>JBBMFX010000001.1:20656209-20669279 GCA_037832545.1 Rhabdalestes septentrionalis | reverse complement strand
AGTAGAGGGAGAGTGTGTGTGTAGTAGAGGGAGAGTGTGTGTGTAGTAGAGGGAGAGTGTGTGTGTAGTAGAGGGAGTGTGTGTGTGTGTGTGTGTGTGTGTGTGGATCTGGACTGAGTGGAGAGTGTGTGCAGGGCAGGGCTGGTGCTGGTCTGTGGGGGGACGCCAGGCTGTCTCCAGGCTCAGAGGCCCTCCCCTCCAGCCCAGAGCAGGAAGAGCTCCATAAATCAGCTCAGATTAGAGGAGCCGCACTCCACAGGCTGCATTGCTTAATGTCACAAGCCACCGATGGCTTAAACATCTCTCTCTTTTTGCTCTCTTTATTCCCTCTCTCCTCTCTCTCTCTCCTCTCTCTCTCTCCTGACCCTCTCCTCTCTCTCCTCTCTCTTCCCTTTCTATCCCCTCTCTCTCTCTCTCCTCTCTCTTCCCTTTCTATCCTCTCTCTCTCTCTTCTGTCTCTTCCCTCTCTCTCCTCTCTTCTTTCTCTCTCTCTTCACTCTCTCCTCTCTTTCTCTGTGTCTCTCTCTCCCCCTCTCTCTATTTCTCTCTCTCTCCCTCTGTCTTTCTCTAATTTTCCTCTCCCCCCCCGCCTGTCACTGTCTTTCTGTTTATTCTTTTTCTTTTTTTGTCCTTCTTCCTGCTTTCTAGTTTTGTCTCTAAATTCATTTTTTCCTCAGACTCTAGATTGTCTTCTGCAATGCCCTGGTTTCCAAATCAAAGCAGAGAGCAGATGAAAGCCAAGAGAGAGCCAAGAAAGAAAGTATAGGAGTGTAGATGAGGGAGAGAGAAAAAGAGAGAGATGATGATCTTTTCAGTAACATGAGGACGACACACAGATGTGGTTTACAAAGTAGCAATTTTGTTACATGACTGAAAGTAGTCAGACTGAAAGAGCATGTGGTGAGAAATACACACACACACACACACACACACACACACACACACACACAAACATTTAACAGGGCTTCCTACATCTGCCTGCTGCTCTTGTGGATGTACAGGGTATAAAACTCTCACACACTCAAATGTTCTCTCTGGACACAAACACATACATTCATACACAAACACACACACAGACTTTGTCTGCCTTACTCTCTCCCTCCACACACGCTTTTCTCACGCTCCCCAACAAAAGCTTTCTATCTCAACTTGTCTCTGTGTTTTACTCTCTCTCTATCCGCTACACTGTCCCTCAGTCTGTCTCTCTCTCTCTCTCTCTCTTACTCTCTCTCTTTCACACACACACATACACACATACGCTAACAAACTGGTAGTCAACTGTAAGGATGGTTATTTTTGATCATTTTGATCAGCTGATGCTGATCATTTTTAAGACAAATGGTCTCTTTCTAACATACCAGGTGTATTTTAATTGTTGATACTAGATTGAATCAGTGGCAAGCTTGTCATTGGATGCAAATTATGGGAGCAGTACACTGATTCCAATATCTAATATATGATCATTATCACACTTTTTTAGCAATTGCCTCTTCCTTGCTATGCAGTCATGTTCAAGTCAGATTGAGTTGGATTGTGTTGTCATCCATCCACATTCACAATATATGATTGAATGAAATTGTGTTTCTTATGGTCTCAGGTACATGGACAACACAAAAAATAAACCCACACCACAAATGATCAGGACCTCACACAGTTAAGCTCATTATTACTTTATTATTAGTAGTAATACAGTGACATCTTCATCTAATGTGCACCAAAATCAGTTCACATAAGCAGCATCAGTAAAATATATCAGTCAAATGTCAGGCTACAGGTTTCTTGTACTTTTAATGTTTTCTGCCTGTGTCATGTACACTGTAATGAAGCATCATGGCTTTTCTGTTGTCCTACTCTGAGGGATTAAGGGCTGTTCCTGGTGATCATGTGTGTTTTGAGAATCTGAACTTCAGTGTTATTTCTGTGGTTTCCAGTAAGTCATAAAGCAGGGCAGCGCTGCACTGTGGTGAGGATGAATGCTCTTATGTAATGCTGACAGTAACAATTAAAACACTCTGGGTCAGAGTGCCTCATCATTCCCGCGAAAGGGTTTGTACTAAGACGTGTTGCACATAAGGTTATTTGTCTGTGGATTCCATCTTTGCCTATTGCCACTTCAAACAGGAATGACAGGGTGTACTTGCTTGTATTGCATGTGGGTAGATTTTTTTGGTGCTGGAACACAGGCGTACTGATGGGGAACTCCATGAATTATGCAATAAAGTTGAGTGTCACCTTAATCCATTACTGTTTTGTTTTTATCATCAGTTTTAAGTCACTTCATTCCACTTTTCATAGATGCAAACTCACTTCAAGTTTGTCAGGAACAGATTTAGATAACAACTTGCCTCTAAGCCACAAAAAATAGAGTTTGTTTTTTTCTTTCGGATGTCGGATAGTAACGGTCACAGTGCCACATGGTTTTCCAGTGCTCAAACTCTCCTGACACAAAGTAATGGTTTTCTTGTTGTTCTTTCCTATTTTGGGTAATGAAACCAGATGGTATTATACAGTTGACTCTCCAAGATTTACTCTCCATATTTTAGTTGTAATTATATTTTGACAACTTTTTTCCTTCACAATCCAATTATAGTTTCCAATCCTGTCGTAATTATAGCTCACTTCGTAATAAAAAATGCTTCACATCTTTGAGAGAAACCAAAAGGAAATCCTTTGAATGTGAATTCGTGCCAATGCAAGCACTAGGACCGGTAACCTCATGTCTCCACTCTCTGATGTCTCAGCGCATGCTGTCATGCACAGCCAGAATCCCTATGCAGACAGGCTGTGAGGCAGAGCGAACTCGCCCGTCCCGCTCAGACCACTCTATCCTGGACTGATTGGGATGTTTCTATCACAGTACAGTCTCTGAAAGGCCATGGGAACGGCACATCGAGAGAAGTCACAGAGATGAGAAAAGTCATTAAAACACTTGCTCATGACGCCCTCCCACTTTTCATTTGGCCACAGGGAAAGTATTGATCCACATCTTCCCAAAGTTATTTATAATTGAAGATAAACATGGAATGCACATATGCCTGGGAGCTGAGTGAACTGGGGGAGCCTTCGCGTGATGTTTTTACTTCGTTTTTTTTTTCTTCTCAATTTCTTTGGGAAGTTTTTTTTGGGGGGAGGGTTTTTTCTTTATTGGACAAGAACAAAAAAAAGCAACAAGTCACACCAGCCTGCGTAACATGGGAAGGACCGCATCACGAACGTAACACGTTCTATTATTATCCCAGCCTGTGTGACAACTCTGACCAGCACTGCCCTTAAACACACACTGAGCTGTCTGAGGAGAACAGCCACTTCCGCTGTCCACACACACACCGAGTCCAAGTCGTTCCCAAGTCTTATTTGTGACAGGCTTTAGGGAACAGTTAAATATAGTCCTGGCAACCAACAAAGGCATAATAATCAAAGTGTTGAGCCGTATTTTCTCCTGGTTCAAGGTGGTCTGGCTAATCTTCTGGGAAGCCTCTCTTTCAATCTTCGGTGGTTCCATTCCAGACAGAACTGACCATCAGTCTTGTAAACCCACGGAGGAGCTCAGCTTCTTCAGTTTCTCCTGTCTGTTCTGCAGAATTGTTTCACAATTTCACATGAAAAGCTGTAAAAAAAAAATCAGTAGCTCAGCCTTCTGGGAATGTTGATTAACCTGTCAAAACTTAATTTTTTTCCATCCTCTTAAAGACATTCAATAAATAAACCTAGGCTTAAATGCTTGAAGATTGTCTCTGAGACAGAAATTGAATGAGTTTCCAAAATAATTAAATTTAAATTCAGTTAAAGATTCCCACACAAGGGTGGGGGGGTGTACAGAGAATCTATAAAAGTATGGTGCTGTGTCAAAGTTTTACTCAATTTAAGGATGACAGTCAAGACATTTAAACATTACCATTTATATTTAAATGAAAGTAAATGCTCGACCAGATACATATAGGGACACACAATTATATAGGAATCGTATCGGTATCAGCTTTAAAGCTATATCAGCGTAATAGTGGAAAGCTCTTTTATTTTGTCCAATATTTCCAACTGATTTTTGATGTATTTATTGTACTCAATTCACTGCACTTCTATCCCTATAAAAATAAGTGTTGCACCTGCTAATCCAGGTCCGCAATTCTGTATTTTGGCAGGTGCATTAATTAAAAATATTAGAATACTAGGTAAAAATAAGTTTGGAATCAGTCCACAGCTCCTATAATTTGTGTCCAACGACAGATGAAAATTTTTTATTTGTTGGTTGATATGTGACACTGTGATGTTTTGGGGCTTTTTTGCTTTACATTAATGCAAATGAATTAGGTTGATTGAATTAAACAATCAGCAAAAAATAAATGGAACTCTCTCATGGAACTTTAATTCAATAAAAGTACAAGTATTCTGTTTTAATCATGCTTGAGAAATGTACACATCTTCCAGAACACAGTTTTAGAAGATTTGTCATTTTCAGTAACAATTTGTTAAAGAGTTGCATAGTTCATTTTCAGAAAAAATGTCATTGACAAGTAAAAATATTTAGAATACAGACCATGTGACCGTGTGACCAACAAACCAAGTGCAATTTCACTAATCTTGTTGACAAAATAATTCATTGTTTCATTTTTTGAACAATTTAAAATACCTTTTATTTTTAAACCAGTGTGAACAATCAGAATCAGTTTTAATGGCCAAATATACTAACACATACAAGGAATTAGACTAGGTAGGTGTTAACTCACTGTACATACAACAATAGATGTATAGTAGTATAATAGATATGTAGTAGTATAATACACATATACTAGTAAAAGCATCCCATCTGAAGAATCATGATAGCATGTTGTTTTCCCAGTCTTAATGTCATTATTATTCTAAAATTTGGGCAATAGGATATAGACTTTGGACTGATATGACAGCAGACACCCACAAGGCCTCTGATTCAGTTGTAGTGCAGGGGAATTAAATCAGATAATTTGAAGTGAGCAGGCAATGTGAATGTGTTGTAATCTCATGGAGCTCAAGGTTAACAGGAATGTCTGAAGCTCTCAGCAGCTGTCTGTGGTGGTCCAACCTGACTGCCCCCTTTCTTTGCTCTCTCAAGGCTGAAATGAACCAAATACTTCTTCATCACACACAAAATCCCCCTCTTTCGTCAGCCTACACAGCTAATGACTTTGTTCAGAGCCCCCGGTGAGGTTCCTGCTGGTTCTCTGGCCATGTAAAGCTCGAGCACTGATGATGTATGGCAGTTTCGGGTGGTGTGGCCCTAAAGAAAGCTTCGACACGTGGGACGTTTTCCCTCGTCACCTGCAAGCTGGTTCAGTGGCACCGGCCCTCATGCTCCACAGGCTAAAACTGTCACCATGTGTGGAATTACAACAATTAGCCTGTGATTTGTGGGGGAGTGAAGCCCAGACCAGAGGACCACCCAAATACTACTGCTAGTGTGGGATGTTTAACTTAGCAAGGCCTTGGCCAAATTGTTCTCCAAGTAGCAATGCTGCAGTACAGATTTTCTCTCAGTGCATAAACAGATTAGGCCTTTTTTCCCCCTTTACGACGTATCCAGGTTGTCCTGGCTTTGACACCTTCCAAGAGAAACGTGGAACGACTTGGCAGAAGGCCTTTCAGAATGTCCAGATCACGCAGTGCCAGCACTACTGTTTGGGGTATAGCAGAGGTAGGGCAATCAACACAATCACTTTTCTTCTCCTTCCTCTCTAAGAAGCAGTGGCTGTGGTTTTGGACGACTGTAGACGTTAGAATGCTTCTGACTTTGCCAGATGCATGACAGAAAACAGGCAGAGAAAGGTGAGCTTTAATCTCTACGTAATCGTTACTGAGAAGCAGAGAACCTCTCTTGATGCGGGGAGGGAGTCCCGGCCAGCAGACTTCCTTTACCCTAAGAAAAACACTCGTATATCTGACACGTCATCGGTTAGCGCTGTTTCCTTACGCCCGTAGCGCCCCTGGCTGTGAGTGTATTCACTGCTGGAGTTTGTTTTAGCAGAGCTTATGAATGGATTGTCTCCACTGGGCCTTTGTGTTTGCTGGAATCAAGACTTCTTAGAAAGCTCTCGCCACCGCTGGGGAAAGCAGGACACACCAATAATCCATCTGACAGTCAGCCTCAGGCCACAGGAAAGAAATGGCTGCGGAATATCATTTTTTCCTGGAGGTAGGGATATACCTCACTGACTGGAGGAGATATTTTTACATTAATAAAATGAAATCCACTGAGCCGTGAAGTGAATAACATTAATTGTCTTGTTACAATGCCACTTGTCAACTGGGGTCAAGTGAACAGTCAGTTCTTGTACTGAATGTGTTACAAGCAGGAAAGGCGGGCGAGTGTGAAGGTCAGAGAGACTTTGACCAGGGCCAAATTCTAATGTGAATGTGGGCTTCCCAGTGTGTTCCAGTTTACAGTGGTTAGTACCTACCCAAAATGATCAACCAGCCACAGAAGCTCACTTATGCAGGTGGAAATCAAAAGCTAGAGTTACTATGGCACAAATTCTTGAAAAAGTTCAAGCTCACCAAGGGTTTCAATGCACACAGTGCATTGCATTTTGATGCATATAGTGTTTTGTTGCTGCAGACCAGTCAGAGTGCCCATACTGACGCCAGTGCAATGCCAAAAGTGCCTAAATCTGGCAAATCAGAATCAGAAATTATGGGAGGGTGCCTGGTCAGAAGTCTTGTGTTGTCCATGCCTCAGTGGTTCAGAGCCATTTTTTGCAGCTGGTGGGTTTAATGTTGTGGCTCATCAGTTCAGTTGATTTCTACATTTACATTTATGGCACTTAGCAGATTCTTTTTTATCCATAGGGACTTCTTGCTCAGGAACCCAGTGGTGGTGTGCTTGAAGATTCGAACCCATGACCTCTTGTCCAGAGATAAATATCCTACCTACTAGGCCACCACCACTACATCATGAAAGAAATAGGGTTGTTTTTTTGTTTGTTTGTTTTTATCAAATTTAGTGAACTGTCCCTCATTCTTTTGTTCCAAAATAAGTACAGTTGAATCGGCACTATCAGACCAATGTATTTTGATCCACTGATGCATGTTTTCACCTCATGGATCTCATGGATGCATGGTGTAAGAACAGTTTGGACTGGGACATTTTGGTGGGCTTGTTTTTTGTTATTTTGTTCAGAAATGTCAATGTTTTGTGGTTTAGCAAAGCTTATTTTAAGTCTTGTGTGTCTCGTATGACAGAATGGTCACTTTACTTAATACAGACAGACTGAAATATTTCAAGCTTAAAAAAGTCATGCTTTAAACTGTATATTGTGTTAATTCTCACATGGTACTAAAGCATTTCATGAACTGCACATCTGAAATCACAAAAAGTGCCTTCAAAACATCAGAGTGATACATCAGAGGACAGGTTTCGGCAGCTTTTCCAGCCATACTGCGCCTCATAGAGCATCAGTTATCTCAGATCAGTGGTCAGGTGGTAAAGAACTTCTTCCATTCTCGATCAGGCTGGAGTTCCTAAGTATTTCCCTTCCAGCAGAACTGTGCTCACTCTAATTGCGTGTAACTATTTGGCTTTGAAGTTTGACACGTGGAATTTGTGGAATTCAGAGTTTAGGACCTGAAAGGAACATTTTGTATCCGTGTCCATTGTGGCCCAATTGAATTGAAAAAGCACTCACATTAAGGACTGAATAGGCATCGAGAGCAAAATTGGTGCTGTCTTATGTTTTATTACTTCTGTGATCTATGAAGCATATATTTTTTGAAAAGTTCATAATGTAATGCTAATAATTTAGAACTTACAGCCGAGGTTTCCTTTTTACTATATTTCTAACAACCTGTCCATTTGTCTTTATTAAAGAAAAAAAATCATGTTTATGTCTTTCTAGTGTGCAGCTACTTCATACAGAAATCCTTTGAAAATGCCAGGGGAGTGTATCCTATGGCCTGAAGAATGTTTTATCTGGTTGAGTTATCGTTTTTCACTTAATGACCACCATTATGGCCTTAGTGCAGCAGAGCAGGCCGGAGCGTCATTGGGAGTTTTTCTCCCCTTTCCCATTCCCCCCTCTCCCTCCCTCCTTTCTTTCATTCTTTATTTCCTTCTTTCTTCTCTCTCCAAGGTGTAATGCAATCTAACCTTGGGAAAATGCCTGGCATGGCTGGAGCTTTAATGTGTGTGAGTCTCCTGTGTTGTGAGTGGCGTCAGTAGGGCATGGCTGCAGCGAGGCGAGGGAGCGGGTCTGCTTCTCGTCACTCAGGGCGAACTCAGCTCGCGAAGGGTGTGTGTGTGGAACCCAGAGCACAACCCAACACACCACAGGCTGCCCCTCACAACACACTTCCCTGAAGCAGACAGCGGTCACGCTCAGGAACACTGGGAAGCATAAAGCATCTTTATCGGAATCAGACTCAGAAACCTTTATCGATCCCAGAGGAAATTGCTTATGCTGTGACTGCACAGACACACAAAAAACAGATAATATACAAAGTCTGACATAAAAGTCAGATTAACTCTGCAGAAATACTCTGAAAAATACAAAACACTATTCTTTATACACATTGCTGGGGTATAATTACTGTAGCTAAGTAACTTTCTGTTAAGTAATTTACTAGTAGCACAAATGGTGATTTGGAGTTTTTTCAATACAGAGTCTGTTACAGGTCAGTAGCATATGAGTTACATGGACATGAGCAATGATACCACATCCGGTAAGACTTTTGCACATAATAATAAGATCTTGCACATAATGATAATGCTTGGGATGAAAAAAAAAAACAGGATACAGTCTAATGTCAAGTCACTTGTCGAATTTATTTATTAATCAAGTGCGTTTAATAACCAATGTTGAACAATGTTGAATGACTGAAGAAGAATTAAGAAAAAAGCCATTCAGTGAAATAATCAGAATTTGTATTATTGTGTCAAACATATTGGAGAGTAGACACAGGAATTTAAGTAAAAAGAAATACACATTTAATAATAAGGTAAAATAGAATTTGTTAAAAACGGAATTTGTTTGAATAAAATTGTCACAGAATTTCAACACATATCAGCCAAAAAAAATGTTTGATGATTGCGTGTCTGGAGGAAAACATCCATGGATTCCGAAGTTGTCAGATTCTGATCTTGACAAAGCTGTCCAAGTCAGGACAGTTGCTTTTTCTGAACAGTTTCTTAATACTGTTCTGTTTTATTTACCAAAATGTCTTTCATCTGGGTTAGCGCAAGTCAGTCTGTTTCGCAAGCACAAGCTCTCAGTAGATTTAAAGCCTATTACCTGTCAATCTCCTGCTAATACCGGCAGCAAACACCCATTTATTATGTGTTAGTGCCGTGAAAGGGAGTTGGAAGGTGTCAGGCTAATGTTTGTGTTCTACTGCTATTAATGACTGCATTTGAATAGGCTAGCCATGACCTTTAACCCCAACCACAATGAGCAGGCCAGCAGAAGGCTTAACAGCTCAGTGACAGACGAGTACTTTCTCTCTCTCTCTCTCTCTCTCTCTCTCTCTCTCTCTCTCTCTCTCTCTCTCTCTCTCTCTCTCCCTCTCTCTCTCTCTCTCTCTCCCTCTCTCTCTCTCTCTCTCTTTCTCTCTCTCTCTCTCTTTCATTATCTTTCTTTTTCTCTTTCTCTCTATCTCCCTCTTTCTTTCTCTCTCTTTTGTTCTCTTTCTCTCTCTCTTTCTCTCTATTTCTCTCTCTCTATCTTTCTCTCTTTCTCTTTCTCTCTCTTTTTCTCTTTCTCTTTCTCTTTCTCTCTCTCTTTCTCTTTCTTCTTTCACTCTCTCTCATTTTCTCTCTCTCTCTGTCTCTGACTGTGACCCTTATCTCTCTCTCTCTCTTTTTCTCTCTTCTTATTATCTCTCTCTCTCTCTTTATCTTTCTTTCGCCTTTCTCTCTCTTTTGCTCCCTCTCTCTTTCTCTCTCTCTCTCTGTCATTTTCTCTTACTCTGTGTTTCTCTCTCTGTCTCTGTCTCTCTAACCCCCCACCCCCCACCCCCTTCTCCCTCTCTCTCAGTCTCTCTCTCAAGCACACACAGTTTGGTATCTACAGCGTGAAAATGATGTCACGTCAACTCCAAAACCTTTGTCAGCCTATTGTGCATAGCTTTATTATTCAAACAGTGTGTTCCAACAGCAGGCCTGTGTGTGGATGTTTAGGCTTGTTCCGTGTGAGTAGTGAGGCGGTACATTCTGGGTTCAGCTGCTGTAGCGGTACGCTCTGAAGTTTGCAGATGGCTGGTCAGTGACAAAGATTTTGTGTTTTTTTTCCTGTCCTTCATTCGCTGTTAAAAAAACAGCCTATTAGGTTAAAGAAGAGAACGCTAAAGGTTTATACATTTAGGTGAGCCACTTAAAAACCACTGAGTGTTCTGTTCTCCCAGTGCAGGAATCTTTTAAGGGCCATTTTATGTCCTCATTGACTGACAATGAAGGGCTTTTTATACATAAATGAAGGCACTTTGCAAAATATTTTCATAATAACATTTAACTTAATGGGGGACTAGCAGTTAATTTAGTTTATAATGTTAATTTGTGGGTCATATTTTTTTAATCCCTGCACTTTTTAAGTATAAAATGAGTTCACCCAGTAAAGATATAACTCCAAAATGAAAATGGATGTTCCTTCATATTAAATCCAGTGTGCCAGTTTGAGAGCAAAAATAACAAAAATTGTCTCCTCTCCTGCTCCTCAGGAGCTCCGTTCTATGGATCAGAGCGTAAAACCATCGGTCCCTTTACTCCCGCCTCTGTTGATAAATAACATTAATATTCCACTGATCTCAGGCGGCTTGGGGGCAGGGCGGGAACACTAAACCACTTGGCGTCACTCTTACTGTCTTGGTAATAGAGAGGAGAGGCTCTTCATCTTGGACTGGTGGTGTGCGGTGCCGGGGCTGGTCTTGTGAATCTGTCGACTTGCAGGAGAGTTTGGGTCGTGGGTCGGGTTTGGTGCCGGCGACAGGTGCCGTGCCTGGCTCTGGCTCATGGTGACCCCTCAGCGCTGGGTGTCACTGGCTGGCGCTGCCCACCTAATCCTCGTCCAGCTGTTGCAGTTGTCGGCCCAATCAGTGTAAAGCGCAGAGGCAGGTGGCGGCTGGTTCAGGTAGCCCCGGCACATGCCAATGGGCAGATTAGAGATGCAGTGACAGAGCTGTGCTGTCAGGGGGCTGGGGGCCAGAGCCCTGAAAAAATCCAGGCCACATGTTTCTAGAGCTGTCAGCGGACATCCACCCGCTCATCCATTATCCCACAGAGGCTCTGGGGCTGCAGCAGAGCCTCTGCTTATCAGGCATCCAGAGAGGGCAGGAGGTGGGGCAGAGTGCACTCAGATACCCCTGCCACTGGAGGATGAGCCAGGCTGTCTCTGCTTGACCTCGCGGTCACAGATTCATCCATCAGAGCTGGGGGTTCTGTCTGGTGTGGGAATGTGTTGATTGGTGGGAACTGAAACTGCTGGGGACGTGCAGGATGTTGTGTCTGGGAGAACTTGTATGCTAGGGTCAGCTAGGAATAGCTTTTAACCTGATCTTCACCATGACCTCAAGTAAAACGAAGACTATCCATGAACATGGAGACACATGGCCACAGTCATGAAATCTGAATTACATCATTAGCTCACTATTAACCATATATGAGGAGATATTAATTTAATCATCTAAATTATATATATATATTCACCACGATATAAAGCAATTCAGCTTATTCTTTCTGTAGTAATACTTCACTTTGAGTTGAGTTAATGAGTGTAATTATTTGCTCTGTCCTTAAATGTGTCCTTTCATAGCAGCTATTGAGTAGCTTGTCAGGCCGACCAAGATTTAGAGGCTTTTGGCAAATCTCCCAACTTAATGATGAATTCTGACACATTTTCTTCACTATTGAGACTTGATATTAAGTTTTGTGTTTACACGGCTGCCAGGCTCGGCTAGATTATTAAAACTACAAACTATTTAAACAATGCTACATGACAAAAAAAAAAAAAATGTAATTTATAAACCAAACTACCCACATGTATGCAAAAGTTGTCTCGTTTCTTATGGGATTTTTGTTAATATTTTAAAAAATCCATCCTTGCAGAATTTGCTATGAAACAGCACCTTTAAGAGATAAGCATGGATAGGTCAGGTGCAGAATTTATCACACTATAATGATTAAACTCTGTAAGCCCTGTTTGGTGTGGAGCAAGCGTGTCTCAGGGTGATCCATGTAGCTGTTTTGACTTGCTGGTGGTGAGAAGCCTTCCTAGCAGCATTCCTCTGCCCAGAATAGAAGCACAGCAGGGGGCTCAACAGGGGCTTATGAAGATTCTGGGACTATTTTGGATTATTTTGTATACGGTACTGTTGTAAAATCTAGAGACCTTTTTATGTTTGATTTTCAGTGTAATTTTTCAGTGTCAGTCAAAGATATAAGTAATAGAACAGAAGTGAGTAAATGATTTAGTGTATCGCTTTTATTTTAGTGTCTCTTTTTATGCAGAAATCTACAGTAGAGTATTTTTCTCTGCTTCTTGTAAACATCGCCCTTTTTTTCTTTATATTATCAGTTTTTAAAAAGTTGGATTGACCAATTGTTGGACAATCTCTCTAACAATAAATGGCTGTCTAAAACAGTTCTGTAAAATCCTGTACATATTATACACAAGAATAAATATCTGAATAACAGTGATGGGCATAGTATTTTTTAAAAACTGTATTCCATAAAATTTTTCAATGGGTTACATGAATATATTTGTATAGAAAAAGAGTTAAAATATCCAACATGCTGATTAAGTTTGTAAAGTTTGGTGGGAATTTATACTTATTCGACATTTACGTTTGTTTCATAGTTATTCTAAAATATATGTCACTCGTAATTTGTTCATAGAGTGAGTTATGAAGCTGTAAAACAATTGAGAGACTACTTTACCATCATATGTACATTATATTACAACAACTGCAGCACAGATATTCAATGCGAATGACTGTGATTTGGCTTGTGCATGTGTCATATGAGTGGTTTCATGCAACTCCTGTGCAAGTGTGTGTGTGTGTGTGTGTGTGTGTGTGTGTGTGTGTGTGTGTGTGTGTGTGTGTGTGTGTGTGTGTGT
>JBBMFX010000001.1:20638615-20648772 GCA_037832545.1 Rhabdalestes septentrionalis | reverse complement strand
TACTTCATCCTCACTAGTCTCTTATTCTCTCTCTCTCTCTCTCATCTCTCTCTCTCTTGCTTTCTCTCTCACTTTCTCTCGTTCTCTCGCTATCTATGTACCTCTATCTCACTCTCTATCTCTCGTCTATCTCTTTCTCTCTCTCACATCTTTCTCTCTCTCACTCCCACTCACTCTGTTGCTCCCAATCCCTCTCTCTCCCTCTTAACCTCTCTCTCTCACTCCCTCTCTCTCACTTTTTCCTTCACCAAAGAGGATTTTTTTTACTGTTTTGCTCCTGATTACTCAGCCTGAATCATCTTTACATTGTGTCAGTGTTGATATGTTTTATTTACCTCACCCAGAACCAAATGGTGTGGATGAAGGCTTGTTTGGTTTAGCCTTTTTGCTCATAATAGTCTGACTGATGATAAATCAGTCGATGACAAACAAATCAGGCAGACACAGAGTGCCTAAATCCTGAAGATCCAGGTCTCGATTTATAGAATTAGATCAAGCTCTGAAAGGGCTCTTGTCATTTTGCTTATAATTTCTCTGCGAATTTCTTATTAGAGATGAGCAACCCTTCCGGTTATCTTGTTAAATTATGCTAAAATCTGATTTACTGAAATTGTCAATATATATAAGTTGCCTCAGTTTATATATACAATTGATATATATGTAAAATAAATATTATAAGGTACACAATGTTGTACTTTTGAGAGTACATTTATTTCGAGGGACATTTCGTTTCTTTCCAGGTACTGTTGCTGCAAAAAATATGATGATTGGATATTAGGCCACTGTCTTTGAGAATCAGTTATTTGTGTTTCCTCCTGCTTCTTCTTAAATAGTTTAGTTTTGGTTGTGTTTTGTAAGGTTAAAAGCGTCTTCTGAAGGACTAAATGTAAATATAATGATGTTCCACCCACATAATGCGGTGGGCTGGACACGTTCGCAGAGGATTCCTACCTCATTCTTTTTCGCTGGCTCTCCTCTCCTCCTCTCTTCTCCCTGTGCTGAGTTCTGCTGGGCTGTTTGTAGTGGTGAAGGCCTGAGGTGGTGGTAGGGATGATATCAGCCTGATCTAATGAGAGCATCATGGCAGCTCCAGCGCCTCTCTTTCTTTCGCTCCCTCCCTCTCTTCCGCTCTCAGATGATGTGGTTGTGGTTTGGAAGCGGCTTGCTGTTTCAGACGTGAGCTCAGTGTCCATCACGAAGCCCGAGGAGACTCGGTGGATTCCAGATCTGTCATAGGTCACACACACACACACGCACGCGTGCAGCGCACCAGCCGCACATACTGTAAGTGCTTGCGCAGTACTTTTGCTCATAGCTTTTTACTGAGGTTGTTTTTCCTCTTATCAAGTTCCTTTCACCTAAAAAGAGAGGCAAAACCAGCAACCACATTATGCCACCAGACTAATACAAACTCACAGCTGTCTTGCCTCCCCCACACAGAAGTTAATTAATAACTGTGTCATACAAAAAAATCTGTTATTGAAATGATAACAAATGTATTGCTGACTTTTAGGAATAAAGCATTATTTTATACAGCACCAATCAATGACAAAATGATTTGGATTCTATGTATCATTTTTCAGTGCACAGTGTGTTCTTTTTTTCCTTATTATTTTATATTTATTTGTGACCTCGTATATTTAAAGTGGCATAAGAGGAATAAGGATTCCGTGGTATTAATATAAATTAGCATTGACAAGATTATATTGATAGGATTTGTGTTATGTTGCTCTTAAGCTCCTCTTTCAAAATTCTGTTACCAAAAAGAAATATTAGAGATACTTAAAATAAATCGTATTCCCTAGCTTTGAAGTATAACAATACACACAGGATGTGCAGTTTAATGGATGTCAAACTTTTTGTTGGAGTTTCATCAAAATTATCAGCCCTTGCTTTAATCACAGTACCACATATTCACAGCTTGTTTCCAGCACTTTCTGGAAATAACTTGGGTTCAACACTACTAGCATCTTTTCAGGCATCTAGGCAACTCTGTCTCATTTGCTGATACTCAATTCGAACTTATCGGTTCCGCTCATCCCTGCAGCTCAGTGGGAGATCTGAAATCTGGGGAGGCCAAGACTCTGTTCTCAAAACTTTCCCTTTTGTTTTGACTCAATATTATTTTGGTGCAATTTTGAAGAATACTTGGGATCATTAACCTGTTTAAGAATTAAATTTAGTCACGTGATGTGAAAGCTAGAAGGAACTGTGTGATATTGAAAAGGTGATACTTCTTTTTTCATGACATGGCAAAATGTAAATGCCTGTCATTAAAGACAGGCCTGATATGTCTCTTTAAAACCAATAAAATGCTGAAAACCGGTTGATCTACTTTGTACTTTTCTTGTAATCAAATTGAAACCGCAGAGTTTATTTATTTTTAAGGATGGGCCCAAACGACTGGCTTGTAGTGTATATTAATTTGTATGTGTGTGTGTGTATGTGTGTGTAAGTCAGTACCATTGGAAATGCATAGCAGCACAGAAGAATAATGTGGTATGGTTGTAAACTTTCAGAACAGCTGGGAACCCCACAAGGAAATTGTCAGTTGCCCCCCAGTAAAGTATCTTCCTCTAAGAATGACTAATTTGATATTCCTTGTAAACATGCGAAGACATATGCGACAGACATGACATATGACAAGCGCTTTCACGCCCAGATACTGTCACTGTGCCTCAGACAGGCTGATGAAGAGCAGCCTCGCGCTCCTGTACGCACACGCACGCGCACATGCACGCACCGAGCCCCTGCTGCCTTTTCCAGCTTGCGCAGGAGAAACCCAACCGCTGCTTTGATCTGGAAAAGCCTCGCTGGCATGGGCTGCTTTTGCGGTGGATCAGATCTAATTCTGACACTCTTCCACCCCTCGGCCTCGGGGCATGTGTGTGTAAATGTGTGTTGTGGGTGCGTGTGTGAGTGTGAAGAGCGCTATTGGGTTGGCTTTCCACATGCGCGTGAGTCACGGCTGCGGTTCCAGCGCCGTGCAGACGGGGTCCGCTGGCGGGACCATGGAGACGCCCCATACACAGCCGGGGTGAGGTGTGCTGTTTCACTGCTGATACACACTTTCTACCCTCCACCAGGCCAGCGCTCTTTACTGGCCGCAGCTCAAACCTGCTGAGGTCACCAGTCAGCAGCAGCCGCTTTCATCATAACGCCATCATTACTGTTGTCTTAAATTGACCAACACAGGACTGATATCATCCTGCACCACATGCCGTCCAGAGCAAGGCCCTCTATGGCCATCACCTTAATGCTGGAGACTCAAATTTTCACAGGGCCTTACTTTGTAACACATTTACCTTTGTTACATTTGCTTTTATTAAGTTATGTTTGTTAATCGGGCTATTAGGGTTATTTCTGATATTATTGTAACCTCCATTACATTTGTATCATTAATAATAGCCTTTTTTGAACATTTTTAATTGTAGGAGTATAAATCTGTCTTAACCAAAGTTTATTTTACTTCTTTGTAACACCAGTGCCACAGAATCATTACAGCATCAAACTGTCAGCCAGATAAAATCAGTTCGTTGCTCTTCTTATATACCCCGCCATCTGAAAGTGTTCTAACCTGGAGTAATATGTGTTTGAATAGATTCCTTCAGGCTTTGAAAATATCCAAAACGTCCAAAAGCAATATTTGATTATTTATTTAAGTTTATTTCTCTTTTTACATCTGAAGCAAAAATGAAAGGCGAAATTTAGCCACGACCCGCCGATAAATTCATGCAGGACAGGATAAAGGGCGTTACCGTAACTTTGGTAATTTCATTAATCTACCTCTGCATTATGCTTACGTTATTATCCAATTTTGTTTTTACATATAAATGCCTGTAGATAAGGCATAACAGATGGGCTTGTATGAGTGTTTGGCTCAATTTTATGGAAAAGGGAGAATTTAAGACTCTTGTTTTCCTATTATTTGCTGAAATATTGTGCCATAAATTTGCAGGTGTTTGTTAGATTGGGCGTGTTCGCATACAGTAATTGTGTCTGGGTGGGTTCATGTACAGTACGTGTCACTGTGTGTGTATGTTACAGTAGGTGGGATGCTATGACAGAGAGCCGAGGGGGGTATGTGGACTTTGAGGGTCACGAGAGAGTGACCTTGGGGTCCAGATTTAAAAGGCAGGCTCCTGTCCTCTGGTGTTTAGCTTGGCTGGGGCTGGGGCAGATCGATGAGCTGTAAAGTGGATTTGTTATTGCCTTGTTTGCTTTGGCAGCATTTGAAAGAAGCCGCCTGATTACAGTCCCAGATGTCACTGCGCACATTACCGTTCGGCATGTTGTTCTCCGTGAAGCACCCTCCTCTTCCTCTTTTCCTCCTGACTGCTTTTGGCTGCTAAACGTCCAGTAGTTTTTTGTACTTGCACTTGTCTGGATAGACTGGATGCCTTTAAAAGTGACTCCATTCAGTTTTGGTTTAAGGTCTAAGTTCTTTAGCATTGATTCAGTCTGCAGTCTTTGACCATTTATTCCACCAGAGTGACCTTGTCCAACAGTGTCTATTGTTGACGGAATATTAGTTTAGCATGCCAAATGGAGTCATGCCTTTTTCTTAATTATGTAATGGGCTCTGCTATGTGCACTGTTATTCTATTTCAAATCTTATGTCACTCTCTCTGACCGCACTATGAAAAGGAAGACTGTGATGTAAATGTGTCTTTTGTTTTGCCGTGAATATTGCTTTTATGTGCAGATAAGGGTTTAATTTATTGCATTCTTTCAATAGGTGGTGGCCCATTCTAGACATAGACCTTATTAGCAGTTTAGCCCCTTTTATGGTGCCCATATACACTTTTTCTGCAGGTAACTTGAACAATTGTGTATGGGGTCACTGAACGGTTCTTGTTTCCTAAACGTTCCGACATTTACATTTGCTGCATTTGGAAGATGCTCTTATCCAAAGTGATATATGTGTGCTTTGTAGTCCATAAGAAAATGCATCCCTAGTTAACTAGTAAACCCTGGCTTAAAATCGAGAGAGGCTGGAAAATTAAGATTCTACCAGAGAAGAAGTTAGTGGTCCACAAAGCCCTAACAAGCCACACACAAAGAAGACAGAAATATTTGTTGGGCTGGACTTTGCTTTAGTTAAATTTGAGTAACAACCACATGTTCAAGTTTTAAACTTTTAAAGTGTTCAGTGAGTTTTTGACTCAAAAGTTCCTTCACACACTCTTTGCTTGTTGTAGGTTTAATCACTTAAGTGTGGGTTCCTTAAAATAACACCTCCAAATTAGGTTAAGCATAGAAAGTGAAGATTATAGCGTTAAACTTTTCTGACTGGAGGCGAGGATATTCAGAAAAAGGATTTGATTGACCTTGAAGTGGGCCCTACAACTGAAAATCATGGCTTGTTACAGAGGAGTGGAAGTTTGTCAATGCAATGTTCTTTCTGTAGGAATTTCTGTGTACTTCTCAGCAAGTGTATGGATCATAAATTAGAACAATACAACAGCTTGTAAACAACAACTTACTAGTGTATAGTAACAACATAAACTTCAACAAAGAGATCTAGCTGATTGGGTTTCAGCCTGTTATGTGGTTTTCACCTGCATTTTACATTTACATTATTTTACATTTTCATACACTTTTTTGTCATCACCGACCCTTACCAAGCAGGTCTTTATCAGAGCTAAAGACATGGATGGATAAGCAGCTTTGGGAGGTGGAATGAGAGAATGACTGTGTTCCCACGTGGATGCCTGGATTAGGCCCTAGTTTTCATATTGCTTGCTCCTCAGTGCCTGGACCTCGCTGTCCACCTCCCTGCGCATCCGTTGCCCATAGCTGGACTCCTCTTTCCCCGGCCAAATAAGATTACTCCTACTTAAGAGGGTTTAGACCTGTGGGGTTGAAGAGGAAATATAATTGTGGTCATGGAGAGGCAAAAGCGCTCATACACCCTGCGCAAAAACCCCACACACTCAGATTAAAAACACGTTAGGCGCTATAGCCTCATTATCAAATGGGATTGTGATGGATTTTGAGCATCCCAAAGTAAAATCCCCTTCCACCCTCCATTTGCCGCTGGAGCAGACATGACCTCTGGACTGGTTGGTGCTGTAGCCCAGCCTGCACTGCCTTCTCTTCTAAAGAGTTGTCATTACATGGCAGAGGCTCCGGCATGCATTGCCACATCAGACTCCACGGCCCAGCTCCAACTCCAGCTTCAGCACGCTTTCCTCCCACTAAAACCTGTAATTGAACTTTCTGTGCGGTGCAGGAAGCGTTTGTGAGTGATTATATGCAATATGTTTTTCCAAATTAGGCCTTTAATTAGGTCCACAGCTTGTTTTTCCACTTCAGCTGTGTTGGCTCTTTTTGAAAGGCGGCAGGCTCCGTTAAGAATAGCGAGGCGAGAGTTACGGTAGTTTTCATATGAAAACACTGATAAAGTCTGTATCACAGAAGCATCCCAGAAGGAAGGAGGCCAAAGAATGTTTACCCACACTCTTGTCCATTGTTCAGTGCCAATCTAGGCTCAATTCCTAATTGCACGTATACACACAGATGCACTAACAGAAGTTTCTGCCACAAAAGTTGCAGGCATGCAATTATCAGTTTCCTTAGATCTATTTTTTGTTGCACACAATCACTCAAACACTGCTGTGGAATACTTCCACTGTGCTGTTTAAATGAAATGTACATATAACAAAGGGACCAAAAAATCTAAATGACACAAATCTTCTTTAATTTTGCAGTACATTTATGAACCTAATGCAGTGATAGGATTTCAGTAATGGAAGCTTACACTCTAATTATCATCATGCACACTTATGTCAAACTACTTGTTAAGTAATCTTAAATAGACTTGAGGGGTTTCCAAAACCATTCGTCATGCCGTCACTCGTACAAATGCATAAGTCAATCTGACGCTGTAAAATGGCTTTTTTTAGTCGGGGTAAAGTTAAAACCGTTCCCCCTTTTTAATCTGTCCTAATAGAGCTGAAAAAAAATAATCAGCTTTAAACTTCATATTAATTTTTTAAAACAAAAAACAAAGGTAGAATGTGCAAAACACAAACCAAGACATAAAAAAATTATATAGATATAGATATATAGATTTCTTTAAAAAAAAGTAATAAACTATGGCCTGAAAAATTGTGCATTTGGGTTTTGTTGGCAACATCGGTTCATCACTTGTTTTTATCTGCATGAGGAAATTTTGCAAGACTAATAAAACAAACTTTGGACACTCATCATATCTTGTCTTGGAAAATTGTGTAAATATCTTTCCTTTCTTTTGATGTATCATTTTTTTCAATGGGGCACATTAACCACATGTTTCCCAAACACTTGATGTCTTAACCTGTGTGAGCCAGTGGTGTTCCAGGTCATAGCCGCTGTGGGTGTGAGAGTTCTGGGTCCAGAGGCCGTGTGGCCGGGAGCGTGCTTCAGTCAGGTAGAACACTGTCTCCAATCAATCAGATCGCTTTCTCCAGTGACACAAGCTCCATGCCACACATCATTGACCTGATAAATAATGCTGGCTGACAGGCCGGGGCCCAGTGGATGTGTACGGTAGAGGGAGGGTGACCACCCACCTGACCACCAGCTGAGACCTTCATCATCCAAACATCTTTATTTTTTAGCTCCTCTAAAGACCCACACAAAGCAAATTGTGTGACCCTAATTCGGTTTGCTGGTGGGGCATAGGAATCACAGTCGCCATGTCCGTCTGGACCACCCCCCGCCCAGACTCCATGTCCTTCGTTGCCACAAATGAGATCATGTGTCCAGAGCCCCTGCAGGTCCTTGGGACTTCCTTCCTATTTTTGCTCGCATGAGAACGTCCAAATAACACACTGCTATTTATTTGCCATGTTTTAAAGCAACAGTAAACAGAATGCAGCGGGAGTTTATACATTTGCTGGGTCATTTCCCGGATAGTGGTGTGAGCTATTGAGACGTGCAGGGGAGTAAACAGAGAGTAAATAAATACAGAAGGAGGGAGAGGATTGTTGGGAGATGAGTGGTTGTGTGAAGAGTAGGATTGGGATTGTGTATTAGCAGCCAGCTGAAGGGTCAAGCTGAAGCTGAAATCTCTCTGTGGTTTGGAGGAGTCTGCTTGTCTAAGAGCTGCGGTCTCCATCGGAGTGTCTGTCTTCGAGAGGACAGAACACCAGTACACTCCTCCCATAAATCCTCGTCTGTTGAGAAAGGTGTCAAATGATGAGCTGTTGTTTTCTTTCCAGTAAAAAATAAAAAAGCTAAACAATTCAGCTTCTAGCAATATGACAAACACTCTATTGTTTTTTGTTTTTTTTACATAATTGAGTCAAGTAGTTCTTGCTAATTTGACACAAAGATAGACTTTCAGATTTCTGGATTGTGACTTCTGTCAGTAGCTTTCAGTAATTCATTTTCTAGTTTATTTAAAATAAATTGCACAAACAGAATCAGAAAGCTGTACTGATCCCAGGGAAATATCTTATGCCTATGCAATGCCTGCACAGACAAACAGAAACACAAAGACTGTAAAGTAAAAATCAAAATCCTCTGAAAAGGCATCATACTGAAAACAATATGTTATGTAGACAAATGTTGCAGTCAGCAAGAGAGGTAAATATAAATACTACAGAGAAATAAATTAAATTATTGATGAAGTAGATTACTGGTAAATATAAACAGTCAAGCTAGGCATGTTGGTGGTTTTCTCATTGGCATAACTCAACACATAAAGCCACACCTTGGAATTTATACATTTCTGACTGAGCGCACATTAGAGTCTAAATGGATTCTTGCGAGTTGATGAGTAATAGATCCTCATTTTACAGCAAGAATCACCATTCATGTCTGCAGACATGCATTCCCCAATCACTTTGCCATCAGTGATGTAGATGAGTCTTCACCGGTTAATTTAGTTAGGTTTATTCACTGATAACAGCAGCCTGACCTAATAAATTACTGTAACTGCAGTTAAACCTGATTTTTTCAGTGAACTTACTCAGTACAGGAAGACTACTCATACATTAAATTATTAAAATACCGTCATAAATATTTGAATCCCTCCTCTTCCAGCATTTGCTAGTTATATTATTAGTTCAGTCTTTATTCCATTATAAGTTCAGTCTTTATTCCGTTATTAGTTCAGTTTTTATTCTATTACGTTTGTGATTTTACACTCCTACAAATAATCAACATAATGTTTAAATTAATACAGAGGGATAATTGAGCTGCTAAATTATTTGTCTTCATTCCACCTTTAATCTTGTATTCTAAAAAATATAATTGCTATATAATGAACAAAACAGCCTTTATGAGAGAAATAAAATGTATTTTGATTCATGCCAGTGATGGTGAGCATCAGTGAGAAGGGAACGATCTACAGACTGCTAAGTCCCTTTGCACACTCTTTTTGAGACCTGGAAATCGCGTCCGGCTGGGGTTTTAGAATTGTTGGGGATTTTGAGCTGCCTAAACATTCGTCACGTCATGGACATCTCTCATTAATTAGTTACTGTCCTTCACTCCTACACTCCTGTTCACTTCCACTCATGATGTGGAGCAGGAGGGGTGGGGGTGGAGTGGGGTTGGTTAGAAAAAATGTGTCAACGACAGCACATGTATCCTTTGTAAATCGTTAGAAATTTACAGCGGCGTTTAGGCATGTAGGCATTTTATACTGCTGATATCAAGTGCTGTAAGTGACAATTGGCGGTGATTTAATTTATAATTTGGCTTCCCCACCCCCCCACCCCCCCGTTTTGGAAAGCTTGACCCGCCTCTGGCTCTGTCTATGCTAAACCAGTCATCCAAAGATCTCAGGCCTCTCTGTGGCCTTGAACAATCAAATCTTCTGTCTCATTTATATAATGAGCGCATGGTTCAAACTCTCAAACTAGTTAGGGTGAGTGTGTTTGTGGAAGATGCTTTTATGTTTGGTCTGAGATGGTGTTTTGGTAGTGCCCTCTTGAACAAAAGCTGAAAAATCAATTTGTCGCTTTCGGTTTGTCTGTTTGGATATGTGGTTTTGTGCAGTTGCAGTTATTAGTGTTATAAGTATTTGAGCTTTGAAGGTGACTTTGAAGGGTACAACTGGATCATGGTATGTGTGTTTGTGTGTGTGTATCTGTGTGTGTGTGTGTGTGTGTGTGCGCCTGTGTGTGTGCCTGTGTGTGTGTGTGTGTGTGTGTGTGTGTGTG
>JBBMFX010000001.1:20625723-20638515 GCA_037832545.1 Rhabdalestes septentrionalis | reverse complement strand
CAACAACAACAACAACAACAACAACAACAACAACAACAACAACAAAACTACTAATAATACTAATGAGGGTGGAGGACTAGTGGGTAGGATACTTGCATCTGGACCAAGTGGTCATGGGTTTGAATCCTAACTTCAGCACCACTGGGTTCCTGAGCGAGACCCTGAACCCCCAGGTGCTCCCGGGACACTGCCCCCTGCAGGTAGGGAACGGAAATAAGCCTCTGCTGAATGCCATAAATGTAAATGTAGTACAATTATATCATCAAAGACAACAACTACTGCTACTGCCACTACTGCTCCTACAATAAAACCACAACAACAGCGAAACCACTTCTACTAATGCTCCTAATACTATTTCTACAACTACAATAACAACAGAAATTACTACAACAACTAAAGTACAACAATAAATTAATATCAGCATCAACAACAATAACAAAAACAGCAACAATGACAACAAGAAAAAATAATAACAGCATCAACAATAACAAGTTAGACAACAACCACTGTAACTACAGCAAACACAACAATGGCAACAGCCACATATTAATCAGAACAATTACTAAAGTAACAACTTCTGACCACAGAGCCCTTCTCCACTGGACATCTGTGGACGGTGGTACTCTTTCAACAGAACAGTGACACTGATGTGTGTAAGAACCAAGTGTGTGAGTGTGTGTGTGTGTGTGTGTGTGTGTGTGTTACACCTGATTTTCAAATTAGTTTTAGTGATTAGGGGTCAGTTTAGAATTTAGTTTCCAACACAACCCAGTCTCTTTATGATGTGGTTTGGAGCTCTGATGCAGGTGTGTGTGTGTGTGTGTGTGTGTTACAGTGATATCTGAGACCTTTGAGGAGGAGAGCTGTAACGGTGGAACATCAGAGGACGACCCGGAGACGCAGTCCACCTGCAGCTTCAGCTCTAACTCCGCCCCTCTGGATGTGCCCTGCCCGTACCTGCCCTCCCCCTCCTCCCCCTACCCTCTGCTCTCTTCCTCCTGCCCCTTCCCCTCCTCATCCTCCCCCCCCTCGCCCACGCCCTCCCCCGCTGCCTCCCCCGTTCCCTGCCCGGGGGACCTGGAGCTGCCCGGTCCCGGCTCCCTCGAGGGCTTCAGCATGGTGTCGCCCGTGTTGGGCCCTCGCAGCGAGTGCAGCGGCGCCTCCTCGCCCGAGTGTGACCAGGAGAGAGGTGACTAACACACACCGCTCTTCCAGAGTTTGAGGACAACTCCCATTCAGTTTCAGGGGTCATACCATAGAGAACGAAACGTTTTATGTGAACATTGTAACTGTTCATTTCACATTCATAGAAATTCAGGCTGAAAAACATTTCATTTCAAGATCAAGATTCTTTGCTTGTCACATACGAAGACGTACATAGTGGAGTGAATTGTGCCACTGAAATAAATAGTAAAACATTAATAGAGGAAAAAAGTTTGAGATATATTTTTAAATATATAGAAATTTGATATTCATCTACACATTACAAGTCTAAACAAGATTCAAAGTAAAAAGAATAGAGCAGAGGTCACCAACCTTTTGAAGCTGAGAGCTACTTCACAGGTGCTGAGCCATATAACGGCTACCAGTTTGATGCTCTAGAATAGAGTTCTACACAAATCTGTATAATGAACTTGTATTAAACATGTTGTTACTTTCATATCTATATAAATGCAATTGTTATAAAAGAAGAATAGCAACAGGATAAAATTCCAAGATTAGAGGCTGCTATTTTTTGGAACTGGTCCTTGGGGGCAGCATGTTGGTGAGTATGGGCTATAAAGTGTGGCGTGTTAGTTTCTATTGATTCATACAATAAAAGCAGGTAGAGAGGCAGTTTGGAATTCATCATAGCTGTGACATCACAACCATTAACGCTTTTCAATTCAGCCTACAGCAATAACGTACTACTTTTTCTCTTTAAATAAACCTGGTTAGCTCTGCATATGCTTTTTTTGTTCTATTACTAACAGTTTGACAGAAAATATGTATTAACACAGTATATTCTGTATATCCTGGGACTGTAAGTGCTGATACAAGGTATTCGCTTTGTGTTCAGGGGAAAGGGCGGAAGGCGCGGAAAGAAAGCCAGAAAACACTACACAGCCAGGCGGCCGGAAGAGCGCCGCCCTAGAGGACAGCATGAGCCGTCTGTCTCTCCAGCAAACACAAAAGAGCACGGCGGAGAGCGGACCCTTCACTGTGACCCCCACACCGCCACAATTGCTGCTCAACTCGGTTTAAAGCAAAGGAAGGACCTGATTAAAACCTTCAGTATTTGTGGGGAACAGTCAGAGGAACCCTGTGTGTCCACCTCCAGCCCTCTTCTTCCAGACTGACTCGTACTTTAAGACTCTCTCGCTGTTGTGGACCTTTCATTTCATTGAAGTTTGGGAGAAGGGAATGTTTTTATAGGGAATCCAAAGACTGACAGTAGCAGGAACCAGTGATGATGTATCCACACTCATTGGCCATTTTGTTAGAACAACCTATCACAAATAGGTGCACTTTGTAGGTGTGTTGACTGTAGCCAATGTATTGCTGCACAATTGATCACCCCCCCCCACCCCCACCCCTCTTAACCATCCATCAGTGGAAAGGGACCACTATATAGCCGCTGCTGACCATGTATGATTTGGACGGTGGACCATTCTCGGCACAACAGTGGCGGTGGGGCTCCGTGCACCCAGCCCACTTGAACATTGTGTTTTTGGTCTCCAGTGGAACAGCCAAGTCTTCCTGACCTGTATTTACTTTGCCATACTGTGTTTCTCCAGTGTGAATACCCTTGCAGTGTTAATGTATAAGTTTAACCGGTTCAAATGATATTCATTTTACATTCATTATATTCAGTTATGCAGGGAATGTGTGTAGTGATGTAGTGTAGTAATACATTTCTCCATAGCAACTTGTAACAATGTTTTTAAAGATGTAGGAGGATTTAGAGTTAGGAATCTTTCCCAAGGACATCATGTTGACAACACCAACTGCTCATCTGTTCTGACACTGTAGTGCACATTTATTGCAATATTGCTCTTTTCAGAGGTTTAATATATTGGAACAGATCTATTTTACCACCACAATATCAGGGGCATTTCAAACAGAAAAAGCTTTTCCATAATTAAGCAGGGCCAGTTATGCTCTCATGAACTCTCTGCATCATCCTGATTCAAGCTGGCAGTCTGTCAACAACAGTGAAATGACTTTAGACAGCAGTGCCACTGAAGAGGGTCTTCTAAACCTCTTTTTTTAATTAAACATGCAGTTGTCAATGTTAAGGAACTACTGACAATACACACAATGTGTTTTTCCATCTACCCAGGTCAGCAGGAGTGGCGCCTGGTGTTGAAGTAACTCTCCTTGGTGTAGTGAATTTATAGCAGTGAGGGTTGAAACTGTATTTACATTAAAATTTATGGCATTTGGCAAGATGCCTTTATCAAAGAGTGTCAACTTTGCAACTTTGTGTCCATAGGCAAGTGCACCAAGGTCCTGTAGGCCCAATTAATGGCAAGTGTGCTCTAGCCTAGGTAGCTGTGAAACACATTAGCGTCCCCGCATCAGTAAGACTGCTTCATTAAGTTTAAGTGTAATGAAATTTTCTCCATAAAAATTAGGTGCTTTGGCTTACAACAAACGGCACTTTGCTCATCTCCATCATAAATTCGTCCTAACCGTGGTGTTCTCACACATATGGCACCAGTTACATTTTGTTTAGGGACTTAAAGAGTCTGACCTGAAGTTAATTTTGGAAACTCTTTATATAGTAGCTGCGGTTAATGGAGAGGTCTAGACTAAGAGCTAGCATGCCAAACATGTTTACTTGAGTACATACAGTTTTGTATCTGAGGTGGTGAAAGACCGGATTGATTGGTATTTGGGGTAGTAGGGGTGTGTGTGTGTGTGTGTGTGTGTGTGTGTGTTTATAAAACTCCCCATGGTAGGCCATGACAGGGTCCTCTGTCACAGTGCTGGGTCAGTTTGTCAACAACAACACCTGGCAGGGTCTGCTCTGTTTCAAGCATAGCATTCCTCTTTAATCATTACTGGGGCCATGACTTTTTCATTATTAATGTTGTCACCCCCTCTACTCCCATTCAACTCCAAGCAAATCCAAGCAGCCGCAGCAACCTTGGGCTCTGTATAACATAGTGAAGGATGTTGAGGAGAAATGGGAGGGTAGTTTTGTCTTGAATATGACATTTTAACCCATCATTTTGCCCTCCCTCTGTAGCAGGGGTGTAACAGTACACATTCGATAAGTCATGAGTTAAATAGTTTCAGTCTGCCAAGCTGCAATTATACATCACAGATGTGTCTGGCTCAGTGGCTAAATTGAAGTTCTCAAGCAGAACTTTGCCATTGCCTGCCATGTCAGGCCACTAATGGAAGCAAACCCCCAGTACTGCAACCTCTAGAATTCATAAGAAATATGTCTAATAAGCCTTTGTATTACTAAGGATGCACTAAAATGCTGGTTTTGTATCCATCAGATGAAGCCAAAGGGTAGCATTGGTAATGCAGTTTTAGATTTCAATGTACTGTTTCAAACATTTCTGACTTCACGCAGTAAAATAACTGCACATTTCCCACCCATGGGACTAATGAAGGGTTATCTTATTTTATCTTAAACCTGCTGCCGCAACAGAGAACAGTGACCACAGAGGCTGTCACTTAGTCTACCTTTTGCATTTTTTGTTTGTTCTTTTTTTTGGTGGGGGGGTTATGCTGGTCTTGACGAGTGTCTAATGCACCGTCTGTCTTCTCAATAGGCTTTAATTCAGTACTCTTGAGGCCAAAGGTACCAGTATTGGTAAGACCCTTAGTAATCATAGACCAACCCTCACTGCTTTGATCATCCATTGTGTTGAATCCACTTCCACATTAGCAGTGCACACTGCTTTCAGACCACAGTCTGAAAATACTGACCACTTTTGACCTTATTTAATGAGGATTGGACCTATAGAAATGGTCCAGAATAACTTGGAAATTTATTGAATCAAGATTGTGTTAACTTTAATACCCATAGGCTTTGATCCTAGATCTGTGCTCTGTCTGTAAAACTCTATAAGTAGGTAATTATGTCAAGTCAAGTCAAGTAGTTTTTATTATCATTTCTACCATATACACAGTACATAGTAAAAACGAAACAACGTTCCTCCAGGACCATGGTGCACGACAAGAGCAGAACAGAACACAACAGAACAGAAACAGAACACGGAACACAAGTGCAAACAGGCTTGAGCACAAGAGCAACAATACAACTTAACAAGACAAGACAACATTCAGTGCAAATTGCATGGCTGCATTCAGGGTAAATACAGTATTGACCAGTAGTATATTCAAGCAGCAGAGTTGTGCAAAGGATGCAAAACAGAGTTTACACGTGCAAAAATGCAGGGCATCAATAAGCATTCATAGAAAGAATTCTTAGTGAAACCACAAAAGTATTGACTTCTTTTGAAACATCTGTCTGTATACAACAGTTTCTTGGTCATGACCATTTAACCATGGCAAGAATTTTAACACATTCAATAGTTCATTGAGTAGTTACGTTGCTGTGTATAACCACTGATTAAAAAAACAAAATACCTTGAAAACCCCCCCAACCAACTTTGAAAGGTGTAAGCTGATTTTGAAACTGCATTACGGACCTCCCCCCCCTGAGTAAACTCCCATGAGTCCCATGAGTCACACTACCATGTGACTCATGGGCATGATGTTAGCAGATTTGATTCATGGCACACATTGGTTTGGAGATTTTACTTGCAGGCTCAGTGTGGTTTGCCTCTTGTTTTTGATCAGAGTTACCTTCCTGTGAGAACATCTTGCACTGTGAATATTTTATTGTGGTGTGAACTGTGTGACACAGAGAATGTGATATATAGACTTACAAAGCCTTATATCACATCCCCTGTTCTGCTGTATCTTCTTCTCTTGCAGAATTAAAGGGCTGATATTGATTATCTTACATTGTATCTCACAGCGAAGGCGTTCACACCCATTCTGTATTGGCTGTTGTCTGCTGACTGATTTCCTATCTCTTCCACAACCCACAGTGACTCATGCCTCTGTGTTGTCTCTCTTTCAGGGGCTTGGATAAGGTTTAGATCTTCCACAACGAGCCAGAGGAATGCAGACATGCAGTCTGTGAATCAAAAATCCCAAGGCTTATATAATCCATGAGAGAGATTTCAGCATTTAGGAGCTAAGGCACAGTGGTGCGAGATGACTGGACTGGCTTTAAGTCTTATCTGCACACCTTTTCAGTGTGAACTGACTTGTCTGTAGCACTCAAAGTGGCATGAATCTGGATTTAGCTCAGCGCCTGTAAAAGAAATATCTAAGTGGTTTTTCATCCTGTTATCTATCTGTTGCTTTCAATTGCTGGGAGTAATCATATAAGCACATTTGCATGTTCTTTGCAGAGCACCAGAAAACATGTTTGCTTGCTGTTGTACCTCGCCATTGATGTTTAAAGAGGATGTTTTGAACCAACAGTTCCTCTGTTCGGTAACTTCTGTAAGTGCAGCACATTCAGAATAGTGTGAAAAAGTCGTAGCTTTGCTTTTTGTCTTTCCTCTTTCCACTGAGTTCACAGCAGAGTAAGAGAGTTGGGGTGGTGTTTTCGGTTGCGAAAAGGAGTCGCACTGTCTCTGAATTAGATGAGGCTTTATAGGGTGCTGAAAGTACCACACACGCTGCTTCAGACCCTCACTGCACTCTGTGCTTTTAAGGGTTTAAGTGTAATTGCTAGCCAGTGTTTTCCTAAATTTGCAAATCTGGTTTAGTGCGGGGCGTGGAGAGTGCAAGGCGAAAGCGAGCAAGTGGGAGTCCATTGTGTGCGAAGGCATCTGAACGAAAAGCCCAGGACGTGTGTGTTGATAGGATTACTAACACTCCGAGAGCAGAGTAGGCCGAGAGAAAAGAGAGACTCAGGAGTAAATTATTTAGAAGGCCATGTGTAAAATAATGAAAGAGGGGAGTCTTGCACACTACTGCAGAAAAAAGGCTTCCTCAGTGCTACATATCATGCTGTTAATCCTTGGAGCTTATATCTACATTAACACTCGCACGTCGCCGCTAAACACTTCTGGCAGCTTTCAGGTCTATATTGCCTCAGCAGCAATACACTTGTCTGTAGTGCTGTCAGTCTGGGATCTCAGAAGTGGTTGATGTGTGTGTGTGTGTATTTATGTGTGTGTGTGTGTGTGTGTGTGTGTGTGTGTGTGTGTTGGCAACACATTCGAGCTCCATGTGAGAGGCTATGGAAGCAGGCCACAGAGCAGGAGAGCTGGGGGGCACAGAAATAAAGCCAGTAAGAGTGCCTAGCGCCTCGCTTATCTGGTGAGTTAGCTGGCATGAACACTTCAAAGAGAATACTCATTCCAGCAAAAGCCACTGGCAGCTGATAACTACTGGCCCTGTCCATTGAACTACTGTACACTCTGGCTTTGCACTGGCTTCCTTCCTACCTTTTCTTTCATCCAACCAAAGAGCACACAATTGTCACATTGACTGAGTTTTGATCCTTTGGAAATGATTCGGTACATCCCCAATGGTGAATTTCATTGTGTGTCAGAATTACACTGAATACACAAAAGTTGAGGAACCAATTACAATGTAATGAAAAACAGTATTTTCCATTTTCAAATCAATAACAAAAACAACTTCCGCAAGACTGAATGGTTTCAACTTAGAAAGCAAATAAATGCAGTCACAATCCAGTGAACACTTGCACTGAACATTATTTATTGACTTTATTTCTTTAAAAAAAATTTGTTGCTGAAAAAGGGTATACAGGTTTCCTAAACTGGATTTTCGTTTTTGACATAAGTATGCGCAGCTTGATGAAGCTCCTTTAGTCTGGATGCTTTTTTGACCTTTTTTTCCTCACAGACGGCCCCTGATTTACACCCAGTGGGTTTTCCAGCAGCAGGCCTGTTGTTTTCACATGCAAGTGACCATCATTAACTGAACTGAAATGCACTTTCCAGTCATAAATACTCATCAGACCAAGCTCACTTATGGCCCCTTAATAAAACTTAATTGAATTAATCCCACCTCATCTGATTTTGCTGCATGTGTAGGTGTGTTTGTAGTGCTGTGGCGTGCTACGGTAGCTCAGAGACCAGGTAATGCAGCCTGATTGTGCGTATATGTGTTTGTGTGTGCGCATGTGTGTGTTTGTGTATGTGTGTATGACTGTGTGTGTGTGTGTGTGTGTGTGTGTGTGTGGAAAGCTGTCCTGTCTGGCATTAGGTTTGTCTATAAAGGTGAACACACGCTAAATTAAATCTTCAAGGAAATCACAGCAGTGTGAGATAAGCAGGTCCGCGTTTGCCAACAGCTGGGAGAGGACTAATCCATGCGGATTGTACCATGATGAAAAACACGGCACATTTTTTTCCACTCCTTTTTTTCTGTTTTTTAAAGCCGTGTGAACATCATGTCCTCATATCTCAGTAGTTGAGGCAAGATTTCCAAGTGAAGAATTAAAGTGGGAGTAACACGCACATCTGGAGGGAGGGAAGGGCCACGTGGTGCTGCCCTGGACATCGGCCACTCTGCATCCCGGCTCTCCGAGTGGAAGGCCTCAGCCCGTGGCAGCCGTTTATTATTTAATCGGGCAAGGTCTAGAGCTGAGGGGTGTGAAGAATGAGGAATGCAGGCTGCAGCAGACTGTCACTCGCTCTGATGAAGACATCTCCCCCTGGTGAGGAGGATGAACTCCTGACCCACCCACCCCCCACCCCCCCTCTGGTGTCATTCTGCCTCCAGACTCTCACTGTAGCACTGAAGGCGAGCCAAAGATCGCTAACCTGCTCCCATGTGCTCTCTGTCACTCGCTGTGGAGAAATGCACTGTCTACTGCTTCAGTTTACTCTGTTACCAGACACTCAGAACCCCAGAAACAGACCCTCTGTGAACGCCAGCTGTAGCTTCTTTTCAAGCTAATTTTCAAATGGCTGAAATGCAGCATTAAATACCAGTTTTTCATTAAACCACTAATGCAGACACTCAACAATGCCAAGAAATGTGCTTGTTCTGTTTCTCTAGCAAATCATCTCAAACAGAACAGAAAATGAACAGAATTAAATTGCCTAGTTCAATGGAAGTATTTGCAGAATCTTTAAACCTGAATTTCTAAACTTTTGCCTGCTTAATATGATATCATAGAGGGTCTTGATTGATTGCGAACCTTTAAGGGAAGGGGAAATTTGTGTTAGTGATTTTTCTTTATCTCATCTCTGATTGTCTACCTGATATTGTGCTTTGTTCAAAATGCAGGGACAAACAACTGATCTCCGTACAGACTGAAACATTCCCTTTAGTTTCTGTGTAAATGCACTTATTTGTCATTTGGTAAAACTGTCATTGGGTAAAATGGATAAAAGTAAATGCAATGGTTTTCATGACACAGCGAAAATTGACTGTTTTTCTAATAAATTTCTATTGTTGGAAATTTTTTATGAGCTGGAGGGTGAATGGTACGATGTGAAACGTTGGTTTTCAGTGGTGTGGGTCCTTTAAGGAATTGGAATTGTTGCATGTTAAGATAACTTCCCCACCCGCTTAGATCTGTCCATGCACGCACAAATGCTGGCCTGCTTTCTGTAAACATACCCTCAGATTAAATCCCACCTAAGCCCCACATTAATGTTCAGATATACAAACACGTACTTTCCGCTCAGTGTGCATGCAAGTGACGTACTAAATTATACTTTCTGAGGACTATGTTACATTCTACCAGTCTTATCCTGTGGCAAGGAGGAAAAGGTGTGTTGTATTTTATAATATTTTGATGCCATACAGTAGTGATGAGGAGGAGACCGCCTATGCCGAGACCGAGTCAAGACCGAGTCTTTGAGGGGTCGAGACCAAGTCGAGACCAACACCATAAAAACAAGTCAGTTTTCATAGCCATGATTTAATATCACCCCAGTTAATAATGAACAGTTAGGCCTATAGACTTAGCTAGACTAATATTTGTTTACAGGAGCAGTCCTGTACACTATCAAGGGAGGGAGTTCTACTTAACCACTTCATGTGACTTTTTACTATCATTAATAAGATTTGAATCACAGTTAGGGCCAGTAGAGCAAATTCAAATTTGCTAGTGGTGTGTGTAGATTAGTAGGCTACTTCACAATATTTTTCTAATATTTCCAAAATGTAATAATTTTGAGAATACAGTAGAACATAATATTCAATATCCTTTAAAACTTTATTCCCTCTTAAGTAATTAATGATGACAACTACATTCTCCCCATGCCAAACAGACATACACCCATTACACAAACATGCACAGTGTAATGCAGTTAACAACTAAGAGTGCTCTTTTACACCTTCCATTCCCCTCAATCCTCCACCCCCCACACACACTACAGTGTAAACCCCACAACCCATTGGCTCATAAATTATTTCTCTCCATTACACACTTTTGAACAGAGTTTAACAACACCCCCTCCAACACACACACACTACAGTGCAAACCATACATTACAAATTGCCTTAAGTCCCCCCGAAACACACACATCTCTCCACACAACAGCCTAAACCACACAATCCATTGGCTCATTTTAATTTTTTTCCCTCCATTACTTTTGCACAGTGAACACTTTTGCAACCAAACCCATCATTTGCCACTCCACAGCCCATGGACTCACACAAATACACGCTCCTATGTGTGTGCGAGTGTCTGTTACCCCACACCCCATGGACTCACACAAATACACACACTTCACTTTAGTCTTCTGCATCAAGAATCTCATAGTTGCACTTCTGAAAAATTAGGGATGAAAGCAAATTGTGCCTGAGACGGGACCGGTGAGGTCTCATAATGAATCCACCTCAGCTAAAAACACGTTCAACGGGCACTGAGGATGCCGGCGCAGCCAACAGTTTCGTGGCCAGCATGTGGATTTGAGGAAAATGGTCTTGGTGTGTGGCCCAAAAGTGTCTTCAATAGTCTCAAAGTATTTTGCAACCTGCACAGTGACACTTGTTTGCTGCTCTGTGCTGCGCTTTTTGTGGGTTTGGTACCTCGACAGCATACGACCACATTTCCTGGGTGGGGAGTCATCATTCGGTTCCATTGTGGCATCCAAGATATCTTGTTCTCCTCCGTATCTCTCAGCACATTTCTCAATCTCTGCAACCAGAGTTTCTGCAAGACATGAGGGCATGAGCATGTCATGTTAAATGTTTAAGTAACTTAGCCCTGGCTGCAGAACATTTTTTTGTTTGTGTTTTTTTTTTTTGCTTTATCAACTGAAAAGACCATGTTTTCTATATCATTCAAATGTAAAGCTAAGACTTACAGCTTAAAAAGTTAACGGTCAAACACACTTCCTACTCAGAGACTAGGCTAGGTGAAGCACGAAAGGTGAAGCACGAAAATGTCAGCTAGCGAGCATAGCATAGTTTAACAAATATATAGCTGCACTCACATGTCAGAATGGTTTCTGCGAAGATGTCGATGAAAATTGGAAGTTGTTCCATAAGTTTCGGTTAAGGAGGTGTGGAGGAACTTGCATTCTGCTGTGTTTTTTCTTTAGGTCTTTTCCGATTACAGTTTTGTGGTTAACCAAGGCAAATTTAATGACTGCAGATTGGTCAGTGATCCCATCAGCAACTGAAGTGAAATGAGGCACTGACACTCAGGCAGAATCTTTGCATTGCACCATGGGATGTAATTTTTTAATAATCACAGTCAACATTCAATGCTTTTTAAAAATTATTATTATTATTATTATTATTTTGTTAACATTAACATAGAAAAAAGGACTCACTCTGAAATTATGAGTCCTCCTCCTTCTACTGTTGTCCGAGGCCGAGTCAAGACCGAGTCTTTGAAGGGTCAAGTCCGAGACGAGACAGAGAAAGCAGAAAATGGTTTCGAGATCGGTCTTGAGTTCGAGACCGGTCTTGAGTTCGAGACCAGTCTTGAGTACTACAACACTACCACACATGCATGTTTGTGTGGTCAGGGCCTGGTGTTGTAGCCTTAAGGTTGGTGTGAGTTTGGGTGTTGGATATCACTCTTTTGAGGAGTTGGTGGCAGCTAGACACGAGACACACAGCTTTTTATGAAGTGGTATAAAGTTATCTGGTGTGCGTGAGTCTGGCCGGCGTGGTGTTTTACAGGAGATAGCGGCAGGCTCCTGCTGCCCCTATCAGTGGCGGCCCGGCAGCCGCCTGCACTCCCTCTCGCCCGCACATTACGGCCTGTCAGAGGCCCCAAGTGTGGCTGAGCCTGCACAGGGCAGATAGCCACCGGCCCAAAGATCAATAGGCCTGTTTTCAGCCCTCTCAGATAACTAAGCTGTGTTTCACAGAACAAAGGACTGCATGAGGAGGGATGCATCAGAAACACACTTCAAAAAGAGAATCAAAAGTGGACTTGATCGTCTCTTTCTTCTGTTTGTTTTAATTATGCTGTTAATGCATTCGGACCTCAGTATCTTATCTTTCCAGTGTACTTGATCGTGTATTAAACGGTTTGAGATTCGGAAACTGAAAAAGTTATTCATATAACAAAAAAACAATGCTATTCATATTTTAATTATTATTTATTGTTTATTTATGATTCATTGCATTTTATTTAGTAATGAATTACAATACTAATGTATTCACTTCATTCCACTGCTCAGAGCGTAAATCTCATATGTTCAGCATGAGTGAGTTCTGTCTCTAACATCTCTCTTTCACATTCTGTTTCTCTCTCTCTCTCTCTCTCTCTCTCTCTCTCTCTCTCTCTCTCTCTCTCTCTCTCTCTCTCTCTCTCTC
>JBBMFX010000001.1:20609702-20620630 GCA_037832545.1 Rhabdalestes septentrionalis | reverse complement strand
ACACACACACACAAACACACACACACACACACACACACACACACACACACACACACACACACACACATACACACACAGAAAGACTCTCAAGCAGACACGCATGGAGACACATAGATGAACACAAACACCCACACAAATGCACCAAGAGTCCGTCACACATGCATACACACACTTAGACAGGCTCTCAAACAGATCTGCTTAGAGGCTAATGGAAAAACACATGCTTTATACCCCCCTCAACACACCCCCACACACACACACTGCGACCACCATTGGGCCGACTGGGCTGTGACCCGCTGAACTTGTAATGATTATAGGTTTTTGTCATGGAACTGGGAACAGTACACTCATTGGCCACAGTTACTCACTTGCCTGTGCCTCTCAACGTCTTTAACAAACAGCCAGACACACTCCAGTGCCAAAAATCAGTGTTTTCATACCGCTTTCCCAGTGACTGCTAATAGTCCCAGGACAGGCTGTTTGTTTTCCAGCCCCTCTACAGCCGTCGAGATGTCCATCATTCAGCACCATGGCGTTCATACATAAGCCTGTCAGAATGTTACAATTATTCATAAAATTGTCAGATCCTGTTCAAAATGGCTTCATGATTGAGTTAATTACTCAACCAGCGGTTTGTTATTAAAACATGGCTGTGCTAGGCGCGCTAGAGCTGCATTCAAGTAGGCTTTGGATGTGATCCATGACTGTCTGATATTATCATGAGATACGAAATACCGGCCAATTCCATCATGTTTGATCCTTTTTTTTTGTACAAGTGTGTTGTCTCAGGAGGACTGTTGATTTTATCGGCTGGTGAGGAGGGAAGATTTCCTTGCCATCTCAGACTTAAGGAGAGGAGGCTTTGGAGGTGCTGGGCAGACTTTCGTGTGTGTGAAACATAAGGTCAAAGCAGCACAGGCAAAGGCATTCATGTATACAGAGACATGTACATAGAAAGAGCAAATTTTCATGGATCTTGAATCCAGAAGTATGAAACTACACACGTCTCTTAAACTCCAACTGCTGCCACTTCAAAGGCCTGGTCAGTCCTGCACTGTAGTACTTGGATGACCACCAACTTTTGCATGTGCTGGTTTAACTCATCCATCTGAAAGCCTGTGAATCAACTTTGGTGGAGTAAAGATTAGATCTTAGAATGTAGCTCAACGGGACCTTTTTTGCAAGATTGCATATACATTAACAGAGATAAAAAGAAGACGTTTATTAGAAATGTGACGTGAATGTCCAGTTTAACCCGGGCACAGCTCATTATCATCTCCTAATAACCAAGCGGGTTCTTCAAATGTAGCAGAGCAGTTTTCCGAGCCTGGCTTTGTGAAGACCTCCATTGTTCACTGTTCTTGCTTGATGAAGGTAATGTTGGCTGTTTGAATTGGACTGAGTCACACTTATTCATCTATGCAATGGAAGGCCATTATCTGAGCGAGCACTTCGTGCCTTGATGTCATGGCTCGTTTTAACAGTGAGAGATAGCCATCTAGAGCAACAACGCACAGCTGAGAGTACAGCAGCCCAGCCGCCCGGCATGCAAGAAATTAGCACATGCTAATCAATCATCCAGTGTCTGCTTTCACAATGTGCATGATAGATTACACAAACAGACCTGGTGCTAATCTGAACCTAGTGCTGTGTAGAAGCTGCAGGGAAACATGCTGGAGCTCTGAGGAGGAGGTGTTGGAGCAGCTACAGGCTGACGGTATTAGAGTTCACGCCCAGGGCTTATCGTGCCGTGGCACAGCATATATTTGCAAGGAAAAACTCACCTAAGTAAGCAGACACTCACCTAAATAAGCAGACACTCACCTAAATAAGCAGAATCATCCAGATCTCCATTTGTTTGGAGCAAGTCTTTCTCATTGGCTTCTTTTAGGTAGTTACAGTGCAGATCAGAGAGAGAGAGAAAGCGACAACACTTCACTGAAGGCTGTGCAGAAGGAGTGCTTAACTCTGGTAGAGGAGAGAGAAAGCATCTCTAATCCAGCTGTACCCAGATCTTGTAGCAGACCATCAGTGTTGAGTAGGAGCTGATTCATCAGTTGATGTTGAATATTTTTCATAGATTTATCAGTATTAATAGAACACAGTGGTGGGATGTAGTGGGTAAAGCACACAGTGCAGGGATGTACAGGAAATATCTATTCAGAATGCAGAGATGGAATGTCTCAGTCCTCATTACATTGTAAATACATGGAAAATAATTGTATGCATAATACAGTTACATTTCTAAAAGTGTATTAATGTGTTTTTACTGAATAAAGGCACCAAGAATGATAAAAATAAGCTCCATAATTGCTTGGTTATTCTACAATAACATTTTAAAATCAGCATAGCAAAGTTTATTCTACAATAACATTTTAAAATCAGCATAACAAACCATCAGATTGGAGGGATTCTAAAGAGGAACTCATCAGCTTCTTTCAAACTCAGAATTTCCTACTAAAGCCTGAGTAGACTGATAAATCAATGGGATGAGGCAGTTAATTATATCAGTGTTGCTAAGCTCTTTTGAGGGATTATCAGACTGAAGGCCCTCCTCCGTGGTGGGCATGTTCATGAGTGAATACATCACTGCTGATAGCATCAGTGTACTTGCAGGTATTGCAGGAGCAGCCGTGGACGAAAGCAAACTGTTTTTTGCATTAATCTTATTAACAGAAACATTTGATCATATAAAACTGTCAGCTTATCAAGTTCTAAATATGTCTTAACAATGTTTTAATATTTATTGAAAAGAAATGCATAACTGAAGATATTGGGGTCATGTGTTCAAGCTTCATCTTTTTTTTATTTGTTTTACTTCCTTTTTATGTTATTCATTAAATTGTGTTGACTGAGGAATGGACAATATAGAGCACAAAGTATCGTTATGAAGTTTTATCATACATTATGAATGTATTATAATGCTTACATTTTGCACGTTACATCATATCAGCAGGTATTTTTGGTTAGTAGCTTTAAGTCAGTAATTCAACATCCCTTAGCCCCCTAGTGCTATTGGACCTCACGCCACATCCCAGTGACTTAGTTCTCAGAATAGAACCCTCAAAGACAGGCCTCCATTCCTGCTACAGGTTGACAGCATAAAACATATTTTGTGGTACTTTAATAGCAATACTTACTGATTCTCCAGTGACATGTTATTCAAGGAATACACAAGTCAGACTCTGTGTTTGTCAAGATAAGTGTAGTTGCTTATTTTGTAGTGAGTGGTAATGTGCAGACAACGCATCATTTAGAGACAGAAGTTGTAATTTCACATTGCCTGCTCCTAGAAACTACTTACATTCCTCACATTTGACAAGGCCAAGCCATGCCAGTCATTTGTAGCACTGTAAATTACACCTCTGTTACAAGCCCATTAATTGTATGACAGTGAGCAGTGAAAATAGCAGTGGCTTTACCATTAATACAATGGTTGACCTAGTCATGATGCTGGATTCTCTTGCCTGAGGCTCACACTCTAAAGCTTACAAGCAAAGTGCCTCCTCTCAGTCCAGCTAGGAGCATCAGAAAATAACAGTGGAAAAGGGCAAAAATGCCCCCGCATTTAACATTTTTCCCCTTAAAACAAAAATACAGTAGCAAATCGTGCCAAAATGACACAGTATCAAAGTCTTTATTGTACATATAAAATATAGCTGGTGCTTTGCTTTCATCCATGACATCATGCCTTGCTGTGCCCACTGATTTTGACCTGAAAGCATAAACACAGTCATCTGTTGATAAATTTAACCATGATTGTTAGTCAGTGATGGCCAGTAATGATCCCTGAAAAAGATATTATTTCCTGCCCTGGTCCCTGTGCACTGTTTAGATTCTTTACTGGGGAGTATTAGTTGATCACTTTGTCACATGTGCCCCTGGGGGCTTTGTTCTTTCTCTCCTGTTCTGGGAAGACAGGCCTCAGCCAGTGAAAGACAGTGTGTGGTGTGGTTAGAAAAAAAGGCGCCAGGAAAGAGGGAGGTGGTGTTGGAGCGGGCTGGCGAGTTTGGTGGCGAGGAGAGGCGAGCGGAGTGTGAAAAAAGGAGCACCATCATTATTTCTTCCCCTCAGCACTCACCCATTCATTCTGGGGTCGCTCTCTCCAGGCCAGCCAAGAGTTTGAGAGTAATGTGTCACGACAGTGTGAGACGATGAAGAATAATTCCTGCATTTAGGCCTGCCACGGTCGCCTCTCTGTCCTCTCCCCCCTCTCTTTCAATCTCTCTGTCCCTCTATCCCTCGCTTTCTCTGGCGACATGTCAGGCCCGGATGTCATTGTATCATTTATCCCAGCCTCACCTCCCTGTCACAGCCTCAGCCCTGCTAGCATGCTAGCTCAGTTCACACCGCAGCCACAGAAAAAAGCGACAGTGCAAGGGCGAAATGCCTGCAGCCAAGACGCTCTGATTGGGTATCTGGATGTATAGGGTGGCTTACAAAATAAGGCTCCACAAATTTGTCAGCGTCAGTGGAAAGCAACTATTGCATCATGGAATTTATATTATGGAATATTAACAGGACAGATTCTAATCTTTTTGTTTGTGTTTGCTGGATTTTTGTGCACCAAAAACAGTCATGATTCATTTTTACATAACCATTCCCAAACTTTCAATGTACAGTTATTTAAATATGTGCCTTTAGGATTGATAGATGTAAAAACCCTCTGTTCTCATTTCTTCTAACTCGTGAATATTGTGAATAAGTGGGGAACATCTAACTATATTGTGAATGGGTGGGCTAAATGTTTTTTTTTTTCCATTTAAACAGTGTTTGTGTTCTACATTCCATTCCTTTATGTCAAAAAAGCAAAAAATGGTTTTCCATGATATGAGCCCTTTTATGTTTTAAAGTGTACCATTTACTCCCATCCAATTAATATCCAGTTTGTAAATGCAAATATGATCATGTATGCATGTGTTCAGCCTACAGTAATTTTGTCCTGGGTATTCAAATTGAAGTTATATGGAGTGACTGAGGACTGCTTTTTGAACAGGAACTATGGGGTGACCAACCAGGACTGAGATCGTTTACATATGTGAGTCTTACAGATGCAGGAAGTAATATTCGTAATTGCATGTTTTATGAAGGGAGATTAGAAAATAGTCTCATTTGGCACATTAAATTGCACCATTGTTATAAATTGAGCTCAATGTGTAGGATATAGATCCCATTTTGAGAGTTAGTGCTGTTTACCTGGTTTAACTAGTTCAGCTACATTTTGTTTTAGGGTTGAATTATCAGGTTGTAGAGCTAATAGAGGTTTTGTGTTGGGTTTTTTTTTTGTTAGTGTGTTTCTGTTGTTTATTGAGTTATTTAAAATTTGAGAGAGCGAGAGAGGGTGACGAACCTGCAGCGAAGACGCTTTTTATAGGCTTTTTTGAGACTGCACTTAACAACTTGCTCGAGGGAGCGACAAGCAGAAAGAGTCAAAGCGAGCGCGGACGAGAGCAATACGAGCGTGAGAGGGTGAGAGTGAGTAAAGGAGCACTTTTAAAAGATGTCAGCTGTGTTCCAGCCCTGTTCCAGATTGTCTGGACACGTCGCTGATGAAACACGTTGAAAGTGGGAAGCAGGCAGGCAGTGGAGAGCTGAGAAAATGGGCTTGGTGTCCAGGTGTGGCTGAAAGCTGCCATGGTTCTGCTGTGCTGCAGCACACACTGCCCCCACTGCTTAAACCTGCAACACCTCAGCTGATCTAGAACCAAAGAACATTTACTCTGTTTATGCCCACATGAGGTCATGAATAATAGATCTCTGATAAATACTGCAATCTGAGCCACTCATCCACATTTTTTTTTAATCTTCTCTCTCTCTCACACACACAGACACACACACACACATTTACTGTCTCTGACACATACCCACACATGCATGTATGTGCATAAGTATGTATATCAATAAAAGATGCAGTATGAATTATTGACAGGAGACATAATGGAGGGTTTTGAAGCAGTGTGGATAAATGGCGTCAGGATGCTACCAGCTGGCCCAGGCACTGCTGCGCGAGATCAGATCCCTGACCTGGTTGCAGGTCTTTCTAGGAAAGCGAAAAAAGAAGAGAAAACAAGTCGAGCGAGCAAGAGTGCTGCTGCTGCTACTCTTCCTCACATAAAACCCTGCAGGCTCTAATGGTCTCACACTGTGAATAAAACACATAGACACAGAGGCGCTCTCTCTCAGACATACATTGCATCCTCTCTCACACAGTGTTTGTGCCCTAAGCACAGGAATTTTTTGTTGTAGATGGGTTATATTTATTTATTTATGTAAATGCCAGGCAAACTCTCAGTGGCACAAATTATTAGTAAATGTAGAATGAATAGCCCACTCCTAGTTTCTTAAATTCATAGGAGTTAATAACCCTACGAATTTAGAAGCCACTGTGGATTTGCTAAAATATACTATAATTACATGATTTATTACATAGTAATATACAAAATGACAGTTACATTTAATTTACATTCTGTTGCAACGAGTTAGAGTTTGCATTTTTTTTTCAGTATCAGCAAATGTCAAGCTTGGCCAAATGTTTCTGCAAAATGAGACACAGCAGCTGTATCCACAACTTTCCACAAGATTCCAATCCTTATCTTTTCCTCTGCTTACAGACACTGATGTGGTATCGATCAGAAGGTTAGAAGCGACACTTTCAGCAAGATTTTTACAGCTGTGATGTGTGTGAGGGTTGATGCTGAGCTGTTGGCTTAGAAGTGAAGCAGCTTTTGAAGGAAGTACAGCTGTATACTGTTTTCCTCAAGACAAAGGGAATGTAAAGCACCTCCCTCTGTGTGTGAGTGAGTGAAGCTCCACATCCCACATCCACCATGGGCTGCAGAATCCAGCTCTGGAATGAGAACACTGACTGCCCCCATCAATCAAATGCACATTTAGAAATATGGATGGCAATCACATCAGCTAATTGAATCAAAACGCAGCTTGAGCCAGTGGCATGAACATTACATCTCGCCGGCTTGAATTCGAGACTCCAGCCTTGAGCAACTATTTACTCAATTACGCTGGCAGCCGTAATATGTCTTTATTTCAGTAGAATTTACAGATTCTGTTTTGACAAGTTCAAGTGTTCAGTGTATGTACTTGCGTTGCCAGTCATCTTACTCAAGCATCCATCACAGTCGTTGTGTGTGTGTGTGTGTGTAACTAGGCTGTGAATGTGCTTTCAGCTTTCAAATTTGTTTAATTTACATTTGTCATAATTCATCCACAGAGCTCACAGACCCAAGTGCTTAACAAGACCAATTTATAAAAGAAATCAACATTTATACATCTTAATACATTTTACTATACTAGGGAAATGTAATATACATATATCATTAATCACACAGTCACAGTGTTAATTACTTCTGTATTATCTGTTTTAAAGCTACACTACATTTAATTTTAAAAAAAAATATTCACAGTATAAATACATTTGATCTACACTTTTGTTCTGATGTGTTCAGAAGTTTAAGGAGCTTGAATGAGTTCTATGTCTTGCTGACTATTCAAATGCTCCCATGATCTCCCCTCTCTAATGCTGTTTTAGTCTGGGCTCGAGAGAAATTTAGTTAGTGTTTATAATAAGGGTCGTTCTCACCTCTGTTCTAATGTTCTGACTAAGTGTGGTTCAGTTCGATAATTACCTGAGTGTGCTTTACATGCTGTGCGAGGAGAACCAGCCTTTTCTCACACAGTTCCAGTGTAGACAGCAAGGCTCTTCTGCAGCATTATGTATCTGAGTGTGTGTGTGTGTGTGTGTGTGTGTGCGTGCGTGCGTGCGTGCGTGCGTGCGTGCGTGCGTGCGTGTGTGTGTGTGTTGGATAGTATGTTGTGTATTTCCTAGTAGTTTGATATTAGAGTTTCAGAATCAAAATATATCAAATGCAGTTTATTTACACCTTTGTTCAAAAGTTTGGCATTTTCAGTAACAAATAACTTGACCGATGTAGAAAGTGAATTGAAAGTTAATGGAATTTTAAAACCAGATTTAACACTTTCCCACATTTTATGTTCATTTTCATCACATGTTGACACTGTGTAAATAGCACCTGGCATTATGAAGTTATGTTTAAAATTGAAACTGGGAATAGGGTTTTATTCTGAAAGAGACAACATGCTAATGGCCTGTGCAGTTTTACAGGATGTAAATTAGTAAAATAACTGATGCTACTGTAGAGCATAAAGAATCAGTAGATTAGAAAAAAATGACCAGGTTAGAATAAAATAACCTCAGTGCCTCAAATTTTAAAATTTAAAACACATTACCTTATTCAGCATGTTTGTAAATAGATGATTTATAGTTAGGTTGTAAATAGTGTATTTATCCTATTGTTCCCAAAATACTGGAAATCTAAGTCAAATAAATATAATTTTTCATTATTTAGAGGAAATATTTTTCATCATTATACATATTTTACATGACATATCAAGTACTGGTAGGATGTGAGTCCAGGCTTTTGAGTGGCAGGTTGTTTGCTGTCTCCTCTGTGTTACAATGTTCTGTCTCCTCTCTCGTTGACCTCCTGCCCTGCGCGATACACCATAACAGAAGTTGGCTCCAGTTCGCCTGCATGAATATGGCAGGGTGTCTTTTTTTTTTCCTCAGTGCGTCCATATGCAGTGAGAGCATGTTCCCTCAAAGGCCCTGCAGCTCTGACTTTATCTCCCTCCAGTCAGTGCGGCTCTAGGTCTAATGAGAAAATAAGAAATGTGCCCTTGGCAGCTTTCTGGGCTGCAGGCTGGAGTGAGTTAAGACAGGGCAGGTTACACTAGGTTTTCATTAGGTGTAATTGAAAGCGGGCTGCAGTGGGTGCAGCGAGGCTCCTGCCACCTTTTACCTGCCCAGCTCTGAAAGCATTCTTTAATGAGGCTGAAATATGGAAACTCTCCCCTTATTAATAACCTTCTCTGCCACTGCCATCCTCACTCGCACGCGCGGCTTGGGGCCGGCATTGTCCCTACTGTGTTAAAGTTGTAGAACAGCCAAGAAAATCTTTTTATCTGAACAGTGGGTGCTTTTTGCCTATAAAACACTGTAGAACATTAGAATAAATGTAACATTTATACAGTTAGGCATTTTTCTGTTTTCCAAAACAAAAAGGCTCTGCTAAGCTTTTGCATATATTTGTTCAACTTTAGCACCAGCCCCTGATTTACCTTGATGAATAACTGATTTGTGAATATTAGATGGTAGCTGTGAATATTGGACCTCCTTTAAGGGAGGAGCTAAACCGAACACATACTAAATTACAACATTTTCATATTTTATATTTTGCTATATATATAGTTAATGTATTTTAAGCCAGCCAGGTCTCCTACTTTTTAAATAGATAATCAGAAAATACAACTTAATGTTTAATAACTTGTTTTGTTGAACATAGTAATTAAAATAATTAGGTGTCTGATTAATGCTACACTCATATACAAATGTATAATACATGTTTAATTGATTTTCAGAGTGAGAATGAGTGCACACTAGCAAAAAAACAAACTTCTACACATTATGGTTGTTTGCAGAAATTAACATATTATGGAAAAAACATAAAATGTTATGGTATTCCTCCTAAATATTTAATCCATTCAATGCAAAACTCAATGCAAATAAATAAAACATTTTCACAAAACAAATGTCCTATTCAAGTGAGTACAGAAGTGATGTCCTACTTTCGCTTTGAAAAACAACAAAACATGCATTTGACCAACAGTGTTCAACTTCTTGTATTTGACTGTATAATAGTGTATTACTACACTGTTGGTGTTGGAATAAAACTTTGAATCCCCAAAATGGGAAGTTTACAGGAAAAGAAATAGATTTGATTAACTTTATTAACTGGAAGTTGGTGTATTTTATTTTTAAGCCTTTTGGGACTCTTCTATTTATACATTTGTTTACACAATGAAAAGGACAGTTGGTGTTTTAAAAATAAATATAAAAAATAAAAATGGTCAATTATACTCTTTTATTATACTCTTATATGGGGCTTGCATAGGAACACACAAACACAAACACACACACACCCACACACCCCCTGAAACTGCTTTTTCTTCTGCAGAGCTTCTCAGTGAGGCAGCAAAATGACAGTCTCTGAGTAAAAAGGTGTGAAAGGAGTAGGGGAAAGCAGGTGGGTGGGGGTGTGGAGGAGAAGTGTTGGGCAACAGCAGCGAGATGCGCGAGGGGTGTGTGTTTGTGTCCGCTTCTTTCAGAGGCCATGGCTGCGTTGGCCTGGGGAGGAGCGTGACGTGAGAGCGTTAACCAGAGCCAGCTGCGGCCTCACTGAGATTAAAGTGCAAACAAAAACAAAAAAAAACAATCAGATGGGATAAGTATAGTATTGGTGTGGGTTACGGCCTTCATCCCCCTCTCCACCTCTCTCTCTCTCTCACTCTCTCTCTGTCTCTCTTTGAAAGTAAGGGCACAAATTAGGCTGACTCTCTCACTGCCATTTGCTCAGACCCAGCAGCCTGATTAAGGGCTCTTTGTTTACTTTGATCCCTGTTTCGTTTCTTCCTAATGCGCAACTCAATCTATCTTAGCCACCGCAAGCCCCCAGCTGCAGCAATATGTTCTGAATCAGGAAGGGGGATGTTGAAGAGACAGGGGGCTCTTTGCGTCTCTCTCTCACCTTCCTTTGATTCTGTTTGTCCTACATTGGGCTCTGAGAGTTAGTCAACAACATCATTGCTGTTGATTATGGAGAAAAATGTTGACTTTCTTTTATAGTGCAAACAGCACTCCATAATGTAATGTAATGCTTTTTAATGTTTGCATGTTACACATTCCAGCAGTTCACATGATGCAGTAGGGATGATGTGGCCTCTGTCTTTTTGTTGCACTGTACGTAAGCTGCACAATATAGGCAAAATATCACTTATGCGTTTTTGTTTCTACATATTGCAATGCTTTTTGTGATATGAAATGGCCCATATTC
>JBBMFX010000001.1:20572118-20583239 GCA_037832545.1 Rhabdalestes septentrionalis | reverse complement strand
TTGTTTCGTGGGTTTTTTTATGCTAGTCTGAGAGAACCCCGATTTTCGCGCGCCCCGAGCAACACACCGGCACACATACACACACACACACACACACACACACACACACACACACAAGTAAAGACACATAAAAACACACGAGTACAGACACACGCATGCATGTATCCAGACGCGAAGGCTCCTAGAGGGAGAGAGAGAGAGAGTGTGTGTGAGAGAGATGCTGAGCAGATTCAAGTAACGCCGGGATCCGCATCGAGGACTCGTAGGGAGGAGATGGAGGGACTGAACTCGTTGTAGGTCCATCAGACGAGGTAAATACCGCGCTCTTGCGTGTGTGTGTGTGTGTACTACTGACTGTCAGGCTCTCAAGGAATTAAAAGAGAATGTGGTTTGGAGGCTTAAGTGTGATTAGTACGTGATCTTCGTCATGCAGGTGCTTAAATTGCACAGTCTAGTTGACAGGACGGACTTGACGGGGAAGAAATGTCCAGGCTGCAGGCCTGCTCAACCCTCTGCTGTCCACTGCAGGGATTTTTAAAATGTATTTATTTTATAGCTATTGATTTATTTTTACCGATGTCATTCACGCGGAAAGCCAAGTGTGAGTTGATCCCCATTTTTTGGATGTACCTCATTCCTTCCTTCCTTCCTTCCTTCCCTCCCCCCTTAAGGGAAGGGCCTGGTGGTGGAAAATTTGTAAAAAGACAGGCATTAAATTTAGCATTGATAGTTAACATTGAAGATAAAATCAGTGCTAATTTCGGCTTCAGACAAGGATCTGAATATCCTTCCATCATTGTGAACTCAAGAACAGCCTGTTTCATCTCTTTACATTTCCCCACTGAACCGGCTTAATTTTGCTGGAATTTTTTTTAGAACGTTTAAATATTTTTATATGTGCAGAACACTGACCAGAAACCAGGCGGTGACTCCTATGACCTTCTAAATGACAAAAGGACATGAACTTACTGGTCGATTAATGAAAGGACAGTCTGTCTGGGTTAAAATTATAATTATAATTAATATGAATTTGTTACTAATCCTAGTGTATGGTTTATAATCAATTTAATTTAGCCTTCATTCAAGAAATTCTTTGAATACATGCTTTTTAAATAATCTGTAAATTTAAAGCCCTTAGTGAATACATTATGTAACAGCTAAATATTACATTGGCACAGTTTTCATTATGGCTAATAGCAGATGTTATTATAGTGTTATTGTAGTATTATAGATTTAAGATATTTCATATTATAGTATAAATTTTTCAGGAGCTTGAAAAAGCATTTAGTCTACAATAATGGGATTAAAATTTAATCAGGTACCTGTCCTTCTGCTTTCTTGCTGTTCTGAAAATCAGTGTTGCTTTAAAAACTGTAATTGCAGATTTATTGCCCATAATATTGCAAGACATCCCGTGGAATATTTTTGGAAATTTTGTATCATAGTGAGACATTCCAGCACAGGGTAAGGGACGCCATAACACCTTCATGTGCTCAGTTGTATGAGGCGAACAGCAGCATGTGGCGTATATGCAGTCATACATTTTTGTCCAATAGTGGACGTGTTTACTCACACTGGAGGAGAACTTTGACACTTTCTCCTGTCAGCATGTCAACATCCTCCTGAGCAAAAAAAAAGTGCTGCATATGGCCCAAAAAAGCTACAGTACAAAATAGCAGGCCAGATGGAAATTTATGTGGGCTGTCTTAATAACATGCATCATACATGTATATCTCAGCCAAAGCCAAGACCTGGGAGGGGGAGAGCCTCCAACCACCTGAAATTCCTCCACCTCTCCTGTCAAACACAAACACAGTCGAGTCCAGTTTTCTGAGCTGAAAACTTGCCATGGGGGTGAGTGGACTCTAGCAGCGAGAAGCACGACCAAAATGGTACCATACTTAAAAACTCGACCAGTGAGACAGAGGTTCATGGAATTTCTGCCATCATTCAGTATTTTGGACTATAGGGAACTGGAAATGGCTTCCAAACCCCAGTGTGCAAAGAACAGAATCTGCCAAGAATAGTTTAGCGGATTATATGTCTGGAGTGACAGAGATATAAACACAGATCTTGCTCACTGAGCTTAGTTAAACAGAGTAAGTGAAAGGCACATTTCGGACTGGAAAAGTCAACGGCTGACTTGCCGCAGCCTCACTGAGGCTGTCAGGCCTTATCTTTATTAGCGTTCCCAAATCTCTGCCCAAGTTTACACGGAATCCTGCTCCTCTCCTTTTATCCGAAGGGTGTGCACTCACTCTGTTTACAGGTGTGAGATTAAAGGGAAAAACGGGCAGAGGTCTTCTCCACGCCAAGCAGTCGGCTCTCCTCTCAGAGCGAATGAAGCATGATGGAGCGAGGGCAGCACATGTTCCCGCGTCCCCGCAAGCCGTACCTTTTCGTGTGGTGTTTGCGTGGGAGCAGCGAGGGGTCGTGAGAGAGGGGCTCGGAGGGTGACCTTGGTTAATGGAACTGCCAGTGTTTAGCCTCCTTACATAAAACTGTGCTGTAATGTTGGAAATATAAATATTTAATTAGGCAATACTTTAGAACAAACGGATCTTGACCTGTTCCACAAAATTAAGTGGCCGGGGCCATGTTACGAAGACGGGCCCTCCCTCCAAAAATGTAAATGTTAATCACTTCTTATATTTTGTGGCCTTTATAATGTACACTGTCGAATGACATCATTACACTCCCAAGCAACAAAACAAGAAAAAAAAAAGAAATAAAAGCTGTTGACATCTGAGGAATTCTCATTAGCAATACATCATTAGCTCCCTTTTAGCTCATGTATAAACAGCACATTGATGCATATCTCTTATTCTGGAAGTGGATTTTGAAATTCATTTGTGAAATACAAAGAGAATTTGTGAAAAGACAAAAAGAATCACATCTGCAGAATAACCTAGTCATAGATGTTGGTTTTTCAAAAATGTGAATATGTTTAATTTGAGGCCAAATATATGAATCATCAGGGGAATCCATTTGTGCTTTAGTATGTATGCATATATACTCCTATATTTCTTATATTTTTCATGTATTTTAAAATGATTTTACTTTAAAAAGGAACATTACATCCCAGAGTAACATTCATGTAACACATCAAACCTAATGATCTAAAATATTAAAACAAAAACAAGACATGCAAATTTTCTTGTATTTATATATGGTCTAAATAGGTTTTGCATGAATCACTAATTTTTCCGCACATCAGCTTTGAGTCTAAAATGAAATCTGTAAATATGTTTGTTCAGTGTACTGAAGACATGCTATGTTATTGAGCAGCATGATTATTTTGAAAAGAAAGTGGGACGAATAAAAAATAATTAGTAACTTTTCTATAATTTTAAGTTAGATGCCTTTCTAGATTTGAAGTTTAAGCTCCTGTCCTGCAATTGTGTACAACGTATTATACAGTCCGTTATGATTAAAACAAACTATTAAACATTTGAAGGAAAAAATTGGGTTAAATAATGACAAGGAGCTAAAAAATTTACCAACACATAAAAATGTTAAATCACAAAGTGTTCAACAAATACCTTTTAAAAAATAAGTCATTTTACAATGTTAAGATGTTACTGATAATGAAAAATTAACAATGGATAAGTTATTCTCAGGGGTGAATGTGAATGTTTGTTAATAGAAGATTGCAGTACAAAGCTAGATGTTTTTCATTGATTAGTTTCTTTAAATTCTTGTTGTTCCTGTGTGATAAAAATGCTGGAAATTGTTGAACTATTTAAATTCTGACTCCTTGCTCTTGTAAATTCATACCTTGCAGAGTTAGAGTTACACAGTAGTTTTTGTGTGACAGGTCTTAAAATGAAAAGTGTACAATAAACCTAGAGTTAAAGAGTTCGCTAATTTAAGAATATTATTTTATGCTTCATGTATTTTAATTTTGCTGTAATTTTTCAGAGATGCTTCAGGAGAAGGCCTCAGCTGTGGCTGATGAAGGCGTGACTGTGGCTCAGTCTGGTGGGCTTCCTGAGCTCACTGCTGACTCCTCACATCTGGGTCTGCCTGCAACCCCCAGCATCCCCCACAATAATGAAGTCGACCAGGTAACCAGTGGGACCTTTGACACTTTTTATATGTGATTTCAAACAGAGTCTCCCTGTCATATTATTTAGAAACTGTGCTATAAGTGGGCATGTGTTGTTTTCTTTGTTTCATTTGGATCCTACAGTGCATTGAAACAAACCAACTATTCAGAGAATTCTGCCAATTATTTTTTAAATGAAAATGGTTGTGAAAATTCTCTCTAAATAAAACTGAAATCCTTCTTGCCATTCAACACTTACTCATGTCTCTTGCACCGCAGAACATAGAAAACATCAAAGTTGTTCTTCATGAGCGGGAACTGTGGAAGAAGTTCCATGAGTCAGGAACAGAGATGATCATCACTAAAGCAGGCAGGTGGGTGGATCTGATCCTTTCCTGAAGATCTGAAAAGCGAAACGTATCGATTTTTTCGCTCTTCACAAATGAAATAAATGAACATTAAATAGTTCTATATTATTTGAAGGTTTATCATAGAATGATGCGGCATGCAGTGTTTATAGAGCTCGATTGTACAAAGGTAAAGCAAGGCTGAATTCCTGTGTCCGTGAATGTTTAATTGGAAACACAAATGGCTGCCCTGTGTGTTAGATTTAATGCACCCCCTGGATTAGGAGCGGGACCCTGAACATTAAGCAGAGAATGAGTCAACGCTCTCTGCCAGTTGCAGCCTGCCGTTTCTCAAGATTTCTCTGTGGAAAATGCAAAAGGTCACCACAATTTTTCTTTAATGCTGTAACATTGTGAGGAATGGGCTTCCCCTTGTCCAGCTGATAAAGTGCGCGAAGAATCCTTAAACTCTTTGAAGAGTTAGGAACTGTGCCGTCTCTCTCTCACACACACACACACACACACACACACACACACACACACACACACACACACACACACACACAGCTGTACAATGCAAGCCAGTCTGCCTTCTCAGGCAGCATTTTCACAACAGATGGGCACATTTCATTTAAGCAGTTCAGCATGTAATTGACCACTAGCTTCTCTTTAACATACTCATGTCAGTGCAACTATTAACTGACAACTAACTTTTTTCTGAGAACTCAATGGTCAACAATTCACTGGACTGTAAATCCCACCAGAACTCACAAACTCGCCTCCATAACGACTCTTGTTTCACAAAATGGGGCACGATTTCATGCAGAAGTTCTCCTCATAGTGTTATGTTACCAAGGACGTCGAGCCGTGTCTGCAGTGTGTATTCTTTTGCTTTACAGGCTCATGGAAGCTGTTCCTGTACACTGACAAAAAGAAGCATTACTATGGCGGGGCAGAATGAAAAGTCATGTGTGATGTACAGCTTAGTGACAATTTAAAGCTACGAAGGCTTCAATTCTTGATAAATGGACCATTTTTGGCACTTTAAATCAATAATGCAAACGCAGAGCTGATAGGTAAAAGCACAAGGTTGAATTGCTGCACTTTTTAGTGTTTACCTTCTTTTTTTCTTTCTTCTTATTTTTTTTTTACAAAATTTCCATGTTTTGTAAAATACTACTGACTGAGACAGCTCCGGCTGCATTATTTCAAGTAATGCTGCCTCACAATGCGTAAATAATTCCTTTCCGTTTTGGAGCAGCAGTGAGTGTTTGTGAGCTATATTTGCACAAAATGATCTTTATAAAATTCTTTTTAGTTTTATTTTTCCATTTCCCAAAAGCTACCAGTTAAACAAATGAAATCCCATGTCCTATTTCACAAACTGTAAAAGTAAAAATAGGAAAACTAATACACTTGTACTTTTGTACAAAACACAATGGAGCTATAATGGAATTTGTAGCCACAGCAGCTACCACTGGTACTGTTATCTCACACTGTAGGAGACATTTAGCAATAATATCTCAGCACCTCGTGGCTGTGCAGTGAAAGTGGGTCATTGGGAAAAGCTGTGTGTCAGTCACAGAGAGTGCAGCCTGCGCCCCTGGGCTTCGGCCGGGCATTCTGTAAAGCTGAACTTTGGAAGAACTTCTCAGACTCATCATGAGTGGCTTGTTATTGTGTGAGCACTGAGCATGTCCAAGGCCCGGCCGCGTTCCTGCCTGTTGAGAGTGAGAGCAGCCGGCCGGTGCTAGCAGTCTCTTTGTACACAGCCCGTCAGCGAGCGCGTCGGTGGCGGTGATGAGGGGATCGCAGCACCCTGGATCAGCGGCGTCTCCCAGGCCCCAGCAGCACCCCCCCACTCCATCATTCCGCTCCTTTTGATCTCAGTGCTGCTGCCCCTTCCTACGGACAGGATGGATCATTGGCAGAGTAGGCGTGCGAGTGAGAGAGAGTACACTAAGAGAAACAGCTGGCACTATGCGTACACTGACAAACTCCTCATTCTTCACCATCCCACACACACACTCAGACACACACACACACACACACACACACACACACACACACACACAAATGCACACACACACACACACAGTGTTAAGACAACACTGCCACCCAGAAACATTAGATTAGAAGGACAACTATGCATAATAATCTGAAATGCTATTTAAAATAGACCATCATTTCAACATTATTTACAAACTACAAGTGTAAAGATCATCACTGCCTGTCTAGAAGTGTAAAGGAATTCTTACAATATTATACTACAAGTATATTTATTGTATAGTGCACTTCTGCAATGGTAATACGCGATTTCATACACCAGCAGAGCAGCTTCAGGGGGACTAAACCACTGAAAGACCATATTAGACATGCCACATGATCCTCTTTGCTAGAATTATGTCCAATCTGCGTATAAAATGCAATGAGAAATTAGTAAAACTGCATGAATGTATGAATTACATCTTATGCATGTGGTATTAATTCTTTTTTTTCAAGTTCGAGTTCTATTGTTTATTTATTGTTCATTGTAAATGCAGAAGACCTAAAAGTATGTGTATTAAGGGGAAAGTCCTTTATGTCTAACTTGTAACTTCGCAAATTGGTGACCCTCAGTAAAACCAGGTTCTTTTACTTTTGCTGCTATATTTAACTTTTTAAATGCTGTTTATAGTATAAAACAGGCTCTCCAATATAGTGAATCATTTAATTGAACAAAGAACCATTCATATTCTATAAGTAACCAGTGCCTTAATTAAAAAAACTCTTTTAAAACATACAATAGACCCTTAAAATAAAGGTGGTAGTAAAGCTGGTCTGTGTGATACAATTTTGGAAGAATTCCTCAATTCTTAAAAAGTTTTCCATTATGTGAAAATCTATAATGTTGTCTTTAAAAAAAAATTTCTAATGTGTACACACACACACACATATATATATTTTTTTAATATCTCTGGAAAGAAGACATCATAAGGTGACATGTTATGGTGCCATCTCAGGTTATTTATTTTATTTATGTAAACCCACATTGCATAATATAGGTATCAGCTTAATGATACACACAAGATAACTTAAAAATGTTAGCAATATATCTAAATAAACCTTTAAAACTGTGTGACTAAAGTGAAACCTAATCAATGTCACTCCAGTTACTAAGATGTCAAACCTGTTACTCTGGAAAAGTAACAGGACTGACAGTAACAGGGTTGACGATTTAAAGCTAATTCGCCCCTAGTTAGCATTAGCCTAAGGTCACAAGAGCAGATGTCTTACAATTTGAAAGGATATTACTTATAGATATGGTAAATATCAACATGCAAATAATATTAATTTAATTAATATGTTAAAAATTGGTAACAGGAATGACACAGTATGATGTCCCCACCCCCAACAGTCTCATATTCTCACTTGAAATCAGGGGACACTGATAAAATGATTAAAATTTTAAAGAGATGACATGTGTTCACGCTGAAAACATTACTTAACAATGAGATTACTTTTAGAACAATATCCAAATGTGACCATTTGATCATTTTTCAAAACAATTACTATTAAGAAGACCTGCTGAAAAATAACTTTCATAGTGAGGGACAGACAAGTCCCTGCCTTATCAACATAAAGGCAAATTTAACCATGGACAATAATATTTAATTGAATTAATTTTGAGGTAGTATTCATGACAGAAGACATGCTAATGTTATGTTTTGAAATTATGCATGTATCTGGTATTAAAGTGAAATAATTGAATTGTTTTGGAATGTGTAAAATAACTATGTATTTGCTAATTGTTTTTAATCCTAATTACACTATTTAAAAAAGTGAAACTGAACTTGCTAAATGAACAGTGTAGGCACAGAGCAATGTCCTATGCTCGACCAAAAAAGCATAGTTTTACTTTTTTTATGCAAACAGAAATCAATTTTTGACTCAATAAAACCTTTGTTTTATCAATTTATTCAGTGGGACATAATTAATGGTTTTGCATGTAGAATTTAATTATTTATGCTGGGAACAGTATCTGTGCTTCTTGATGACTGATAACACATTTGACTTTTGAGGTTTTTGAACGAAAATAAAGGAAAATAATATAACAAACCCCAGGTGCTCTGCTGGATTTACTAAAATTTATTTGCTTATTTCTTGCAAGACTTTACTACAGAACTGGAAAAAATAAGAGACCACAGCAATTTATCTACATATATAACTCTATGATAGTGACAACTATTCCATGCCAGTGTCTGTTAAATTCCTACACAAGCTCCTCATTCTGCTTTATGAGGGACTGATTAATGAATACCTGAATCACATCTTATTTAAAGAGGAAAAGTATAAAACATTGCTGCAATCGACACTCTCCTCTCACAATGATACCAGTAGGATGGTGAAACACTACGTCAAAGGTTTCTTTTGAATTTGTCAAGTTCTGTAAACGCTGCATCATTTCTCTTATTTTGATGGATTGTCATGCTATAAACATTTTTGTTTGGAAATAAGGAGAAATATTGTCAGCAGTTCTTAAAATCTAAGACTGTTCATTTCAATATTTGCACCTATAAAAGATAGTCCGAGAAACTGAACATTTTTGCAGTAGCCTCTTATTTTTTCTGGAGCTGTAAACTTGAGTATTGTTTAAGGCTATGTTAACCACCTCTGGAGAACACTGGGGGAGCAACCATTTGAGTGGTCAGCTGTAGAGAAGTGCCTCATGCGGAGTATTGTTTCCCATGTTCCTTCAGCTTAAAGCACCTCTCTCAGCAAACCACACCCAGCGTGATATCTGTGATTGGATTTCAAGCCTGCACCAGTCACAGAGCTTTACCTTGTCCAATCCCAGCTCCCCCACTGGGTATTAGAACTAATGTTATCTTGGCTGCCCTTCACATGCCACTCTTCAGCCCCAGGCCTTTGAAGATTTCCTCCTACGAATGGGGCTGAGTGCTCCAGAGCATGGCTTATGCTTTTGCAGCCATTTATTTAGAATATGGAGACAGTTATAAATGTATGACTGCTGGTTGAACTTCTTGTCAAAGGAAGCCCCAGATAAAGTCATGCTCTATGGTGGACTTTTTGAAGACCAATGACGAGCTAGCTATATAAACTGCTGTCCATTTTGAGCCACCATTAAAAAGCACTTAGAGTTTATATGGGCACTAGTTTCTTTTGCATCTTACTTTGACACAGATGGGAAGAAAATGAGAGCCTTTCTTTTCCCGGGACGAGGTCATAGAAGGTAGTTCCATTGATGTATTTACGACAGTGTCTGCTATATTAGCATTTTCTGTCTGTCATCCTGGCTTTCTTTGTATGAGAGCAAAAATGTTGTTCCCACATTTCACAGAGATGCTCTCTCAAAAACGTTCAATCCTCCCAAAACTCATCTTTGCCTAAAATAAAATTTGTCACATAAACAGACTTTGACTCCATATTTGGGGGTGCGTAACATTTTCAGCCAAATGGGGCTCTGCTGTGCTCATTAAGGGATTGTGCTTGTATGTCAGTACACTGTGAAACAACTTCGAGATTTAACGTGACCTTGTGTGTTTCTTACACAACTAATCTGTACTGAAAACAGGTTGAGCTGTTATCTGTCTGCTAATCTTATGCTTATCCGCCTTTAACAAACACTTCCTCTGATGCTCTTACAAGTACCGCTCACTTAAAAACATTTGGAAGAACCTACGATATTCTTATCCAGTGCTCAGCTGTCACTGAGACACCTTAACCTAAGACTGATTTTCATTAGGTTGTTTGGAGAGAAGATCTGTTCCAAAGAATCTTAACAGGCAAGACCTTGAGCTGCATGAGCAGAACAGCCGAGATAAACCTGGAAATGCGATTAAAATCAAATGACATCAGCAAAGGTAAAACTGCCCAAACACCTAGAGTCCCTTATGGGCACGAGTTCAAAGCAGTAAAGGTAGGGGTACATGTTTTTGTATCAAAAATGTCAAAAAATATTCTACTGCAAGCCATTGCAAGTGACTAAAATTTAGAATTAAATATACATTAAAAAATTTATTAATAAATATATTAGGGATGGGAATTTAACGCGTTAATTAGAGTAATTAATCACAGGAAAAAAATTATGCGTTAATATTTTTTAACACAATTAACGCTTTAAGCTCTGCCATTAGTTGGCAGGCATGTAGAATCATCTTCCCGAGTCCCAAATCACTGCTGTGTGAGCAGCCAGAGAGCACAGTTCAGTCCACAGCGCGAGAGGTAGCGTGTGAGATTTGGAAGAAAAAATGCCAAAATGGGTAATAAAAAGTCGTTCCGTGATGTCTTCTGAATGTTATTTAACAAATCTGACTCGGAAGGGTGATATTTGCCTTTTGGAAACGACGCTCACGCGTCTCCCGGTTCAACTTTGGGGCGCAGCTGCACCGTAGCATTAGTAGCCTAGCATTAGCTCTCTCCAGACCTCCAGAGGGGCGGAGTCTCTGCGCTTTGGCCGAAGTGTGTGAGAGGGAGCTGGGGGAGGTAGAAGAGGCAGCAGGGGGATCTGGGTCTGAATAGGGCTGGAAATAGCGATGATAATGGTGGCTGGGTTTATTTGAGAAAGGAGGAATTGTATCAAAACTTACACCTGTCATATACTGTAACCCAGCGTTTCTCAAAGTGTGGGGCGCGGAGGTACTGCAGGCGCCGCCAGGGGGGGAAAGGTTAGAACGATTCTAGGGGCCCAGCACTGACATGGGGCCCTGTTAGGGTCTAGTAATA
>JBBMFX010000001.1:20548473-20572018 GCA_037832545.1 Rhabdalestes septentrionalis | reverse complement strand
TTTGTGCTGTCAAGCGATTAAAATTTTTTATCTAATTAATTACATGGTGTGGCGACACAAGTTATTTACATCTCTATGAATGTGAAATCATTCCATGCCAGTGTCTGCTGTTAAATTCCTACACAAGCACCTCATTCTGCTTTATGAGGGACTGATTAGTGATCACCCGAATCACATCTTATTTAATGAGGTAAAGTATAAAAACAGTGATGTAATCGACACTCTTCTCTCACAATCAGACTAGCTGGATGGTGAAACACTACTGGAAGTTCCTCAAAAGTGATTGTTACCATTTTGTTTAATAGTGAAGGAGATATTTGTTTTCTTTTAATTATTCAAGTTCTGTAAATGCTGCATAATTTCTCTTATTTCTCTGGTTTCTTATTATATGTATATACAATCATGACACATTTAAAAAAAGAATAATAGCTGATAATGCAAAATATTAATTATCTAATACTGTAATGACTAGAATGTGTTTTGCAACTAACGAGGAGACTTCCCATTCGAATTTTTTCAGTACTTCTTGTGGACACCTTTAATGTTCAGTTTAGTTGGTTTCATTTACAAATTTAGATTATTCATATCTGAAGAAATAGTGAACTTGGGGTTCCTCTCTCTCTCAAAGATGTAACTTTATTTCACTTATTTCATTAGATTTTTCCCTCTCTGCTTGCAAGTAGATTATAACTTCTATCTCAGCAGTTCCCAAACCAGACCTGGAGCATGCTTTCATCGGTTCATTTTAGTGTTTTTGCCTTCCCCAACACACCTGACCCAAAAAATCAGTTAATTTTCCAGCTTTACTTGTGATAAAGCGTGTGTGCAAACACAAAAACATGCAGGCCTGGGGGTCCACCTTAAATGGTTTGCGAACGACTATTCTATCTAACTGCCAAAATCTCTCCTTTCATAATTTTAGCTGCATGTAAAAAAAAGAACAGCTGAGGTGTATTAGATGAGCTGCTTGATCAAACGTTACCCTGTTTTTAAAGGGAAACATAATGTCAGTGAGAGCTCAGGAAATTTTGTTGGGAGGACATAGCTCTCAATGATTGGATTTAACTTAGGAAAAATTAGAGTTAAGTTAAATCTTGATAGATTTGGTTTTATGTGGGAGGCTATGTGTATTTTATGTGAAAAATTAAGAACTTGTGCCTAGTGGCTGTAAATCATTTAACATTATGCTATTAAGTATAAAGGCTCCTAAATAGTTTCTCTCTTAGGGAAATCCTTTATTGGAACAGAACCTTTATATTATGGGAAAGTTCTTTTAACTAGACTCACACATCTCTTTCACAAAAACAGATTTTAAAGAACCATCCAGTGCTACATTATATAATTTATACTTGTAGACTGGTACTAATGTCACACAACATTAATATTTTTTGTTCAAAACATATAAAAAATAAATAGCTTTCTTTCTGGAAATCTGTTGTCTGTTTTTTAATGTTTGCAGGACTTTTTAAGGTTCTCCTTGGTGTCAGTCCATGGAACGAAAACAGTAAAGACCAGTTTGATTGAAACCAGTTTGAGATAATTACTGTACTCATGGAAACTTTAAAAAAATCTAATATTCTCATACCATCATACATCATAAAGTGGGAATTATTGTGAACTTTATCAAAGCCACACAGAAACATCCATTCTTTAACACCTTTTTGAGAGTCTTCTTTAAGAGTCCAGAAATTAGTATTGTATGGTACAAAAAATATATATATTGTGTTATTTTTTTTATTGTCTCTAGGCGGATGTTCCCCAGCTACAAGGTTAAAGTCACCGGGATGAATCCAAAAACCAAGTACATCCTCTTAATTGACATCGTTCCGGCTGATGACCATCGTTACAAGTTCTGTGATAACAAGTGGTGAGACCCTGTATTTCCAGTAGTAGTAGTAGTAGTAGTAGTAGTAGTAGTAGTAGTTGCAGTAGTAGTAGTAGTAGTAGTAGTAGTAGTAGTAGTAGTAGTTGCAGTAGTAGTAGTAGTAGTAGTAGTAGTATTGCTCATTATTTAATTCACTGTGGGGTTTATGCTGGATTGTAAGAAACTATGGCGTGACTGAACCAGTTCTGACTGTAGCTTGTCCCTATAGCCAATTGATTTCACACGCTAGCTTGCATGGTGCAAGGGCACAAATTAGCATGTTTTATGCTGAACCATCCTAAGATGTCCAGAGTCTTATTCATGTGTTTATCCAGAGTCATGCATAATTCTCCTCTGCACTCACATCTGCAGTCTCTGCATGAGCACATTAGTCACATCTTCCTTTCGCTAGAGGCTCGATCATAAAGATTTCTTCAGGACAAGATTGGTTTCTGTTTTCCGTGCACACACATTTTCTATAATGCAGTTTTTGTCTCATTGAGAGCATGAATGTTCTCTTTTAAATCTGAGATTGGTGCACCACAACTTATATCAAAAATGTTCTATAATCAAAGATTTGTCAGTCTACGCTTGTATGGGATGAAACACTCATTAAAAGCAATTGATTAGCATCAATTCCTGCTGCTACACCACATAGTGCTAGCTGTGGCTGCGGAGCATTATTAGCACACAGTTAATTATTGCAAGTTACTGGCAGGCGACCTGTCAAAACCAATGGGCTAAAAACAGCTGGATGATGCATGTTGTCCTCTGCATGACCCTATGCCTCTGGCAGTGCCACATCAGCCCATAAAATGGAGCAACGATTGTCCCATGAACGTGTAAAGCCAGCTGCATCTAGTGCACACCAAAAACAAAACAACACTTTGTCATGAAAGTCTTAATAAAATGAACATTTTTTATGAAAGCCAATGTTTTATGACTATTTTTAAAGATATGTGGGAAGTGCTGGGATGTCAACTTTTGCCAACGTTGGTTCTGGATTTCCTCAGCGACACCTTGGAGGCACATAATTAGCAGTGATGTTACGGTCAAAGCAGCCACACTAAGTCTTGGGGTTTTATTCTTATTATGCCATGGACATACGCACTAATACTCTGTATCTATCATGAACGCACAGATGTTTTGCATAAAAATAGGCATTTGGCGGCCAACAGAAATTGTGTGACACTGAAAAGGTCAGGACAGTGACAGTGAGAGACTCCTTAAAGCAAAGAATCACTAAATACACAGATCTAATGGCTTTCAAAAATCTTGTAGTTTTGTCTAAAGTACAGTTAACATTTCTCCTCTTCCATAGGATGGTGGCTGGAAAAGCAGAGCCAGCCATGCCGGGACGGCTGTATGTCCATCCTGACTCTCCGGCCACAGGTGCTCACTGGATGAGGCAACTGGTTTCTTTTCAGAAACTGAAACTAACAAACAACCACCTGGACCCCTTTGGGCATGTAAGTGATGCTGAAAGTGTTTTTATTTATGTGCATTAAAGCTGAATAAAATAATTAATAATATATATATATATATATATATAATAATATAGTAAGATATAATAGTATACCAGTATAAGATAATCATTAATAACTAGATTGCAACGCTGTGTGATTGTGCGATTGCTATAAAACCAGTTATTTGAGGCACCCAAACACTTTAATGTACAAAGAATGTTTGTGCTGAAAATGAATGTAATTCCAATGTGGATTCAAGCTGCTGCCTGTTCTGATTCTCTTCCTTTACTGTAGTAATAAGCCTGTGAACCTTAATGTGCCCCGTTACTAATTTTGTCTTGCTGAACTCTTCCTTGCATGAATGCATATCTTCGTTGTCAGTGCAAAACCTCATTTGTCCAAAATGGCAATTTTTCAGGTAACTCAAAAAACAATGTATATTCTAAATAAATGAATACTGTCATCAAAATTGGAATAACTATTTTCGACATTTTTCATTGGGTAATAAGTTCAACATTTTACAGACCCATATGGAAATTGATCAATATTATTGATTTATGAAAAAAACAACAACGACCGAAAGTGGAGTTATGAGGTTTCGGCCAGACAGCGACGATATTCAATGATGGAGTGAATTTTGCAATAAATTATATTAATATCTTGCTTACACTCTGTATCAACAGCTTCAGTATCTACAAGATTACATTTTTCTGTTTCTTCCTTTGGGAAATCCTCTTCTACTTACAAATAGATAATCATTTAGTTTTGCATTTTTCCCACTCTGCATTTTTCCACTTGTTTTAATGAGCGTTGAGTGTGGAATAATAATTGCCAATGCTTCAGTTTTCACTGGAATGTCTGTTTGTTTCCTAAATTTTTGGAGTTCTGTTTCTATGGGTTGGGAGTCAATTCCACACAATAACCTTAATTCAATAACTAAGAAACAGAGTAGGGTATCTGAAAAAAATCAAGTATTCATTGAAACTGACCTTTATCAAAAAATTGCAAAGTCATTTGGCTGACTGACAGACTGGCATCAACTTCTTTGGGTGGTAGAACTTTCAACAAAGTTAACTGTAAGCCATTTGTTAGTTACACTTAATACTTTTTAAATACAGCCAATCTATAAATGAAGGAGCCACTTTTCAGAGAGGTGGCCTAAAGAGTGATGACAGAATATCTCCTTTGCAGATGACTCTCGATTCCCAAATATCTGGGATAGATATTTTTTGGCATTACCTCCCAAGCCTGGCAATAACCAAGGGGTAGCAGAAACAGAATACATGTTTTGATGGATTTATAGGTAGCAAACACAAACTAACTGGTTCTTATCAGTTGTAATAAATATTTTTGTGTGGGTGAATGTCAACAAACTAACTATTAAAATCTGGCCAGTTTTCTCCACTATTGGATCAAATTACGCATGCAAAGCCACTCCACAGTGGCTCTACAGTGGAATAGAGTCAGTAGTCTGTCCTAGACTGTTGCAAGACAACTTCAAATGTCTTTTTCAGTTTTATAGTTCTTAAAATGGCTGAGACAGCTTTGAGCTTAAATAAATAGAAAAACAAAGGCAATTGTGGTCTTTAAATGTGTCCAATCAACACAACACAACTTTAGACCAAAACAAATGGGAATATCAATCGCTAGCCACAACCACACAAACATCACTGTAAAATATAGAAGTGCAAAGAAGAATGACTTTGGTTCCCTAATGAACATTTCAAATAATGGTTCCTAAAAAAACAATACTAATTGAGCTAGTAGAACTGTGTGTCATTAAAGAACTGTTATTTTTAAGAGCGGTGGTCTATGCTTTGCTCACAGTAGTGAAGCGCTGGACAAGTGCACTGCATGTAAACCTCAGATACAGGGGGTCGTCTCCAGAGAGGCTGGGAATGGGGCTAAAGGGAGAGCAGAGCAGAGGTGAGGAGTCTGACCATGGCAGTGCTGCCCAGAGGGACGTTGGGATAGCTTGTCCAAAGCCATCGTGTCAGAGGCGAGCTCATTAGGTTCATAACCTGTCGGATCCACAAAGGGTTGGCCTGTCAGGATTAGTTGAGTGCCTGGAAAGTGATAAGGGCGAGTAATGAGGCCAGTGAGAGGCTGCTAAGCTCCACTGACGCCCACACCAGCAGGGATACTGCGACTAGCCGAGAGCTCCTCACATCGAGCACCACTGCAGTCCGACTAGTGCACAGTACACACTCAAAGAGACCGTACTCACAGTAGAACCATTTTTAAATATAGGCGCGAACGCTTTGAGCAATTGCAGCAGTGTTCCACTGTCACATGACCACAGCCAGGTGAACTCTCATCTTCACACTGCATGTTCAGTGTCTATGAACCTGTACTACAACTGAGAAATCAACGATTTGTCACGGCTGCAAAAACATAGACTTTGCCAGGGCTATTGATTTATTGCAGTAATCGAGTGGTCGGATCATTTACATAACTGAGTAATGAAGAAACAAACAATAAAAAGCTTCACAGATCAGTGACAAAACACACATATGCATTAAAGCAAAAACAGTTTTATGAAACATAATAAGGGCAAATGAAATCAAATGCAAACATTAACATATTTAACAAAGTGTCCAAAACAACACATAAAAATAAGGCCTGGCGGAGCTTTAACATGGGCCAAATTTGAGGTTTATATACATTTTTTGATTAAAATATGTGTGTTCTATTAATATATACACTTGACTTGGTGCCAACTGCCAACTCAACATTGCCGCATCACTTTTAATTAATTTAAGATAAGTCTTTATTAGTCCCACAAGGGGGAAATTTGTTTATTTGATTAACTGAAGCAGCCCCAGAGCACTCGGAGGTGCTGTAAGTGGCCCAGAGGGCTATGCATGCAGTATTACATGAGTGATTGTCTTTACAGCAGCATAACAGTGTTAAAAATAGTATCAGTGATCAGACTAATAATGTTGGGCAGAAGTCAGCAGATACTCTACACCATGTGCTATTTACATAACCTTTGTGGACATGAAAGAAAGTTCCATTGCAAAGCTATTAAACTATGTGTAAAACCACATGGCACGCATCCTAGTCCCCCCCAAAATAGAAGCCCTTTCCCAGAAGACAGAATAAACAGACCTGCTGTAGTGTACCCAATGATCAGACACAGTTTGATCAATACACTTGAGCGCACAGTTCTGTCGCAGTTCTGCATGACTGATATAGCTTATATTATCTCAGCCATCCAGCCAAAGGTCACATGTATCTGCACTAACCAGTGAAGCGCAAAGCCTATTGGCTGGGGACATGGCTACCGTCTGGCTTTGCATGCAGATGTAAGAGGGTGGGTGGTGGTGAAGCTTGACCTGAGGTTGCCCTCTATGCTCTAGAGTTCCTGAGTCCTCTGAAGAAAGGGGCGGAGGAGAACAGAGCCTTCTCAGCTGATAGGCTCAAGGAGACTGAATGGTGAAAAGAAAGGTCTTGACACTCAGTGGCTCTGACAGAGTTGTGCTGGGGATGACCCTGACCTAACGCTTCGCTGAGCACCCAACAAACGAACCCTCTGAGCAGACTGGTGCCAGAATGTCCTACCATCCCTTACAGACAAACACACACACAAGAGGATCTAATTGGATTAGATAAAATGCAGCACAGTTTAAACACACATATTATTAGACCTTAATTTTACACACACACACACACACACACACACACCTTAGAACTGAAATATACTTCCTTTCTTAACAAAAATCAATATACATAAAAAAGGCTATTCCATTTCAGTCTTCCAGTCCATAAAGTCCCAAGCTCTAAAATAAACAACTTATTTTTCATTCATTTACTCTATGCTACCAGTGTATTTACAGTATTCACAAACTCTCCATATCAAACTAAATACTTTATTAAGTTTTAAGTAAATAATACTTTATAAGTAAATAATACGGCAAAATACGGCCGATATATATATATATATATATACTTGTTTTTGCCAATATGTAAAATTCAGTATAATGTATATATTAGGGGTGTGCAGAGCGGCCGCTATTTGTATCTGTATTTGTGCTTGTTTAAAGGGAAAATTATTCATATCCGTATTTGCATTTGTATTAGAGTAAAATTTAAATGCAGCTTGCAAACTCTGTCTGGGAGGGGGCGGGGAAGCGGAATTTCTAAAAGTGAAAGTGATCAATTGGTCAAAGGTGTACACACCACTGCACACAGTTTGAACAGCATGAAATTCCTCCTCTGCTTTTAAACCCATTCATCAAGTGAAGCAGGGGCAGCCAGGAACTCTGCGCCCGGGGAACAGTGTGTGGGGACAGGACTGGGGAGCAGTGTGTGGGGACAGTACCGGGGAGCAGTGTGTGGGGACGGTACCGGGGAGCATTGTGTGGGGAAAGTACCTCAGAGGTGCCTAGCAGTTTCAGGACCGACCCACGACTTTCTGATCGCCAAAATATTTGTATTCGGGAACCCCGGTCACACGCTCCCCCTGACCGCTAGGTACCTCTGAGATACCCTGAGTATACAACTTCACTTGGTGAATGGGTTAAATGCACAGGAGGATTTTCATGCTGTTCACATGTGTGCAGTTGTGTGTTCACGTATGACCGATTGATCACTTTCACATTTAGATATTCCGCCTCCCCTGCACCTCAATTTCAGGAGTAGATTTGGGGTGAGGTGGAAGGAGTTTGCGCTGCCTTATGAATTTTACTCGAATACATATACAAATATGAATATGAATCATTTTCCCTTTCAACAAATACAAATACAGATACGAATAGCGGCCACTCTACACATCCCTAGTATATATATATATATATATATACGATACAAATCCGCAATCGCAACACTCACGTCCACGAACCTGTGTCACGGTGTGAGGAGGGTGAATCGCGACAGAGACACACCCCTTCCAACTCTTTCCCGTACACAGTTCCCGCCCAGAAACATAGGTTTTTCGCCTTAATAGGAGGGTTTTCATGTCAATTTCTTTCTTTAACCAATAGCTGAGAGTCTAAGGGTTTCAAAGAGCTTAAAAATGTCTAAAAGCTGTCTGGGTTGTGATAAAACTGCGCTGGCTCCGGGCAGCTGGGCGGAGCGTTTCTTTTGTTTGAATGGAGCGGTAAACCGAGAGAGAAAAGTTGACTCTTCCAACTCGACTTCTCATGCATATATATACGCAAGCTGATCAGCCAGAACATTAAAACCACCAGTGTAAAATGGTGTTGTTCCCTCTCATGCTGCCAAAACAGATATATAGCTATATTTTATGGCACTAAGACATTATAAGTAGATCCTTAAAGATGAATGACAGGACCCAAGTTTTCCCAGCAGAACCTGGCCCAGAGCATAACACCGCCTCTTGCCTTTTTCCCCAAATTGCACTCTAATGACATTTCTTCCATAGGTACAAGAAAATCTTATTCATCAAACCAGGCCATCTTCTTCCATTGCTCTGTGGTCCAGTTCTGATGGTCACATGCTCATTATGGGCACTTTCAGTGGTGTCCAATATCGATCCTCTGACTAGTCAGAAGCTAAACAAACCCATACACAGCAACTTGACACATTTCTATTATAGCAAGCATTAGTACCTCTTCTGTAGGATCAGAGAAGACATGCTAGTGTTCACTGCCCACACAGTGAGCCCCAGATGCCTGTGTGTCTGTGGCCAGTTCACTGGTTAACTTTCCTTAGATCTTGTTTTTCAGATTACTGATCCAACTGTCTAGACATCACGATTTGGTCTGTGTCAAAGTCACTCAGATAATTTGCTCACATATTTTTCTAGATTCCAACACATTAGCTCCAAAAACTCCCTGTTCACTTGCATCCATAATGTTATGACTGATCGATGTATATGACTGTTTATGTTAAATTTAGCTACATCAGTCTACGCAAACCAGTTCATTTTGAGGTTAGAAAGAGTGGTTCAACTCTGACTGATTTTTAAATGAGGCACAGAAGAGGAATGTTCATTTACATTTATCAGTAACAAAAACAGCTTTTTTAATTTTAAGGGATGTAGAGAGATTGGAAAATGGTCACAAATAGAAAAAAAAAATATTTATAGCTATTCATATGGTACACAAAACCACACAAAACTTTTACCACTTTACAAGTGGACCTCAAGGGGAAAAACAGTGTACAGCCCAAATGTAGAGTACAGTCCAAATGTAGGACTCAAACAGCAAAAGCATACAAAATCTTTAACAATGTTTAAAAAAAAAATTTTTTTTTAAAGACAGCACTGGGTTTAGAGAATTGTCATCAGTTGCCTTAAAATGTTATTTTAACTACAATGGTTTTTAGTACTAATTAGTGTTAGTATTCAAATCCGACTTCTGTATTATGTATAACAATATATGTTTTAAGTAAGCATTAAACCACTGAAATATCAGCCCAGAAATGTTTTTCATCACACAGTGTCTGATTGATACAATATAAAACAAGTTCTATCATCATTTGAACTTTGATCAGAGGCTGATCCACTGCAAAAAACGTATTGGCAATAATATCTGCAAATAGAACAAGACAGTTTCACTTGGTACAATGATCTGAAACGGGTGAACAGGTCTATAAATAAGTAAAATATTACTATAACAATCTTACAATAATCTCAGAATTATAATACTATCATAATAATCTTATGACACAATAATAGAAATACAGCTACAGCTACAGTTTTTCACTTGACTCACTGGCTCTAAATCTATGAACATAAAACTTTCACACACTAGTAGCAAAATAAAACGTTAGAAAATGACTGTTAATGACTATTCACATTGTTTTACACATCTAGTCCTGGCGATTAATCTTAGTCAACAAAAATGAGTGCTTGTCCACTCTGATGCAGATGTCTTGACACAGCAATGCTTTCGTCCTCCCAGATCATCCTAAACTCCATGCACAAATACCAGCCGAGGCTTCACATCGTAAAAGCAGATGAGAACAACGCCTTTGGCTCTAAGAACACGGCTTACTGCACCCATGTGTTCCATGAGACCTCCTTTATCTCTGTAACATCCTATCAGAACCATAAGGTAATACCAGGACACAGAAATGCTCAGCCACATGCAGAATATCACATTTTATGGGTATGAGCACCAGACTGTGAAGCTTAATTGAGACAATGCCTGTAAACAAAAGCATGACATGACATTACCCTTTCCTTTTTTGCAGATAACACAGTTAAAGATTGAAAACAATCCATTTGCCAAAGGTTTTCGTGGTAGTGATGAGGGAGATTTGCGTGTGTCCAGACTTCAAGGGTATGTACAGCAAAAATGACTCATGGCTAATATATATTTTACTGTTGATTTGCACTATAGTAGCATTTTTTTTTTATTTTTACAAATGTATGTATATAGTCAAGTATATAGTGAGTCTCTAAACGAGTCTCTAAAGTGAATCTTGGTACAGTAATTTACACTTAAAGACAAAACTTATATTGTCTTCAGGAAAGACTATCCAGTGATCTCCAAGAATGTGGTGCGGCAGCGGCTCATTTCATCACACCCTCATCTGTCTGGAAAGTTGAATGCGGGGGTGCTGAGTGGTCACCCACAGGTCCACTCTCACTATCAGTATGAGAGTGGTGTTGCCCTGCCTAGTTCTGACTCACAGGAGCCCCTCTCCACCCCATTCCCTTCAAGCCGAGAATCCAGCCTGCTCTATCATTGCTTCAAGCACAGAGGTACTGTAGCTTAGTGGCTGGTACACAGTAACAGTGGGCAGTATGGTAAAATGTCCTTACTGCAGATACATAATGCATAGCATAGCAATTTGTATTACTGGAGTTAAACAAGTTAGAAGTGCTACATTTGATGGGATAGTAGAGATGACACTATGAACAATAATTTATTAAATGCTTCACCTGCTGTGGAAAACTACTCAGTAACCAAGACCAGTAATTCTCCCTCCATGATGCAAATTTTCATCAGAGTGAATTTAAACAGCTTTATTATATGAGGTTTGGCTTTGCTATGGAACAGCCAACAATAGCCATGATATGCTCAGAAAAATGTATTGAATGATTTAATAACATTTAATCATATTGCCCACCTTTTGTAGAATGCACATATGGCAAATTATTCTGTATGGCTCTTAAAATTGTTCAGTCTGTTTTTCCCCTCAACCACCTACGTTCCTTCAGATAATGCCAGGCACCTGGAGCTGGGTTGTAAGCGGCCCTATCTTGACCCCACACCCTCGGCTACTTCAGAAGAGCACTACTTCCTCTCCGCTCCTTCATACGAGCCTCCTTTGCTGTCCCACTCCTACTGCAGCGAGGCACTGGGCTCAAGAGAGGCCTGCATGTATGGAGGAATGGATGGGGAGGCAGGGGTAGCAGGGGCAGTGGTTTCCGAGGATCTGCCCCCATCCTCACTGAACTGCAACATGTGGGCTTCAGTGCAGCCGTACCCTCGCTATGGTATGCAGACTGTGGAGCCAATGCCTTACCAGCCCTTCACTGCCCACTTCACCAGCACAGCCACAGCTGCCTCTGTGGTGCCGCACCACTCACCTTCTATGCAACGGCCACAGCCGGCACCCCCGGTTCCTGACATCGTGTCCTTCACTGCACAGCGGGCTTTGCCACAAGCACCTTCTTCCTCGTCGTCTTCTTCTTCCTCCCCTTCTGGACCCGGCTCCCGCGACAGAGCAGCCCACCCTCCTCTGTACCACAGAAAGCATGGGTCCCCTCTGCGACCTCACCGGGATTTCTCAGCCTATCCTGCCCAAAGCCCCCCTTCGTCAAGAGATGCCGTTTATCAGTATCAGATGGGCCTCAGCAGCCTAGGTCCCCACTGGACTGACAGCTAATAGGACATAAAACGATGCAGTTATCTGCATGACATTCGTCTCTTGCCTTAGAGTCACACTGTCTCTAAGATACAACAGCAATGAGATTATTTTTCTACAGAGACATGATGCTAAATTGCCAAGCAAAGCCATAATGCTATAGTAAGTGCAGAGTTTGAGTTTTCAAATCTATATAACCCATAGATATAGCATTAAATCCCCCAAGTATGTGGCTCTGTAATAATGTCATATTTATTTGAGTATGTTTATAGTTGCACTTATAATTACAGTGGATGGAAGCATGCAAGAGCAGTGTGCTGAATTCCACAGACCATTAAACCATGCATAACAATGCTCTAAATCTTGCGGTGTTTCAAAGCACAAAATGTGTATTTTTTTCCGGAAAACATTTGTTTTAGCTATTGTAGCTCAATTTTCTGTGGCATTTGTTTGCAAATCAGTGACTGAGAACATATTTTCTTTAATAAATTTTCAGAATTGAAATTTTCACCAAATCAATTCCTATTCATGCAGTATGAAATATTAATAAGGTCAAGCACAGTTAAGGCTGCCTATAAATTCAAAGTATACAGATTTGTTGTCATTATTTGTTTTATATACTGTCAGGTGATAAATACCAGAAATGACTATGCAATGAATATGTCTTCGAGCATATTTACTGGCCCTGCGGAGTCAAAAAGCTATTAGAAAATATCCTAATATACTTGTTCAACAATTCATAGGCAAACCTTATGTGCTGGTCCACGACAAGCTCAATATGGTGAGCTTGTGGAGAACACACTCCAATTTGGGCTATTCTGGACTGTGCATGTTCCTGGACAGATTTTGTGGCCAGTTTGATGGTGTGTGCTGAGTTCAGAGATATTCAGCAGTGATTCTGGCATTAGGCTGCATCCAAAACAGTGCATTTAGCACAATGGGACATCAGAGAGGTCCCTTGCAACCAGATGGAGGCTTAAGCAGTGATCATTAAGCCAAGCAGAGGGAAGAACAGAGAACTCTGTTGAGAAGTCCAAGACCCCAGGGCTCAAAATGACTGAGTTGGAAAATCCTTACAAGAGTGAAAATGTAAAACAGCCTCCGCAGGCAAGTAGCCATGAGGCAAATTTAAAGACGATGGACCATAACTTTTGTAAGCCTGCTTACAAAGTATTCTATGTGGAATGTGTAGGAAAGGATATGGTGGTCCGCTTGACCCAATTAGTACAGCAGACTCAACATGTAACAAATGATCTCCTTAATGGGTTTCAGTTTTTTTGCACACCTGTCAAATAAACAATGCTTTTTTGTCTTTTACTCATGTCTTGTAAACACAGTTAAACAAGGTCCATTCAATTATTAGCAGGAACATATCTTTGGCCTTTGATGAATGACCATGAATAAACCTCATTGTATTCTATGTACCATACTGCCACTCTGTTGTAAATGTGATGGAACTCCTCTCATTCGTTGAATCTCTGTTCTAGTGTGAGGTCACAGTGTTTCAAGAATGCTAGATAGATACTCAATCAAGTAAAGATGCTTAAGACACCTAATCATAATTTATCAGGATATTTAACTAGTGAGGCTAAATATAATTTACCTAAATAATGCAAGGTGGACTTCATACTGGTTTAAAAAAGAAAAAAAGAAAAAAAAGAGTATCAATTGATATAGAATGTCATTTGGTTTGTAGGGGGACTGTTTAGCTTATAAGATGTCTGGCTAGAGACCACAGCCTGCACTACGATTATGGGCAGAGGTTTGGCATAAAGCTTGATTTATAATTAGGCCTGCATTTGTGATGTTTGCAGTGAGGTATTCAGACACGTTTGCTTTTATTTAATTCACTTCTAGTGCATTTTTTCACTTCATATTTACACACATCTTTTGATGTTGACTTAGAAAACCAAAAAATATTTATTTTTAAGAATAAATAATGATTCTTTTATAAACTGAAAGGGGAAAGTTGCTCGCAATTGTAGCTTCAAGTAGCTTTAGTGGTTGCAGCCTTGTGGTTCAATTTTGGCACATTCTTCCAGGTTTCAGGGGTCACCCTGTTGGAATTACAGTTTTGAAATCCCCCATAAAATTTCACTGGTATTCAGATCAGGAGAACGACCAGGATACGCAAGCATCTTTACCTTTTTAAGAAGCCATTTTTTAGTTATGTTAGCTCTGTTTTGGGGGTTATTGTCCATTTGAAACAGCCCCCATCTTCTCCCATTTCATGGGCAATGAGATAAATTTCTCCTCTGGTGTCTCACAGTACATCTCTCCATTTACGTATCCTTTGATGATATGTGACGTCTCAGCACTATTTACTGAAAAGCAGCTACATATCATGATGGTCCCATTTTCTTTTTTTATTTTGGGTATAGTTCTTGTGTCTGAAATGAGCACATTATTCTAAAAGAGTCTGGATTTTTCTTAATGCTCATGAGCACATTACAGACAATCTTCCTTTAAAGCCGAGGAGTGCTACTTGTACAAATGAGGATAGTTGATTATTGTTCTCTGAGTAACTGATTTTCTTGCTGGCTTCAGGATGCAATCATTTTTGAGTGTCTGCTGGCTTCTCTCTTGCCTTCCTTATCCTTAGTTATGGATAATTAGTTCTATAAACTTTCCAATTTCATATATAAAATCTAACAGTCGTGCAATGCCAGAACATTAGGAAGCTCCTTCACCTTCATCATGATTGATACATCATGAGTTGTATTACATTATAACTTCTCAACCAATGGCTTTCATAATTATATCAGATGCAGTTTGAGCAAGAACACTAAATTTAGCAGAATTATAAAGTAGAATAATGATAAATACAAACAAACATGGACAGATATGTGTACATATGTACATTTGAAGTGGATAATATAACGCAATGAAATAATATTATACAGGAAGGGCAAAAGAATATTGTGATACTGTCCACCTGACAGTCTAAACCTCTATGCAGGGAAGAAGGTCTGGTCAGCATGAATGAACTTTTTCATATGTATTATATAAAAAGTGATATGAAAGTATCCTTTGAAAAGCCTGAGTTATTTAGGACGGAGGAAGAGCTAAGTTCTAACAAATAAATAGCAAAACACTTGCTAGAGATGAGAAAGTGTCTGTTAAGTTGAAAGTAAGTCTAGCAAATGAAAAAATTATAAATCATTGTACTTTTATAATGCTTATCTAGACATCCAAATAGTTTTACAGGGCCTTGCCTAAAACACCATAAAGTAGCTAACTGGCTGATAGAGCAGCTACCATGTGTACCTCTACATTCACTATACAACCAATGGAAATACTACTTTGGCTTCGGGTGAAATACGGGATATTTTTACTGGGTATTCCTGGGATTCAAAACAACCAGTGAACCAATTTTTTGATCAAAGAGAAGAAGTGTGTCAAGCAGGCCAGTGATTACATGTATTTATTGTGCAAACAGCCTTTTGAACAGATGTGGCCATTCAATAAAGCTTCCAGCTGGGTGAAGGTTGATTTAAACACAAATAAATAAAAAAATAAAAAAAGAATGAATAAAAAAATTGCACCCTTAGATGCTTGCAAAGGTAGTGAAAGGTGTGAAAACAGAGCTCCCCGCTTAATTCCCTGAAGAGGTCCAGGAAAAGATCCTAGAGCAGAATCGCAGAGCTGAGGGAAACAACCAGATCTGAGGGAAGAGAAGAACAACAGAAGGTCTGTTTCCTTAAAATGCTCCGATTAAGCTTATAATATACATGGGAGCAACAAAATCCAAGAAAGAATCCCATAATCATTCCAAGCTCATTTATTATAACAATGTATCAACATACATTGTTATAATAAATGAGCTTGGAATGATAATCCTCTGTAGGACAGATGACTCCAGTGGCCTTTGGTTAAGTATAGAATCCTGGAGTGTCCTACAGGAAGCATCATTTGGTCATTTAATCTGCTTTTAAAAACTGAGGCACTCTACTATTATTAAGCCCATCACTGGTAAATCTAAGATAACTTAAAAAGAACCTTTGCTCATTGTCATCTGATCAAACCTTCACTGGGTGCCTTTAAAAATAAATAAATAAATAAATAAAGCTCTGCAGCGTATAAAAATACGGCCTAGACTTTTAAGATTTATACGATTTAACTTTCCACATAAAAAGCAGTCTATCTCCATTAAAGAGAAGTCAGGTTTAAGCCCCACATAGAACATTATGGCTTGTAGTATCTATCTGTGAGAAGTTGGGGCTGGTTTTGGGGGGAGAGGTGGGCATCTGGAACTCATTGGAGTAGATCTCTCTTTGCTTTGCCCTGCCCTCCTCTCGTTGCTTCCCACTGTCGTCGCTAAATCCCGTCTGAGAGCTGCCTTGGCTGGGCATACTCTGACCCAGGAGCTTAAGTCATTCCCCCTTGTAAAAACAGGGCCCAGCTCCTCGAAAGAGCACTCAGAAACATGCTTTAAATACTTGAGGGGGGATTTAATATCAAGTCCATTACGGCCTTTCTGGAGCCCAGTAAATAGTCAATTAGTGGATAATTTTGATTCAATCCACATGCGTCCAGATCCGCTGGGGCGACCGGATGGCTTTTCGTGCTCGACGCCCCACCAGCACTGTTTAGGTGCGACACGGAGGAGACCAAGTGAGGAGGGACAGAGGAGCACCCAACTTTTCCTCTATTCTTCCACCTAGCCAAGGATTCCAGGACAAATATACTCAGATTTTCACCTCCTCTGTGAGGTTTCTGAACCATATCTCATGTAGAAAGTTTCTTTTTCAAGTAATGCTGCATTGATGTTTGTATTAAGCATGGATGGGAGGGTGGGGTGCGGTGGGGTGGGCTGGAGGGTGAGGGCCAATTGAGAAGTCCGGCTTTAGTGGTGGGACACTTAACTGTGGCGGTGTCCCTTGATCAAAAGGTACATCTGGTTGACTCCAATAAAATATAAACCCAACTGTAGAAAACTGGGGTCCTATGTTACTCAGTGGCTTTGGATAAAAGCAGCAATAAAAATTAATAATTATATTGTGTGAGTTGCATGGATTAGAGTCCACTAAGGAAATGCGGGGTGGATTAAGTTTTTATCCATCGGATTAAGTATGGGCCTCAGAGGTTGTACTATGTGCTGTGATGGCAAAGGAACACAGACTAACAAACAAGCACATGTTTAAGGAATAAAACTCTGCTTTAGCCTTATTTCTGTAATTGGCTATTTGGCCAATCAGAGTGAAACACTGCAATCGGAATAATGCTGACTCTCATCCAAATTCAAGCATCAGTAAAATATGTGCTTGTTTGTGGAAAGCCATTACAAAACTCTTGTTAGAGGCTCTGAGGAATGCAGATATACAGACTGCAAACGACTGCATGACATCATGAGTGTTTATCAAAGACAGACACTGTATGTGTGTGTTTGTGACTTCTTTGGAAAAGGGGCAGGGTTCTAAAATATCCATGATAGAATAATTGTGTTGAGTCTTGTGAGGCTCACACGTGACATGACCCGCCTCTTTCCTTTCTACCTCACTTAACTTGGCCGGGAGAATTTCAGGGTGAAGTGCCAACTCACGCCTCCGCCATTAAACAGCACCTCCAGTCTTTATGCTGGGAACATGAAGGAGCACAGATAGCAAGGAGGTACACTATATGAAAACACTTCAATCAGAACACTGAAAATACAGTGAATTTTTCAAAGCAAATGTCAATGTCTATTCTTCAGACTTGTTCAAAGAGGAGCCTCAAGCCCGAGCCTGCCAAGCCTGCACCCAAGTGGGGTGGCTGGTGGCCTAGTGGTTAGGGAGTTCAGACTGAGATCAGGAGGTCGTGGGTTCAAATCCCTGGACTGCTAGTGACAATGCTGAGATACCTTTGGACTAGGTACCATCCCAACACACTGCTCCCTCATTGGCGGCAGCCTCCTGCTTCACTTGGTGCATGGGATAAATGCATTTGGTGCATTCACGCATGTCTTTAAGCACCCACTTTACTATTTGCAATAATTATTATCATTTTCTGTCACAATCTGCATTAAAACAGGCATTGGGGTGGGGAATTGCTACAAATGCCCAACAGAGCACACACACACACACTAAGCATTTTTTTGGCTTTAAAAGCACTTTTACTATAGTTTCACAGGTATTAAGAGTCCTCCCTGCCTCCTGCCTCGTCACGTTTGTCTTGTCTGAATGGAGTGATTGTGTTTACCATGGTGGATTCCTCAAGCCGACACTCCAGTCTTTTGACTCCCACACCCCAGCACTCCTTAAAAGGCGTTACTCATTTAAGAAAGTGGAAAAACAATTTGTTTAAGCTTCAGGCTGGGTTTATGCTCAGCTCACATGAAACAAAGCCATCCCCAGTATTTACAGGGAATTACGTGCACTTTACCAAATGAACAAATTGACTTCCACAATTAGGAAAAAACAATGTGTTCAACTGACGGTTTAGGCAAATTAATAACTCGTTTTGATAAAATGACATGTCTGCTTTAAATCCTTGAATGCTGAGTGAAACACCCATGGCTGTCTCCATGTAGATTTCATCATTTAGAGTTTCAATCCCCTCTACTGGCTACATTCTGTCACTACAGAACATGGGGTATTTGTTTTTACTTATTTGTACAGCTGTGAGTTCCAAAGACAAAAGGGACAGATTCCTCAAAAAGTTGTAATAGCTTCTTATGTAGCAGACAAAATTTAGCAGAGGGAAATTTAAAGAGAAACAATTTGTGCTTATAAATTGAAATTTCAGAAGAACCCAGGTATGATGATAGAGCCAGTGTTGGCTTTGTCCCTAGAGTAGTGTCCGCCTCCACTGGCCCTTTTATGTGTTTTCTGCTCTAAAACACACTATTATTAAGACCTTATTAAGTAGCTGATGTATGAGAAGGAAACACCACCAAGACGTGCGGAGAAGGAGCTCTCACATGACAAAGGCTGGGAATTAGTGACATAGGGTGTCTAAATAAACTGTTCCTGTTAGAAATGAATTGGTAGAAGGGACTAGGACATGAACCTGGAATCACCTCAACTACTCCAAAAGACTCTTGCTGTCCTGTGCGATAAGAAAGGAGATCTTGGGATTAGCCTTGAAAAAAGCGACCGCAAAGCCGCTGGCTAATATATTTGTCCTAAATCCAAGGCTCTCATCTGGCTCCTGAGACTTCACCTCCAGCTGATACACAGCACAGATCGTGTTTAGTTTGACAAATACGGATTACGGGAGATCAGGGCACCGGTGACTGACTGTGGATGCACAAGGGATAAAACCTCCTAAGGGTGATTACCTGGCTAAAGGGGAAACAGGATGCACACAAGGCAAACTTGTTTGTCATTTCGCACACCCTGCCAATGCTCAGTAATGCTAATTAGCCTGATCCAAAGTGCAAATAAAAAACCTAAAGCAGATCGGACTGGTAAGTCAGCTGCCACGTCCAACTGCAGTGCTACTTAGAAGCTCAGATCCAGGTTAGCAGTTGGAGCAATCTGTTAGCCTGTCAAGTTTGGCTTTAAGGCTACTGTGAGGACAGAGACCTCAGATTATAGCACATGTACAGTAGTCCTACTTACTAGAAATGCTTTAGAACACCAGTTCAATAATAAACAAAATTTTGATGTACTCTTTATATTAAAAAACAAGCATGGATTCCTAGTGACACATTTCATACACAACTAGATCATATTGTGGAGATATTTCTAAACTGGAGTTTTTTTATTATTTTGCTGATTTTTGAATAGAAGTAAAAGGGTGCATAGAAACGTCCCTACCAAAGTCAAAAAATACTTTTAAAATCCTTTGATTGGACTAAGATCATACGTCAGAGAGAGGCTGAGACCTGTATACATGCCTTGCTTGGTACCTATTGGCAGCCAGCAATGCCAACCTACAGCATAGTAAGCGCCCTAAGCCAGAGAAGGCAGGTACATTTAAGGATTATGGGCCTCAGTTCAGGGTCCAATGAGTCTTTATGGGTGATCCTCACTTCATTCCCAGCCAGCTTAGGTAAAGCTGTTGCAAACTGACATTGCCTCTTGGCCCGGACTGGTGCCTGCATCCTCACGGCAGCCAGTGACTTTAGTCACACCAAGGTGGGTAATAGGGTAAAACATCATGATCTCTTTATCAAATTCATCAGTTTTGTCGAGACAGTCCACTTACTATGCTTTACTGTCAGAAGGAACACCTTTCAATTTCTTTTTTTCGATTTCAGAGTATGATGTGTCTCCAAAATGGCCTATTTAGTATTCTGAAAGTTTTTTTTTGACGCAAGCAGGCAATAAGCCGTTAGAAAAACACGCCCGCCTGAGATCCACAAGATAAGGAAGGTATTACAAGGTATTACATAGTATGGATGTGTGAATCCTTCCACCTGCCGGTGGCATGCAGTGAATGGAAACAGATAAAGTGGTGAGTCAGTCTCACTTGGACACCACCAATGGCGACAAAGTTAAAGGGTCACAAGATCACAATCTGATCGATCTTTCACCAGTGGTGCCCACACGTCTCCTCTTTACCTCATTTCCCTCTAGACTTATGATACTACCAGAGTCTATCGTGGTGGAGGCATTAAGGAAGCAAGCGACTAGGACAGTGGGCAGGTGGTGTTAAATCACTTAGTTCATTTGAACAGTGGCAAAAGCCACCTCTTTATCTGAGTGTTTGTTTTGAGTCCTCCATTCACTTTAGTACTGGCAGCATTACCTAGAGAGAAGCAAAACAAGCAGCGAGATAGTCATCGCCCGAGGCAGGAAGGGCGTACTCAGACAGCTCAGCTGATGCAGTTGCAACCTCCTTACTCACCGACCCGCCCACCTGCCCTCGAGGCGATGATGTGAGAGACAGCAACACCTCCTATCACTCGGAGCCCACCCTAGCATATTCCTGTGAATGCTCACCACTCCTAACGAGCATAATTAGAGCTAATGGGCAAGATACCATCACTGTCCTCCTACTGGCTAAAGAAAAACATCCGCATTAGAAAACCTTGATTAAACACGTAGATGATGGCTAAACAGTGCAACACATACGTTGTTCATATTTTTACAATAATAAAATAAGTTGCAAAACATTTTGATTACTTAAATACTGGTGCTAACCGTTTACTTTAAAACCCAAAATACATTAAAGTAGGCCTCTACTTGCATGCCTGAGTTGTATGCGATGCTCTTTCAGTGTGTGCGTGTGAGCAAATATGCGAGTGTATGCGTACATATTTATGACTCTCTGATTGCTTAGATAGAGATAAAAAGCCACCAAGGCAGGCTTGCTATCACCGGTCCTCATCACACATAAACACACACCGCACAGACAATAGCAGCAAATCTCTAAATGACACAAACAAGTCTCTGAAATAATTACAGAATCAGGAAATTGTGTGGAAATTTGGTCTGTGTGTCTGTCCTGGAGTCAGCAAGTGTGTGGAGTGTGCTGAAGCACCAGGGACAGATGGAAGACACAGTGGTAGTGAGGGAATTCAGCACTTGGGTACTAGGTGCCTGGCTCCAGACTGCTGTATGATGGAACAGATAGCTGTCTGCATTAGCAAGATGATGACAAACTAGATAAGGGCACACAAACAGAATCAAACACATAAAGACACACAACATGGATTGTTGCAGTAGTTTTCAGCTTCTTTTTGATGTCTTCTGTATAATGGATGAAAGCCAATGAATAGCTCATTCTCAGGTATGTTTCCCTCTTGAAGCAGATCTGGTCTTCACAGTGGTTTTACAGTGTTATATTACAGTGAAGTAGGTCTATGCCAAGCAGACTAACTTTTCCCAGTGCAGTGATTCTGAAAGCTGAGGATCCAGTAGCTCTGCAGATGTTTTCCATGCGCTGACATGCCCGGGTCAAGTCTAGTGGGGCACGGCAATTGCAACTGCCTAATGGTAATGCACTAAATTGGGTGTGTAAACAGTTCAGAATTCAACTGAAATTTCCTGTATCAGCAAACAATTAGCTACAAAGCTACTTCAGGCAGGAGCTCTGCCAGGACTGTTAAAGCCAACCACTAGGTTCAAGCTTAATTGTGGAGAAACAAGTAACTACACAGTAAAAAAAATGTGAGGTTGCTGCAAATTGGCAAAAGTTGAATGTCCATGAACACACAAAGTTCATTGTGTATTTGAGCTTGTTTGTTGATGGATACTTAAGTAGTACATTCTGTCAGAATTTATAAAAACTGAGATTTGAAAACACTTATTAGGAGCAGAGCATCAACAATACAGGGTAATTATTTTTACTGGAAATTTTCACCATTATTGTTTTTATTATTATTATTTATTTATTATTACTAGAATTTCTATGGCAGGCTATAAAACCCCTTGATAAATTGTAAGGAAATTTGGCAAACTGATAGAAGACAATTCAAAGTATTCAGGCATAAAATGTGGAGTCAACCATTGCACTACTGACACCAACGGGCCAAATTTCAAGGTATGATTTTCAATGTGTTCACTGGCACCAACATTTTTGCCCATTTTTACTTTTTGCCAACTATGTCTAGTTTGTTTAATCTATCATGACAAAATCTGGCAGACATCATCTTAATAAGTTTTTGATCAAAAGTTCTTAAAGCTGGGCAGATGATATGGACACTGTCATCCAAAAAAATCAGATCTTGACCACAAGAACAGGAAGCTATATGTCAGCAATGCTTGGCTGAAGTAATTGTAAATGTAGTATATTTTATGGCCTAGGGGAATATTGTATGTCCACCAAGTTTCATGAAGTCTTGCCATGTTAGAACCAAAGCATATTTCCATTTTGGATTTCCAAAAAAAAAGTAAATATATATATATTTAAAAAAATAATAATAATATTTAAAACTTTTTGAAATACCTACTTTATCAACTTAGTCTTAACCGTAGAGTGCATAACCAGAATATCTGGTATGAATCAGAGGCAGACCCAGACATAGTGAGCATCTAGTCCACTTTAGGGTACACATGGCAAAGTTCATTGAACGTGGATTTGTATGCAAGGCAAGCTGAAAAGTGGGCGAACACAGCGCTGCTCAGGGGCATTGATCCTCTTCAGTGTTGGCTACACGCTTTATCCAGGTGCCTTATAGATAAGTGCACCTGCACAGTGCTGCGTGATGTAAAATTCGCTTGAGAAGCAGTCTCGTGACCAGCTTCGAGCCTGATTGTTGACAGTGCAGTGGCACTTGGCAGCTTGTCAGACAGCGATCCTGCAACGGGATAGCTTTATCACACCTTATGAGATCTTTTTAAACGTGTTATCTAAAACATTAATAAAGCTTGAATAAAGTAAAGAATATGCCCAATATATTCTTTATATTTTCTTGGATTTTCAAGACGTGCCGCCTGGATCACTTTTTAACGTAAGGTAGCCTAACATTTTTATTAGGTAATATAACTGTCAAATAAAGTAAAAAGGGAGATAATTACATTTGGAAAACAGATTTCTGACATTTAAACAATGCTGGTTATAT
>JBBMFX010000001.1:20446942-20466527 GCA_037832545.1 Rhabdalestes septentrionalis | reverse complement strand
CAACAAAGGCAACATTTATAGTATTACTTTATCTGAAAAAGTGAATGGTGATCAGGGAGCTTACATATCAGTTATATGAAATTGAAGTATCAGAATCGGTATCGGTCCATCACCTAGACAAAAAATCGGTACTTGGTATCGGTGGCAAAAATCCTGAACTGAGCATCCCTAGTAAGTAATAAAAAATAATGTATTGTGAGAGTGAGACATGGAAATATGACCCTTCATACACGTGTCCAAGTGTTTACGAAGAAAGCTAAATCCCTCTGCAGCCCACTGTTTCTCTTGGTCTCTCCTCCCTTACTCTAGAATCGGAGGCCCGGGGGAAAAGTATCGGTGGATATGACTCTGTCTATGACGGGCCGGGAACGGGCAGAATATCTACGCTGGAAAAAGGAGCGTGAGCAGATCGATGAAGAGAGGCTGGCTCGCCACCGCAATGCTACTGGCCAGTGGAGGCGCGAGTGGGACGCTCAGAAAACAGACACTATGTAAATGTCCCTTTGTTTGTATTTCTTATGTATTGTGTTCTTTAGAGACTTGTGTATAAAGAGAGTGTAAGTAGGAATGTGGCTGAGAGGGTTGATGTCCTAGAAGGGAGGAATAATGAGTGTTGACAAGGAGAGAACAGGAAGACGAGTGAGCCTGTGGTGTGTTCACAGGTTCAATGAGGACCCAGCTGTGGCTGGAGAGGGCACGCCAGAACCAAGCAGCAGGAGAGGCAAGTCTCTCTAAATCGCTCTCTTTCTCTCTCTAAATCGCTCTCGATCGCTCGATCGCCCTCTCGCTCTCTGTCTCACACACCATGTTAATGAGAAGTCGTGCCAGTGGTACATGAATGTTTGGGCACCCCGGGCATATTTTGCATTTGGCTGATTTTCTAAGTGAAAAGAAGTAAATACCAGTAGGCCAGTGTATTACTACATTTGTACTAACTAAACACTCACACAGACCCTTGACATTTTTGAGGCAGTTTTTGCTTTGCATTCATGTTATTTTATTTCAGACATTTTTTTTTTACTTCTCTTTAGAAACCTTTTGTATTAGAATGTATTGTTGTATTATTTTTAATACTCTTCATTTATACAGGTAAAAAGGCAGGGTAATGTCATTTATTATTCTCAGGATTTTGTAGAAATGTGTGATTTACTTTCCATGCAGATGGTACTTATGTCTCCTACAAAAAAAATCAATCATATAAATATAAGACTCATATGCCCAAGCTTTTGCACACAGAATTTAACTGCAAACTGAAATATGGTCTAGTACAGAGTGTGATGTAATTTGTTTCTTTTTCGTTTGAGTTTAACTTATTCCAAGCTAAAATGTGCAAATATTTCTTACCACTTCGAAAGTAGTCTGTCATTCAGGACAACGCTTGCTTCTTCAGTTTTACACTGGAGCTGGAAGTCAATGTATCTGTTGGACTATTGGAGGTCTATACCCCAAAATAATAATGTCTAAATAATCACACAAATGGAGACAAGTAGGTCGCAAGGCTAAAAACATTAGTAGCAACCTTGAATTTAGTTCATTGCTTTGTCCATTTTTTATAGTAATTGTGGAAATGTATTTGCTATGTGGTGTTTACAAGCTTCAAATAATTGGTAGCCACTCTAACTTTGTAGCTCCATTGCAAAAGAAAGAAAGGATATTTCAGACACCATGCATGTCTTGGCTGATCAACTGTGTCTGAGATAAGTTGAAAATTGTGTAATTTTTATTTTTGACTGAACCTTAAAACCATCTTTAGCCCTTTATTGTGTAGCTGTTCTGTGATATTCTTTGATGTGTTCTTTTAGCAGCTAGGGGACGTAATGCCCGTGCACAGCAGCGCACTGGGGCTTCAGGTCAGCCTATAGCATGGGACTGTCTGTGCGTGGCGTGTGTTTCTTTTACCCCACTCCACACTGACCCTGACCAAAGACAGCCTTCACACTAACAATATTCCCACCAAATATGTCTTTCACCATCAATGTAGGTAGGGTTTTCATATGAATTATAATAATGATATTTCAATATGAATTAGTAAACCAGGTTTCAGATGTTTGTAAGTGGCTGTTCTATAGTATGTGAGTTTGCACCTTTTGGCAAATGCACTTGTTTGATCTTTGCTCAGCTTTGCTGTGTGACATCATTGGTGGGTCAAAATATATCAGCCTCATTTCAATTCAATGTCACATTTGCATGCTTTCCTGTTTTTTTACCCCCCCCCCCCCCACACCACCCCTCCCACTTAAGACTGATTTATGTGCATTGCAATCCGTCATGATTAGTGGAAGGCCATCTGTTACTCAGAGCTGTGCGATTCTGTTGTATGAAATTAACTTCCAGGGTCTTGCAACATTGTGTTCATTATTTAACTGTCCTCTTTTCCAGAGGACAGCAAGAGGCCCCCCAAGGCTCCCACGTTTGGAGACTTTTTGGGACAGGGAAAATCTCGAGAGAGAAACAGTGGAGGCCATGGAAGAGAGAAGGCTCGGGGTCAGGGCAAAAGCTACAGGTAGAAAGTTCTGCTGAATGTAATCTCACACAGTTCAACCAGATGCTCTTTGATTCTCTGTTCATATACCAGTCCTACATTTTCTCTGATTGACAAAGGAAAAATCATCTTGCTTAAAAAATGTTAAATTCAAGTACTTGATATTGGTGAGCTCATAAATATGGAACACGTACTGTGAAGTTAATGCTTGGTGGGCTCACACCACCCTTCTTTTCATGCACAGTTTTCTGCTGTTTGTTTGGACAGATTTATGTTCCCAATAAACTAAATATTTGTAAAATGCCTTTCTCTTCTGAAGCATGCATGATAACCGATGGGAGACAGAGAAAGAGGAGGAAAAGGGGAAAAAGGAAGAACAGGAGAAAGAGAAGAAGGAAGAGAAGGAGAAGAAAGAAGAGCAGAAGCCCAAAACTCCACCAGAAAAGGTGAGATTTTTCTGTCAGTACGGCTCATACTATTGTCCGTCATTATAAAACATTGTTAAAAGTGCAAAGCAACTAATGATGGGAAATAATTAATTAATTTGATCAATTATGATCGTTCTATTTATACATCAAATTGTAATGAAATAAATTTGAATCTTACAGACAATACAATGAAATTGTGTTAATACTGTGCTTTCATTGTCTGTGGCATTAAAGAAGTCTGCAGATGCTGTGGAGAAACCAGTCAGTGGAGGGGCTCCTGAAGATGATGAAGATGAGTGGGAGGATGCCAGTGATGGAGTGGACGATGACGATAATGTAGAAGAAGAGAAAAAGTGCCAAGATGAAAAGAAAGTTGTCCGGAAAGACACTAAATCTGCAGAGAAGACCATTGGCTCTCCTGCCCCCTCCACTCCTAGTCCAAAGCAACAAAGGACACCCAAGCCTAAAGTTCGCATTCCCTCTCCCCAGGAGACCTTCATCAACCAAGAGCCAACAAAGCCCCTCAGCCCCTTCTCCCCACCAGAGGGACACAAGCCTGTATCAGACTGGGGGGAAGAGATGGAGATGCTGTCTCCTAAAAGCAGCCTGGGTGAGAGCCCCCTGAGGCCTAGCAGTAATGACAGCAGTCCAGCCCAGAACAAGAGTCAAGAGGAGAGCATCTGTGAGGCCACAAGCCATCCTGCAGAGTCAGACAAACAGGACGAAGCCCAGCCTGGTAGGGATGCGATGATAATAAAATAAAATAAAATAAAAAATACTGATGTACATACGTAGCCAAATTCAGACATCATTAAATTAGTCGCATTTTAAGTTGCTTAGTGCATTTTTTTGATATGTGTCCTTGATATTGTAATTATAATAATCACGAACTTGTGGGTCTGCAAATAGTCGCCCATCAGTATGTCAAATTTTGTTTTAATCTGAGCTCAACTGAGTTCTTTAAGGCTCCCCTGAATGCTCTCAGTTAGGGCAGAACCATTTGTGGGAAAGGTTTTTGTGATTACTATCTGCGCTTGATATAAAAATGATTCATCTTTCGATCCCACTACCAGCTGCATCTTTTGAGTCAAACCTCCAACATACATTTGTTGTTGTTTTAGCCATAGAGTCTGCTGCTCCTGTAATCCAGGAAGAACCAGCATCATCCGATCCTGATACACAGGCTGCCGACTCCACCTTCAGCAGCAAGGCCACAGATGAGCCCAGTGTGTTACCTGCCCAGGACTCATCCGCAGAGAAGGGTAAACACATTCATTTATAGAATTGTTTGGTTCAGATATAGAAAAGGCATTGTATCCATGATGAAATTTTCTGTTCCATTACATCATGTCATATGTACACCAGGCAAAAGTTTGGACACACCTTCTCATTCAAGGATTTAATTTGTTTTTATTATTGTCTACATTGTAGATTAATATTAAAAACACCACCTTTTGTTCTGATGACATCTTTGCACAGACTTCGCATTTTTTAACTCATTAATGACCTGGAATGGTGTTTAATTAACAGGAGTTCTTTGTCAAGATTTCATTAGTGTTCTTGCCTTCTTAATGTGTTTGGATCATCAGTTGGGATGGTCAGGTTGGTACACAGTTAGTGATCCTGTTCCACTACATTTCTACTCCTCATTATGGCAAGAACCACTTAACTAAGTTAAAAAAAAACAGTCCATCATTATCTTATTTCAAAACATATTCTGGTTTATTTATTTATTTTTTGTTTACTGCGTAATATTTTCCTTCATAAATTCTTTTTGTTTTCAATATTAATCTACAGTGTAGAAAATAATAACAACAAAGAAAAAACTTGAATGATAAAGTGTGTCCAAACTTTTGACTGGTAGGGTTTATGTTAAATAAGAGTAACTTTATTTCTTTCTTTTTTTTTTGTCATAACTCAGAGGAGAGTGCAGCCCCTACTATAGAGCCTGAACCCGAGGAGAAGCCGTCTGCGAGTGAGACTACAGTTGATGCTGTAGCAGAATCCTTGGATCAGGCGTACACAGGTGCTGTTCTTATAACCGACTTTGAAACTGTGACTTTCCGCAAGAACTCCCTTATGGTGGCTGACGTCTGAGCACTAACCAGCACCCTGCTCTGGGTCTCTCACTCTCTCACTCACTCTCACTCTCACTCTTACGCTCTCACTCTCACGCTCTCGCTCTCTCGCTCTCGCTCTCTCGCTCTCACGCTCTCGCTCTCACGCTCTCGCTCTCACGCTCACGCTATAACTCTCAAGCTCTCAATATCTCACTCTTTCGCGCTCTCACTCTCTCACGCTCTCACTCTCTCACGCTCTCACTCTCTCACTCTCTCACGCTCTCACTCTCTCACGCTCTCACTCTCTCACGCTCTCACTCTCTCACTCTCTCACGCTCTCACTCTCACACTCACTCTCTCACACTCACTCTCTCACTCTCTCACTCACTCCCCCCACCCACCCCCCAGGGTTGGGTATCGTTTGGGTTTTTTCCGATACCGGTGCCGAATCGATACTTTAAAAACGGTACCGGTGTCAAAACGGTGCCTGAACCGGTACTTTACAAAAGCCACAAAATGATGGTGGACGACTCAAGAATACATTTTTATTGAAAAAAGGGAATGCTTGAAATTGAAAAATATATTAAAAGTTTAAAGTATAAACGAATACATAAGCAAATACAAAAAAAACAACAACAAAAAACATAAGCCACCTAACCCAAACTAAGCTGCTTCAAACAGGGGTGCAGATAGCACGTTATTACGGGGGAATGAATTGATGGGGGCGTGGCCTATGTTGGAGGCGTGGTCCAGGACGGGCCTTGGGAAATGGGTTCCTTTATATTATCCCCACGCCACCAGGTACCAGATTCGAGTAATGGAAAAGCAAAAAAGCGAGTAGAGTTAAACCAAACCAAGCTGGTACCAGTCAGTGGAAAACCCCCATAAATGACCGAGCTAACAGGGCTACGTAAACAGAGTAAACATGAGAGCCCCGACTGCAGACGTCAGTAATGAACTGTAATAATAAGCTCCCGACCAAACTCCACTTCCCGACAGAGTTATAAACTGCCTCCGGAACCCAGTTGGGGCATGTCTATTCAAAATCTATTCAACAAATATAATGATGCCGTTAAGTCTGTTTTCGCTCAACCGAGACGGTACCCTCTCTCTGTCTCTCTGTCTGTCTCTCTCTCTCTCTCTCTCTCTTTTTTTTTTTTCCCCCCCCACCTATGCTCCAATCTATTCCCTTCACTCACCTCTCTGTCTGCCCATGTGTCGCATCGTGGCATCTGGTGCGCTAGGCTTGTCTCTTTCATGACAAATTGAAGTGTCGTCTTTCTGCTGCTGTGGCTGTGACAGTCTTTCCCTGCTCTGGGCCTCAGTCTCCACTGTGAACCCTTCTTGACTCCTCAAGGACACAACTGTGATCTCCCCACTCACTTACCCAAGGAACCCTTATCTGTTCATTGCCCTTCTGTTTGTTTTCACCCTGGTTGAAATGTATGGATATTAGGGGGGTAACTCTCTTACGCCGCACGTGTAACCATTTACACTTCATGTGCACTTCATTGATTGTGTTAATTACACTTTTACCAAGCTTCATTTGGCAAAAATATGTTTTAATGTTTGTTTGTATCAAATCTTGATTCACACAAATAGATAGTGAACCACAGTGGACACTATATTACAACATTTTTATTGTTACACCCCTATTGTCTCTTTATGCATGTTACTAACTGCTCGGGCTAAATGACTTTTTTTTTTAAAATTACATTTAGTCATATATGCTAAAGCATGAGTGATGTGTGGTGTTGAGTAGGTTAAGTTATTCTGTATGCTCTTGTAAACCCCCTCCTGCTGCATTTCATTTGATTGCTGCATGGTGTCATTACCATATTAGGGGATAAATTATGTCTAAATTGGCAGTTATGCCAGAGCTGCTTGCCTGTTAGGCAGAATACATGGCAGACAATTGAATTACATGGCAAGCATCCTTCGGACTTTTTTTTCTTTAACCTGTAACATCAGATTTGTTTTCAAGGATTTAGTCTTTGTCTATACCTGTAAATTACAGTCCTCTGTGCACAAATGTAATAAACACATTTTTCACCAACAAATGGATAAAGAGGAGATAATGATAGTATTTGACCTTCGCATAAATCCACACATGTCAAGGCAGTAAACTGGAAGTTTGAAATTTGAAATATGAATTAGAGTTTTTAATTTTATACTTTCTCCAATACCCCTTAAACCTGTATCAGGTGCGTTTTCATTTTTAGGGTTATTCTTTTAGGGTTTTTTATACAGGCTCTTAAGGTAATAGAGGTTTTGTATTTGTAGTTGTGTGTAGAAATTTTGCATTTTGCGAAATGCTCAGAGCATAATAAATGTTGTGCTGCTTGTCATTGTGCTTGTATTAATCTCCCTCTCCCTGTGAACTGATGTGCAGTAAAGAAAGATGGTTTTCCACACACACATTAAGCTTGTTAAAGTTTTCAGTGTTACTGTCAATTTAAATTTAAAGTACTTCATGCTTAATCTGCATCTGGAAAACATGACTTCTATCTTTAAGTTTCCCTCATAAATGATCCCAATTCTGTCCCCCAGTACCCCATATCATTTCCTGTTGGTCATGTGTCGTTTCTGTGTTTAATATGCTGTTTCTGATTGTGAGCATGGCATCAGATCTGCCTCTTACCTGCTCTCCATACTGGCTTCTTTCACTGACTTTATATGAACTTTCATGGTCTCATATAAAGGACTGATGCCTCATTTACATCAGAAATGAATGAATACAATTGTTTCTTGTTCTTTTTTTTACTCATGCATTTAAACCAAGACACTCTTGTCACTCTCTTTTTAAAAATCTGCATAAAAGCCAACAGCTTTGTGTCATTGCACTGTCCAAATAATACGTGCTTAGATTTCCACAAATCTGATTACTGACGCACATTAAGACTGTTTAACGTGGGAGGAAATTGCAGAAGATCTCTCATTATTGCAGAAAAGCTTTTATGTGGAAATTGGGCTGTGGTCAGATTGATGGGTTGTAATGGAAACCTTGAGGAGATTGAATAATTCGTTCATTGTCTTTGATGGGTTTTATATGATGGACCCACTTAATGGTCTTGTCATGGAGTCTTTTAGCTGTAGCTGTTTTTTTTTGTTTTTTTTTCCTTCATTCTCACCCTACTTGGTGGGTGAAAAATCCAAACCTTCTTTGTATATTTGTTTTATCAGGTAAGTCTCCAGAAGTTTACACCTCATTTGCAAGAATCAATTTTATAATTTGCAGCCACCAATGAACAAAATGTACAACATATATATATATATATCTCCATGTTTATCATCAGATGGTGTCGTGGGCATTCGAAATACTTCCAAACGTTATTACCTATAAATGTTTTTGGGGCCAATATAATGACATTTTTGAGTTGATGAGCTTTACCTATATGTATGTATGTCGGGTACTAAACTGCAGATTAATTACGTTATTTGAAGCAGCACTATGACTCCCTGCCCTTGCTCTTATGCTTTCTTTCTCCAGGCTAAGCAGTAATTGCTGTAGCTGAAATGTTCAGTGCTAGTGGTCTTCAGAGAGAGAAAAGGGGGTAAGCAGTGGTGAGAAGATGCGTCAGGCCTAAATGGATAACATAAGGAGAATGGAAGGAGCCCGGCCGAAGTCAAATCTCCGCTTCTCAGCAGCCTATTGTTTTGTTTTTTTTTGGTTTTGTGTTCCCTCGGTCAGCACTCCACTCTCAAGAAGTTATGCTACATTCTATTACATTTCAGACTGGATTTTCTATTGGATTTGGTGTTTAAACCATTTACACTGGTGTTTAACATGATTGGATTGTAAGTGGGGGGGTGGGGGGGGGTCTCAATCCAGTCTACCTTTAGTACCATAAGAGCACAAGCTCTGTACATGACACTTGGCACTTGAGTACAGATGCTGTCCTGGTCACACAAAAAAACCAAACTTAACTACTTATCCAAAACAACTTCTGCTGGTTTCACCTTATTCTGCTTTGGTCCTCAAGGGAGCCTAAATGGAGCTTGCATGCTTCTGTTTATGTATGATTCCTATGCAACTGGTAGGGACAAGGGCATTAGGATTGTCAAAGCTATGCGTAAAAGAATGTGGGTTTGCTTAAATGGATGACTTGTTTTTTATTTAATTTGCATGGACAACCGGGTGCTAGACATGCTCTCATTTTACAAGTGATGGCCCAGACTGTAAATATATGTTTTCTGACCAAAGAACTTGGTGTTTCATCAATGGCTTGGCAGATCAAAGTAAAGTACTGATAATTATTTGAGGCAGCAAAGAAGGTGTACCTCAACAGAACTCATTTTGGTTAGATTTTTATGTTTGTATTTTATAATTTTATGTTCTATGAACTCCATTTGTGTCTGGGGAGTTTTTCGTGAAGACGAAGCCAGGTGTTCTGGCTTAACAAAGCTGTTGCTTAGTGGAGATTTCCACCTTCCAATGAATTTAGCAGATGCATAAGGATTGCAATATGTTTTAGGCTTTTATAAGAGTGACTTAACATTCCAGTGCTTTGTGTGATTGCCGACCTTTATCTTCACCCTTTGCGTTGGGAACCCTTGTCTATAATCCAAAAGATCACAGAGCCGCAAAAATCATGACATTTGTGATTGTATCGTATCTATGGCATCTACCTGACGATGGACTGTCTTCCTGTTTGAGGTGGAGAATTGTCCTTTAGAATTAATCATTTGCCTGTCGTGGAAGGGGAGCTTGGTTCTCAGCGTTGCCCATGCAGTAGAATCATACTGAAGTGTGTGTATAAGGTTGTTTTTTTTTTTTTTTTTTTCCCCCACCAGTATTCCTGTGAAACACTTCTACTTCTAGATCACTTTCAGCAAGTTTATGGAGAAGAACTTTTTGTTACCCATTGGTTTTCAATGTACATGATGTAGTGCATAATTTCTTTACTTTATTTACTTTAATAATGTCATATTAAATAAATTTAAATCTTTGCCTTAAATGTTTAGTTTTTTTGTGATGCACAGGATGTGGGTTCTATATGAATCCTTATGTAAAAAAAATGTTGCTTTGCAAATGAAGGTACAAATAATCTAATTTTAGTTTGTTTGGTAGTAAACACTGCTAGGGGTAGACCAGTTATCTGTGATGTTTATTCAGAAATCCTTTATCACTTTCAATGTGGGTTTTAAATACCTCGTTCCCAAATATTTGTACCTTGCAGAAATTTTAATGGGAAATCACCATGTTTTAAGGATGCAGAGTTATGTATGAAGATTTTAAATGAAATATAGTAGCATAATGAATAAAAATGTTATTTTTTAAAAATTGTGATCAAATACTTATATGATCAATTTTTTTACTGGCCCATTCAAGTCCAGTAACTAAATTTAAAAGGAAATGCTACTGAACTTTTTTTTGACTGGTCTATTTGACTTATGATTTTTATAGTTTTATTTAACAATTGGTTGTTATAAGAAAATACATTCAAATTTTAATTTTTTAAAAAGTAATCTTCCCTTAAAATTTGCCATGTGGTTGTCATTTAGAACTGTCCATATCTTAACTGAGCCATATATACCTGCATATTAATAGCTAACTTTAACTATTTTAACCTAAAATTGTCAGTCACTTTAAACTGAGTAAAATATTTTCAGTCATATATTCAGTCATATCATTTGAAGGGGAACATTCTAACATGATTTTGTCTCAATGGACTGAATACTGAAAGCAAGTCTGAAAATTTGTCTCTTTTTTGTCCCATCGCTAAACGAAATAAGCCCCGCCCCTAATGTTCCTCTGGATATAAATGAAACTGGGCGCGTGATTCTCTCTAGTGTGTGGAGAAGCTGGAAGAAATTCTGTACTGTCCGGCAACGAATAAGGCGTCCCGTAGAAGAGGGGGTTTTATAAGGCGTCCCGTGAAAAGGGATTCATTGGGGGTCCTGTAGAAGAGGGGGCTTCATCTGATCTCCCGTGGAAGACGGGGTTTTATCTACAGTCACGTGGAAAAGGGAGCTTTATCAGGTGTCCCGTGAAAAAGAGGGCTTCATCGGGGGTCTTGTGGAAGTAGGGTCTTTCTTTGCTGTCCCGTGGAAGAGGGGCTTTATCTGCTGTCCCGTGGAAGAAGGGCTTTATCAGGCGTCTCATGATGAAAGGAGAAAAGTCAATCCCGTCTGGGAGGATAAACGTCGGTGGGGACAGAAGACCGAGCTACCCGGGGGACCAGTGGATAAAGCAGGCCAGCTCAGCCACCAAGATCTGGATGAAAGTGGCCATGGGCATCGCTTACTTCCTCTGCGTCTCCATCGCTGCCTTCGTTCTGGCCATCTACTATGTGATCTTCTGGACACCAGACAACAGTAACAGCTCCACCAATACAACCAATTCAACTAGCACGTTGTGCAACTGCAGCTGCCCCACAGGCTAGAAAAGCACCCAGCTGGACTCCAGGGTAGACTAGCCTGCAGGGACTCATCCCAGCAGGGTCTTTCAGGGTTTCTAGTGCTCCCTTTCCTGAACTGTGCGTGCATTTCCAATGAACATTTATTTCCACTTCACCCCATTAAGCCTGCACTGACAGGTAACTATATTTGCAAAAACGAGTTTTTTTTTTTAATTAATTAATTAATTGATTAATTAATTTAGTTATTTATTTAAGGTTTTTTGCAACCAAATACTTGGCAATAATAAAAATTGTGACTGTAAGTTACAGTTAAAATGAAAGAGATACTTATGCACAGATTGTTTGTGCTCTGTCTTCACATATTGCATGTTTTTTCCCCTCCAACACACATACATATGTAATCTGCATGTCAGTTTCTGTGGAGGTTTTATACAGATCATTTTCTGTATTTATGTCCCATTTGCAGCGTTATGCTTCATTAACACTCGTTCCATGAGGCCACATTTTTCACTGCTGATGAGACTGTGAGGAAATGAATCGGTCTGAAGTTATTTCTGTCTTCCAGGTGTTTAATGGCACATTTTTTAATAGATCCATTTACTTTAACTGTAATATTTGCATCTGTTTTTGTTTGTTTGTTTAGCCAAAGGCAAATCCTGTCAGTTTTGCTCTTCTCCTACTCAAGCCATAAATATGCAGTTACAGCCGTTTTGCTGCATTTCTGTGGGCTGTAATAATCCACCTTGTGTAAGCAGTTGTGAAGTCACTCGATCTGCAGTGGATCAATGACGACTTCTGTGCCTGCATTTCATTTGAAAAGAGTTCCGCATTCGCACAGCCTGGGTTGATGTAAAACTAAATAACCCTCTGTTGTTTTCCTCCATGGATGCTGCCCAAAGGTCATATCTGCCATTTAATAGACAACTCCTGACAGCTTTCCCCTCTTTTGTCATGCGACCTCTTAGTGTGTCTGTCACCCCTCATTTTGAGCTCTGGGTGGGACCGCCCGGCCCAGAGGAAGCTGGGCTCTTCACTCACTTAATAATTAAATTGTACTGAATGTTGTCAGAACACATTTGTTCTCCCTTGCTGTGTTTGTTTCCAGCTGCTGCGCTGTGCGATGCCACAAGTCTGTCTTCTGTCAAAGTGACTGCTAAGGACACTTACCAGCTGTGAGATCCTTTCATTCGCTCAGAGTGGCAGAGGACTAATCTGCGCGGAAGGAGATTTTTGTTTAGACTTTCAGTTTCACCTAACATTAAAAGAAGGCCTACTTACCTGTGGATCTATATCTCTCACCTCATAAGGCTATCATGGGAGCTACAGGACTGAAATCTATCATTTAAAAATGTTATGCTTTTAGAGAAAGCCATATAAAGGAACTGTGCAAACTTGGATATTAAAAATCACTTTTGAATCCTGATTGATAAGAATTGTATGTTTATTTGGTAAATAAAATTCCTTCAACCATACTACAGCAACAAATTCCTGTCAAAGAAGAATCTCTACTTAAAATGCAGTGTAGTCCAGGGTGATGCTTGAGAAAACATTATTATTATTATTTAGTTTTTGTTTCTTTTTTAACCAAACATGGACTAAGTGTAATGTTGTACTCTACTGATGTATTGATGGTTATAAAAGTCTGAATAGAGCTTTAAGAAATCTAGTGAATAGTCTAGATGTGCCACACTGCAGTGGTTGGTTAATTTTCAGCTAGAATTGTATGCGCAATCCAAACAAATGTCAGTACAAAACAAAAGAAACATGTCAGATTTACTCTGGTATATGAAAAATTCTTGTGATAATCATGTACTGCTGGATGGTATAATAGAAGCTCAGATGACCTTTTATTTGAAAAAACGTTCAGACAACCTTTAGAAAACATTGAGGTCCAATGTTGGCTGACTGTTGAGCTTCTACAGAAATATGCTCCACTTTAAACTTTTGCTACTCTGACACTGCAGATTTTTAATTCTGTGATGTCAGCATTTCGACCATCTACAGTTGTAGGTGAGAGTTTGTGTGGGTGTTTGAACAAAAGCAACATTTTTCATGAGCCACAATATTGTGAGCCATATATTAACATATAGTAATTTGAATGAATGGTAAAATGATCATAACAGTATTTAGTCCTGCTTATTACAGTGTTCCAGCATCTCACTGGAAATGAGTGGTAAAAATGCATGCTTTATTCCATCTTTCCATTTAATTCTATGACCCTTCTATCTAATTCTAGTGACTTCTAGGTCTTTGTTTTCACTCAGTGGAGTTTGCATGTTGGTCTCTCACCAGCGCTTCTTGTTCTGGATCCTCTTTGCCCATGTGAAGAAATTTCAGCTCCAGGTTTGTACATTTTCGGAGTGCCCTAAACACATTACAGCTGGTGTGGGCCCTGTTCTTCTCAGTCTGAGACAAGAGCTGCATGGCATTTTGCATTCTGGAGAGATACTTTACAAAATCTCTGGGCAGCTTATTCTTTTTGATGTGGTCTGGATAGAGCTCTTCTTCATCCCATCTCTCATAACAGTTCTTGAGAAATCCCTCTGTGGGCTCCATCCACTGGGAACTCTCTTCCAGGAAACAGCGGTTTTGCACAACTGTATCAGTGAGAGTGTTTTGTAGCTTCTTTTCTGATAAGTGGTAGGAGATCAAGCTTGTGGTAGCATCCATGACCTCACCATCTTGGATTGGAAGATCATGCAAGGAGCTGCTCATGCTTGGAGACACCTTGGAAGCCATCCACTTAGAGAAGATACCAGAAGGCTTGTTAATGGCTTTTACCGAGGACAGGTTTGAATGATATTCTGATCCTTTCTTCATCAGAGTTCGAAGAAATCCACATATGGCGTTTACGTTTGAACTTAGCTGCGCTCGATGCTCTCTTATAAATGGTGAATGTTTCTCCTCAGGTTCATGAGTGTTTGTGATCTGGTTATAGATTTGTAGTTGGGAATTCGGTGTTGGAACTGTATTGTTGTGTTTTTGATACTTATATTGACTCTCTTCCTCCTTGCCATGGACATAGGGATTACAAATAACCTGGTCAATCAGAAACACATAACTCATTGTTCTATGTAATGAATCACTTGCACCTTGAGAAACCCCCCCCGAGACCGGGTTATCAGAGCAGCTTCCATTTCTCTGACCGCTAGTTTTCATCTGCGTTTCAACTTTCCCATTACCACATTGTAACTCATTCAGTAGAAATCCAGCCACATCATCATGGTGATTCATAAGAGCATAGTCCAGTGGTGATCTTCCCTCTTTGTCCGGAGAATCTGGGTCAGCTCCATGGAGCACCAGAAGGCGGATGGCATCCAGGTAGCCATGTTCGCTTGCCAGGCTCAGGGCGGTCCGGCCTGCCTGGTCCTTTCTCTCCGTGTCCACCTCATATCCCAGCAGCAGCTGGGTGAAGCAAGTGCGCTCACTGGGGCGTGGAAGCATGGCAGCACACATCAGAAGAGTCCGTCCAGCTGCTCCCACGCTGTGTAGTGACGTGTCCATTGCCATGTCCCCAAGGGCAGCTAGAACGAACTGGGCAAGCTGGACGTTTCCTTCTTTCATGGCCTTCAGAAAGATCTCAGCTCCAGAGCACTGACCAAGGTGGCTCTCCTGAAGGTCCATATGCATCATCATCCAAACGAGCAGGGATCCTGTGTGATACTCTCGTGAGAGGCAGTCTGAGTTCGTCTAGCCTGTGCCACTGTCCCCGATGCCTAATAATGATTCATGGCACTGGCCCCGAGGCGCATTGCTTTCTATCTCCTATCCCACTTCCCCTCCCCATCAACAGCTCAATACTGTCCACTGTCATCTCGTCTGCTCTCATTGTCTGACACTTCCACTTGTCCCACTTTCCATGTGCTCTACTTTCCCATCGTTTTCTCCTCCTCCTCTCCCTAGCACAGCTTCACTGAAGAGATCTACTTTGGCACAGTGACGTATTACCTGACAGGCACTAATGTGCTCTCTGTCTTAGTCATCTCATGCAGAGGAGAGTGAGGAGTCGCTCAATGCACTGGAGGGTGAAATACCTAATCTCCCTCGCCATGGCATCATCACTCATCAGGAGAGCAATAAAATTCACTTTGAGCTTTTATCACATTTGACAATAGAGTTAACCTCTTTGTTTCCTAGACACACACTAAATCAAGGACACTGTCAAAGGCAGAACATCTATAATAGATTTCATTTATGTCTAGACACATGGATCTATGTCTTGATTTATAATTGCTATGATCTAATCGGTTTCATGATGCCTTATACAGAGCAAAGTCTGTTCAAAATTCTGATCACTCATAAGAAATAAACCAGTCCAGTCTATTCTAGTAAATGTAAGTGTAGATGGAATGCACTGATGGTGATGGTGATGATATTACTACTAATATTACTGCTACAACTAATGATTATGATCATAATAATAGAAGGATATTCTCCTGCTGTTCTGGAGAGACTTATCCAGTACATTATCCAGGCCATTTCCATGTTTTTCAATATTATGAGAGTAGGATAATCACCAACATGACCTTGGCGTCAGCTTTAAATACTCCTAAAATATAACAATGCTTGATTTCAAAAAGTGTCCTGCAGAAAAAAAGAGAAATGAAAGAAAAATTATAAAAAGGCTTTCTTAATCAATAAAAAATAACAAATTTAATTTTTGTAACAAAACTGTAAGTCTAAATGTAAATCTAAGCATTAATATAATTATAGCATTATAAAGTAATATTAAAAGACATGTAATCCTAATATAATAAAGCTTGGCCTCCCAAATATATCCTTATTAATAATACATAATGTTATTACATAAAATTCTGATCACATCCTATTAAAGCAGAAAAAAACAGCTGTGTAATATATCTATTAATCAATCACGATTTTGGTCTCTGGCATTCTGTTCTGGTATAAAGCGATAATATCTAAAGGAGCATCTTACCAATCACTGTGTTTTTTTCACAGGGTGACCAATCACAGCTCCTGGTGAATCACTGGTTTTTCTGATAAATAAAGCGTACAGTGTAATATAATTTTTTTTATTATTAATTTTGATCAGTCTTTAACCGTTGGCACTGATTGGCTGAGACGTTAAGAAGAGTCTACATTCTACATTTTCCATTTATTTCATTTTCCAGGACATTTGTTTGGGTTTGTGTAGCAAAAATTAAATTCACAATTTCTCAACCTCTTGAATGACACTAGCTCTTCTTTTTTCCTCGCTGAACGCTTCTTCACTTGGTAAATGAATTAAATACAGAAATAAAATACATTGCTCACAGTGTGTGCTGTGATGTGTTCACATACAATATGGTCGCTTTGCACTTTATTCTGACCAGCTCTCAACACTCGTTTCTGTAACACCTCTCAGTGATCTGTAGGTGGCAGTGTTGTACTTCCCTCTGTATTGGTGTGACTTAGTCAAGAAGAAAACTATTGTTGTCATGGCACTGTTTTAAACTGTCAGAAACACTTTTCAGCAGAAATCAGCTTTTTTATTTTCTGTTATGTGAACTTTGTGCCCCAGAAATTCGCTCTCCGTATGCCTTCACTTTACGAACTGGTTTATGTGTTTAAGGCATCCCGTTTGGCCGGGATATTTACGTTTGCTAGCTGATTAGCTAATTAGCTTACATTTATTTTACATTACTATGAGGTCTAAACTAGCGGTTCGTTTCATGAAGAAAGCAGGATTGCTGGATTGTCCTGGGAGAAGAAGGGTGAATGAATGATCCCAGACTGTCGGAAGAGAGCAGCTGCTGAAATGAAGAATTTTGTGGATAGTGGGGACTCAGACTGGGTCTACAAAATCCCTAGACCTCAAACACAGGTGAGTGTCCTTCACTAGGTTTAGACTTAGAAAGCTTTAATATCATTGCACAGGGTACAAAGGAAAATCTAAACATTTTAAATAGTCAAGTCAAGTCATGTCGAGTAGGTATACATAAACATTCAAAAATATTGGAATTCAACAAAAAATTGTATCAGACAATATTGACATTGCATCCAAATACATAGACTTTGCTGCTTTCAGTTCTCCACTTTTCTTAAAATCGATTTCCCCAAGATTTTGGGGATTCTGTGTAAATTTCTGTACATTCATTCTGTAGAGCATTTATGAGGTCAGACACTTATGTTGGACGAGAAGGCCTGGCTCACAATCTCTGTTCTAGTTCATTCCACAGATGCTGGATGGGGTTGTGGTCAAGTTCTTCCACATTGGGCTAGCCCAATGTCCTTATGGAACTCGCTTTGTGCACTGGGGCACAGTTATGCGTGGGTTCTTTCCCACACTGTGTACAGTTTGCCTGCATGGCATTGACCAAAATGTCTTGGTCTGCTGAAACATTAAGATTACCCTTCACTGGAAATAATGGGGCACCTGAAATTAATAATTAAGATGTGTGTCCCCATTTGTTAGTTTATATATTGTGTGTGCACAGTACACAGTGAAATAAAACTATATTCCCCAAGGACCATGGTGCAACACAAGACTGCAGTACAACCAGGACAGAACTGAAGAGGCAACACTAGAGCAGTATTACAGTATTTACCTAACGCTGACAATTATCTTGACAAACCGTAATGCAGATTGGTTTTTTTTTGGCCATTACACCAACAGGGACTTTAATGACACTGCATTCAGATACAGAGACTTTCATATCGAGTTGGTCCCAACTGCAGCTGCTATAATGCTCTGGACTCTGAGAGGAACTTTTTTTTTTTAATAATAAAAAAAACTATATAAAAAATAAATGCCAAGCAGTGCCAAATAACTTTCGTTTTATATTAATCACAATATAAAAAAATACTGTATGGGGAAATTGTGTAAAATATAGACCAAAAACATTATATATAGACAATAAGTTTACAGTAAGAAAATATAGTAATAGACATTAGCCAAAAATTATTTAGACAGTTATTATTAATTACATTTTGCACATTGAACGACTCTACTGTTTAAACACAATATCTGTCTTCAGACAGTATTCATTCAAACTACTGTGGTTGCTTTTGCTGATTGTGCTGTTGTATTGATAGTCTTTTTCTTTCACTCTCTGTCTACCTGGCTTGCACTGTCTGCACCTTTAGAGACTCTTTCTGTTTGTTTCAGATTTTGTTTTTGAGTTGCGCCTTGGTCCTGGAGGAACGTTGTTTTGGTTCACTGTGTTTTAAAATGACAATAAACCTACTTGACTTGACATGGATCGAGACTGTTAGTGACATGCTTCATTTCCTGAGAGGTTGCTTATTATTAGCGCCGCACAATGTATCATCTGCTAATTGCTATTGCAACATCAATTTGAGCTATACTGATATCTCAAAAGGCTGCAATATGCAAATAAGCCTCTAACCAGAATAAGGATCACAAAACTGATTTAAAAACAAGCTATTTTGTGGTTTGTTTTCCACATATGGACTGTATGGATTGGAGGGAGTAAAGATATCATTTTACACAATATTCACAGGCCTTTTTAACTTCAGAAATATGATGAAATGAGCCGTTTAATTTCATAAAATAAATCGTAATTGGAATATTTGTGTTTTAACCAAGTGGTTATCAAATAAGCAGTCGAATTCTCTTAAAATATTAGATATCAGGTTTGTCATTTAGCAGCAGCACCATAAAAAAAATCCTCACAATGGCATGGGTACTAAATCTTAATCTTGTTTTTTTTTTTTTCTTATTCAACTAAAACATTTTGTCCGTTTGCTTATAATGACTATAATAATTTGTGAATTTAAACATCTCTCTCAATATTTTTTTATTCGTTTTCCTTCTGTCCACAGCTTTTGTTTAATCTGGCTGTGCCCAGCAGCACACTCAACCGGGTAACACGGGTGGGACCTCCGGCTCCTATCATGATTGAGAAGCTTGTGCCTCAGAGAGAGAGACAGGATGACGGGGAGAGTTGCAGCAGCTCCTTATGTCTTTCGGTGCTGTCAGAGAAGCGATTGCAGGCTGCCATGAGACTAGCCAAGAAAGACTTGCAGCGGAAACGTCAGGAGTCCCTAAATAGTTCTTTACAGATGTCTGTGGAGAAGTCTCCGAGTCTGGATAACCAGAATACTGCAGCTGTTCATCATGAGCTAGTGAGTCAATATATAAAAATTTGTGTTTTGTTGTTTCGGGGCATTCTTGTTAAATAGATGTTGACCCTTCTTTTTTTCTGATTCACATTTCAAAGGGACCCTCTCCTAAAGGAAAGCAGAGGACAAGCAGCCCAAAGAGGTCGATAAAGTCCTGCCCACAGGTGC
>JBBMFX010000001.1:20430921-20441105 GCA_037832545.1 Rhabdalestes septentrionalis | reverse complement strand
GTGTGTGTGTGTGTGTGTGTGTGTGTGTGTGTGTGTGTGTGTGTGTGTGTGTGTGTGTGTGTGTGTGTATTTGTGTGCAATGCAGGCAAGCCTGGCTAGATAGAATAACAGAGGACCGTCTGAGAGCTTTAAATCAGCTTACTAAGGAAGAGACTGAGCGTCTTAACAAAATCAGGTAAGTTACTCTGCAAAAAATTCATGATCTAAACAAGACTTGCATTTTTATTTCAAACCTAAAAAGTCTTCTTAATCTTGGTTTGAGAATAATATGCTAAAGAATTGCAGATTTGTAAAAGTTTTTAGATTGTTTTAAGATTTTGTTTTCCTATTTCTATTAATCGTAACAACTGTAAATATCTTACTGCACTGGTAGATAATTTCACTTTGTCTTAAAACAATCTTAATAAGCTTACAAATCTGCTCTTAAATTGTATATTATTCTCAAAACATGATAAAGAAGATTTTTAGGCTAAAAATAAGATTGCAAATCTTGGTTAGAACAGGAGATTTGTGTATACTTTAGCATTCATTTTGAATTGGAGCTGTGGCTTGTGAATGAATCTATGTGTGTTATTTGTTACATGTGTGCATGTGTGTGTGTGTTTGTGAGTAAGGACTGAGCTGGAATCTCCAACACAGTGGGCTGAGAGAGCAGAGAAGGCAGCCAGAGAAAGACTTCAGCCGCTGCTGGACTGTGTGCAGGTAATTGATCATTAATGCACTCTGATTAAAGGAAGACTAATGCACCAGAATCTGTGGACAGATCATTGTTATCTATTCAAAGCCTTATGAAATGTAACGACACACCAAACCTATGATTCGGTTCATTTCACGATTTTTGACTCATGAATTCGGTTCGTGATTCTTTAGCGGTGGAGGAGAGGAAATGTTATGAGGCGCCATTTTGTTTGGAGATACCACAAAATTGTGAACCAATATTAAATACCGCTTCGACTCGTCTCTCTTGGTTCACCGCTGCGTTCAAACAAAGGAAACGCTCCGCCCAGCTGCCCAGAGCCACAAAACTCGCTCAAAACACAATAAAAACAATTACACAGAGACTCCAGCGCAGTTTTATCATAACCCAGCCAGCTTATAGACACTTTTAAGCCCAGTGTTAAAACTTACATGTGTACTCAGCCGTTACAAGAAGAGCCTGTGACTATAAGAGGTTGCATGCTGGGGGATGTAGTTTTGAGGGGAGCAATGTTTTTTGATAGAGCTCAGGGAAATATGTTTTGCTCTCTGTTTATACTTTCATGGCCGCTTGTCCGTAGGGCCTTGTTATTTTTCTGAAGAAGGAAAAATAAATGCTCCCTTTCTGAGGAGAGGAAGCACAGACCTCACTCCCCGTGACATCTCGTCCGTGCTTGTATGTTTGTAGGGAGGGCTCTTTGAAACCCTTAGACCCTCAGCTGTTGGTTAAAGAAAAGAAACTGACGTGAAAATCCTTCTATTACGGTGAAAAATTTATCTTTCTTGCCGGGAAATGTATACGGGAAAGAGTTAGAAGGGGTGTGTCTGTGTCGCGATTCACCATCCTCACACCGTGACGCGGGTTCGTGGACGTGAGTGTTGCGATTTCGGTTTTGTATCGTATATCGTTACAGCCCTATTATGAATCTAACATGAAGTTGATTATGCTTGTGCTGTTATTCCACTGACTACAAAGCACAAAAAGCAACCGATGATCAGATCATCCTTGATTAGGGCTTCAGATGTTTTACGAGTTCTTCTACAAGCTTTAAATCCTGGTATGTGGGGTTTGAACTTGACTCCCTAGCAGGCAAGTGAGGTACAGAAAGAAAAAGGATCAGAACAGGCTGCTGATAAGTTATGACGTAAAACCCCCTCATGCATCTCATCTTTTACATTGTCCTTTAAATGAATGACTTCAAGCTTTTTACCTACAGTAAATGAATATAATGTAATCCTTGATTGCTGAAAACATTTCAAAACCATTTACTGCCTAGTTCGTCCTACGAATGGACACTTTGAATAAACTGGTTTTGGACATTTGCATGTATCTGTCATTAACACTGAAGATGTAATCATTTTTGGTCTGGACTGCTTTTTGAGGCCCAGTGCAGGAGAGCCATTCGTAACATAGTCATACAAGAACATCAGGAAAAGAAATAATAGAACATAGGAGAAAAGTTGGATATGGGCTCTTCTCTTGTCCACTTGAAGAAACAATTCATACTGTGCCTTTAATATAGTCATTTTGTTTGTATTATGAACGAAAGCCTTTTGTGCTTCTGTCTTGCTGGACTTTAGTGTGTGCCGGTGTTTTTGTGTTCCTGCTCAGACTGCAGTACGCACCGGTCCTCTGAGTGAGGGTGTAATGGAGGGTCGGCTGGAGAACACAGCAGCAGCCGTGTGGGCGGTGGAGAGTGAGCATGGTGCTGAGGCTCAGGCCCACAGATTGCTGCAGGGTACCACACTGGAGAGCATGCTGCTGCGCATGGAGGAGATGGAGGTCAGCTCACTGTTGTTTTTTTACTATGTATTTTTTATTATAAAAAAAACAAATCATGAACCATATACATGATTGCTTCTGCAGTTTTGAGTGTGTCTGTGCAATATGTGCCTGTCACTATTGTTTTATACACTGTTGGCCACACTTGCATCAAAGTTCCACACGAAAAATGTATAAAAACGTAAAAAATAATACATATATAATTTACTATTTGTTATATACATCAGAATATGAATCAGGAGTGAAGCTGCTGTAATACAGCACATAGAAAGCTGCTCTATAAACACTACTGCACTCAACATATGGAAGCATTTATTATTTTTTACACAGCTCACACTGCAATAGTTCTCAAAATAATAAAAACCTGTGCATTTTACACACACTGCTGCAAATTGTACAAACCGTGAACAGAGAAAAGGGAACAGTGGTCTCTTATTTTCTTCTATGTCTTTATACAGCAAGCTCGTATATTCACTCCACATAATCTGGTTTTAACCCATTTAATCCCAATGGCCACAAAAGTGACCAAGGTTTTTCTTATCTGGACAATTCTGTATTGTTTCTGTGTGAGTTGGTTGACAAATTTTACATAAAATGAAAAAATAGACTTGATTACAGTGTATCAAAATCATGTGACAAATATGAAAGGTCAGCTGACCAGATCACTTTATTTCCTGTTTGCACCTGTGAAGGGGGATTTCTTCCTCAGAGCTTTAGAAAGAAGGGAATTAAATATCTTAATTTACAGGAAACATTATCATTTTTGTTATATGTACTCTTGAAGGTGTCTGCTACTGATATATGTTGAGAATTACACTCCTGTTTATATGTTTTTGGAGAGGCACATATATGTTGATGGTCACAGTTATGACTGCTAACATAATACATTGTTTTGAATGCAATACACGTTATGGCAATTACTGTAAGTTAATACTGACTTTTTTATACAGTATAAATCTGATGTGTTGGACCTACTGGACTTACAAGATCTGGACTTGTAGCATTAATGTTATTCCCACATTTGAGAGAGTTGCAGTGGAACCTGAGTGTAATAATGATGGTTCATAGAAGGAGAAACCGGTTATATTTACTGAAATCAGAGTTTACTGATACACTCTGATTTCTGAGGGTAAACGCCAGTTGTTGTTTTTTTTTACACAGGTTATATTTACTGAAATCAGAGTTTATTGATGCTCCAGTGGACGCTGTAATGTTGTTTGTTACCACAGAGAACCAGATATCAGCATTACAGGCCCCGCTGGGGTTGTGCTTGTTGGGCCAGCAGATGGACAGTTTTAAATAGATTAATTTGTTTTTTGATTGTTTTGTTTTTTTTAATCAACAGTTGATAAATGCAATTACATTCACTTTGCATGGTAAACGAAGATGCAGATTAGAAATGACCACCCCCTGGTTGCTCAAATAAAAAATGCACTAGAAAAATCCTGAAAAAACTGCAGTTAACTCACTTTAAAAACCATATTTCAAGGTTTTGCCGTTATAAAATAGTACTGAGCAATTATAGTCTGTTTAATTCCAAACATTTTCAGAAAATTTCAGGACTTGGATTTCACTCCTGAGACCTTTCTAATGCACAAACATTATGCACTTTTGTTTTTATTTAGAATTTTTTTGCCTTTTGAAAGTGTTATAAATTACCAAGATAATAAAAAAAAAGGTGAGTTGAAGTTACAGCTGTGTGTGTGTGTGTGTGTGCGTGCGTGTGTGTGTGTGTGATGGTGGGGGGGCGGGGTAAATTAGATAAATTAATCTAATCACCACCATGTTCAGGTGTGTCTCCTGTTTAGAATGTGTGCATTCAATGTGGTAAGATAACCAAGTTGAACGTTTTTATTATATGCTCAATAATAAAGTTATGAGCAAAAAACACAACCATATCTCATTATTCTGTTCGTAGTGGGCGCTGTCATCACTACTTTCATTTTAAGATTTGTGCAAATAGTCTTTATTGACCAAAATATATGAATTTTTCCAATAAAGGACTATGTTGTCTCCCGTCGGTCACGATTGTGACCAAGTATGAAATTTAACTTAAATAAAAAGTAAAAAGTGCATAATGTTTGTGCATTAGGAAGGGCTCGGGAGTAAAATGCATGTACTGAAAAAAATTGGGATTAAATGGCATAAGGGTATTAACAATTTGGTCCTGAGTTTGACTAATATGTTTATGCTGAATTCTTTCATGTTTTTATGCATTTGATGTAGTGGAAGCAGCTGCCAGTTTCTGCATGCTGCACATATTAGGTTATTTCAGGTACTGATAGTGCATGTCTGGGCTGTGTTACATGTATCCATTTTCTTGCTCTCTATTATCTCAGATTGAGATTATGGTATTGATATTATTCAGCTTGACCCTGTTGCAGAGTAGTGACATTTATGCAGTTACAATAACACTTACCACTCTTACATTTAGTGTTGAGAGCACTCATGAACTGTTAATCAAGGTGAACTGCTGAAGCAGCTTAAGTCTAAAATATAATATGTTTTTCCTTATTTAGAGAGACCAAGAGGAAGTGAGGCGTCGTTTTGCCATGGTCTCCTACTCTGACCCGCTGCTCTGGGAGAAGGACACTAGTGAGTACAAAACATGAACATGAAACGTAAGGATCCACCAGAGAGTATAATTAGCACACTTGGTTCGGTTTGTCAGAAGGTCACCCTTTTCTGCCAGCTGCACATCACTTGGCAAAGATTATGCTGTCTCGAATATTCCAGCCATGAAAATAAGTATTTTAATTTATAAGGGCGATTTATTATACACAATGCTGCTTTATAGTAGCATGTTCATTATTATAGTTGCCTGAATGCAATTATTTAAGCTTACCACAACTATAGTTCACAGTCATTGTCAACAATCATATTGTAACATTACAAGAAGAGTGTACATTTTTAATCAGTTGACTTGAAATATAAACAAAAGCTGACTGTTACAGGCTCTTTTGCTGAATATTTTTTTATTGGTTATCTAAGTAGCTAATACTTCTTTTAGCTTGTATATGAGCTTGTCACTCATATTTCCTCGCATTTCTTCTTAAATATAATGTGACTGTACACACTGTGTGTGGGTCAGGGTTTTTAACACTTACCCATCTGAACTTTTGTGGGAGCTAATCTGCAGTACAAAACAATTAATCAACCACCTGAGCCAGATCCTGACCTGCAAAACACCGACCTTACTTTGTAAAGCAATGGCATTGGTGTCATAGGGTAGGGAAAATTTTGTGGATGTAGACTTGTAAAAAGGAAAAGCTTTTGCATAAAACACTGTTGCATTGTTGCACTATTTTGATATTGGGCTGCCCAAATATTAGCATGGTGCATCCATTGCAATGCATAGCCTATTGTATCTAATAGTCTCTAATAGCATCTGGGTCCAGGGCAGTAAATGAATTGACAAATAGTTCCAAACTGTGTTCTTTATTGCATAACAAGTAACCATGCATTCAAGGCATGAACAACTCAAGCAGATGACTTAATCTGGAATGAAGTTACTGGACCAGAGAACATGCCTGAATATTTCCCATACCTGCCTTTTTGGCTCACTTTGCAAATGTTTTTTAAGCTGTACCCATTTTTAGCTTTTCCCTGATTAAATTGGCCATATCCTCAGTGGTAGCCTCTTCCTCTGGCAGTGACGTCTTTTTCCAACATTATCTTTTATTTTCTAACCATTACCCCTGTACAGAAGTTCTTCCAGACTTATACATGTGTACCTACAAAGCCTACCACTATGACCAATCCCACCCCTACAATACACATCACCCCCCCCCCCCAAAAAATAAAATAAAATAAAATATAACAACAAATCATAATCAAAATAAATACATAAACCGAGAATACATACTGCATGAACAGAGTAAAGTGTTAAGAGGATATACATTAAGATAGGAATGATGTATGACAATTAAGTTAAATTAAATATGAACACAAAAAATAAATAAAATTACATAAATAAAACTTATTATATATAATTATATATATTTAAAGGCACACCTAACCATTTAGTCCAATTAGCATATATCTTGTCCAGTGAGCTACGGAGGTCCAACTACACCTCATCCCATTCTGCGTATAGTCCCAATATGAAGATTGAGATTTAGAGGTATTTGTATGTGTAATAAATCACTGTTTACCTTCCTCCCATTTTTATTTGAGGGCATTTCCAGAAGCAATGAAATTTGGTCCCCTTCCCTTTTTCGCATTTACAGGAAAGTGTCACCAATGAGGAGTGGGAGAAGGCTAATGTACGTAATAAATTCAATCAAATACCTGATGTATTCCTGTATGTTCTACTTATATATGTATGCATCAGCCTTCTCCCAACCCCCCTTTAAGCTTCACGGCTAGGTTTAGTTCATCTCTGTTGGTCATGCTGTGTATTAAATCATTTTAAGGAATAGCTTGATGTGGCTTGAGTGGGTTTACAGTTTTCGGGGGTCATATCTGGAAAGGTTTTGGACGACTGTTGGCTTATATTGTTTGCTAGCAGCATTAGCCTCATAGGTCTAGTACTAAACTAAAGAAGCAAAATCTGAATCATGTCTTGCCTGATTGACTATGTGAACAAATAAATACATTTTTGATTGCCAGCAAAAGTAATGATCATGGCAGGCCTATACCCAAAACAAGGACAAAGAAACAAACATTTTAAAATGGTTATAACTTTTAAGAATCAGAATGAACACACTGACAAAAAGAGGTTTAAAAATTCAGAAAGAGAAGAACTTCTTTTTGCGGTTTTGTTGTTGTCCAGAGGGTGGCAGCATTGTTGAAACACACAGCTTTCCTCTGTTGGACTCTTAGGAGCCCAAGGGAAGAGTGAAAGCCCCAGGCCAGCCTCTCCAAAACCCATCAGATTGACCAAACCAGCTCAGAGGCCCTGCACCACTGGGGACATTGTCATGCAGAGGCCAGTGGAGACTGGGTGAGTGATACCAACTTACCGTGCAGACACTAATATGCCCAGACTTTTCCTTCCTCTGTGTCAGATCAGTTCCTGGCAGCTGATTCGGATGGGTAAGTACAAATTATATTCGGAACTTATTTTGCTGATTCACTTTCTATAATAGATATGATTGAGAGATAATTTGTTTAAAGAGCCCGACTGGCGGAATGATGAAGGCTTTACGCTAAATTGGGTTTAGGGCTGAAGGAAATGGCATAATGCATCATTAAATCTATCCTAGCATGCAAACAAGACTCTAACACTGAATAATGGAATCTAACAAACACCCGTTATAATGTGTCACGAAGCAATTAAAGAATAAACAAGCAAAACATTTACATTAATCTCCAGTTGACTTGCATCAAGGAAACCTTGTGCTCGCTGCAAGATTGTTTCATTTTTGCATGGTAATGGTTGTTGGTAGAATAAACAACGGCAGAAGTAAATCAAATAAGTCCCAAAATATCTACTGCTGTTTGCCCAGGCTGCCTTCTGTAGCTCTGCCAAGAGAGAGGGGGAAATACAGAGACAGAGCGAGCTTGAGGCCGACTTGTGCCTTTGCCCAGAGCTCTGGCAGCAGCTGCTACTGCTTCAGTTAATGAGGATGCTAAAAGAATGCCGAGAGAGCAACGGGAGAGCGAGACACTGAGAGTCAAAGTGAGCAGGCATGTCAGCAAGGTTTAGTGGACCAGATTCAACAGTTACATTAAGAGATTAAAGCTCTCCTGCCTGCTGTAGATCCTCAGTCAGGAGCTCTCGCGCTACTGTAAAGTCAGTGTAAACACAGAGCCTCTTCTATGTCTGAAATCCAGAGCACTGGTTATAACAGACAGCTCTGAGTTATGAGGGGTCAGGCACGTCAGCAGGCTTCTCAAGTGTTTAGCTGCATTCTAAAAAAAACAGACAAAGACAGTGCTTTAAGGTTTAAAATCTACACATTCTTCATAAAAGAAATTCCTTTTAAAAGATACCAATAGAGCATCTGCTCTACATATCACGTGCGGACAAACACAACTGGAAGTTTTCTGGAAGAGTGCACGTCTTTTTCTTCATTTTAGCAATTTATTCTGTAATTTTCATGTTTCTTAAGCAGGTGTTCATTATAGCTTGCTAAACACAGTGCTTTTTGACATCTAAGCAGAAAAGGCTTTTCCATGAGCAACAAAAGGTTTTCAAACTCCTTTATCATATCAGCTTGTGTCCTGCCATTTTTATCTTCCATTCAGGGCCTCGTTACACCAATTTTGAGTAACTTTGAAACTTTGGTTACTGATAATATTGGTCGATATAATTTTATGTGTCTAGTGCCACTTGCCTTGGTCCTCCTCAGACTGCCAAAACAGGTCTGACACATCGAAGTATGGACTTCCAAAATCCTCTAATTTGTACTGTGATATCTGATAACCACACTTTAGCAGCAGATCCTCTTAGTCCTAAAAGTCATGAGTGACCTTTATGGATCAGACTTCTTTGTGCAGCACAGTTGAACTGAATATCTGGGGGATTTGGAGAACAACACCTTGAGCTCTTGATCCTATTCCTGAAACCGCACTTGGACAATTTTTGCAGTGTAGCAGGGAGCATTATCCTGATGGAGGATAGTGTTGCTATGAATGATCTATTAGTCCTGAATGCCAGAACCAAAGGTTACCCAAATGAACATTGCCCAGTGCATCATGCTGCCTTCTGTGGCTTGCCTTCTTACTATAGTACATTCTGGTGCCATCTGTTCCCCAGGAAAATGTTATTCGTCACACCAGGTCACTTTTTTCCAGAGGAAATTGATTAGCCTTTCCTTCCCTCACACATCAGTGAGCTGTGGGTGCCCATGACACTGTTGCCAGTTCACCAGTTGATTTTCCTTGGACAACTTTTGGTAGGTACTCTCTACTACATAGCTGCCGTTTTGAAGATACTTTGACCCAGTAAGCTAGCCATCATAATTTGACCCTTGCCAAAGTCTCTTTTTCCTGATTCGAACACAAAGACCTGGCACTTCACTCGTTGCCATCGCTTGACTGGTGACAGAGAATCAATTCACTTATTCACCTGTGGTTTTAATTTTGTGGCTGGTCTGTCAGCCATAAGCTGCTGTTTGTGGTTGCTACTGTCGTGCGTTTTGCTGTGAGAGCATGCAGATGAGACTATCTCTAGTCTCTGATCTAAGCCTGTAACGATAAAAAATTTTGCTGGACGATAAATTGTCCCAGAAATTATTGCAATAAACGATAATATTGTCATTGTGTCGGTTTCTACTGTTTCTACTGATAATGGCATAATAATGCAAATGCACCCTTTCAAAGATCCATAAACCTTAACTTCTAAAGATCACATAACCCTGGGAGTGGAAGACGTGGTAAAATAGTCAGCATACCTTGACTTTATGTGGCTTAAGGCAGAATCTCCCAGGAGTAGCAATGTGTCCAGCTGTGCTAAATTCTAGCGGCGTCGCTATACTTTTGTCCAAGGTGATCGTCTTCGTCTTAATAACTCAAGCTCGCCGGGGGGTATTATGGCAAACAAGGGGATTTTGGAAAGCTCTCATTGAGCCCTATTTAACTGTGATGTTTCCCAGAGATTGGTGCTTGCCCCATCTAGAAAAGCCACGATCAATAAGTGCATGTTAAAACCGGACTGGCTCTCTGAACTTCTAAAGGTCTTTCTGTAAATTTGGGCACTTCTCATTTAAATAAAATATATTTACATGTGATTATACTATTACTTGGCTATTTTTTATTA
>JBBMFX010000001.1:20419391-20430821 GCA_037832545.1 Rhabdalestes septentrionalis | reverse complement strand
TATTGTGATTTTTGTTTAGTTTGTTATGCAGTGCATGCCTCTTTTTCTGTCTGACTCACAACCTTCTTAGTACGTTTGTACAAGTGTGTTTCTGCAACATGTTGCTCTGCATTGGTGTTAGTGGCAGGTGTGTGTGTGTGGGATGGTGCTGGTGGGGGGTTTGTTGGAATCAGTTACCTTTAGAATGCAGGTTAAGTCCTGACAGGCCTGAGTCATGTTATAGTGTGGTCATGCCAGGTGCTGAGCTGATGGTGGCGACTGGGAGGGCAGCTCTTTTATTATGGAGGTCACAACCCTCTCCATGCTGCTTTGACTAAAGACAGCTTTGAATTATGCTTTTTTTAAATGCAGCTGTTGAGAGAGCTGTTGGTATGACTGTGTGTTTTAGCCATGATGATCTATTGATGACAAAACATCTGGACATATTGAAGACTGAATATTTGGATATATTATCAACCTGGTACTAGTATTCTCATGAGAGATAGAACTTGATTACATTTTCCTCTCAGTTTAGTCATGGCCAATTTCATCGTGTGGTCACATAGTGCCAAGCTGGGAGTGTGAATGTGACTTACAAGCAGAGTGTTATATTCAGCATGTTTTGAGGAGAACAATAACCACTGCCAATTCTTTAACATCTAAAAGCGAGGGAAGGGATAGAGGGAGTGTGAGGCCAGTTACGCTCTTTTGAACTCCTGACTGCACATCTCGCATTCTCCTTGTGACAGAGGTTGCACCATTTGGGAGATGTCATGACTGATGTTGTAGCTTCTAATCCCAGACTGTAAAAGATCATTCATAGCCACTGTTGCAGCATCAGTCCTTGTTTCTGAGGGCTGTCTATTATCCATCTATCCATCGTCAGAGCCACTTCTACCTAAACCAGGTTTGAGGGGGGATGCTGGATCCTATTCCAGCTGTAATAGGTTGAAAGGCGTGGAAGCACCCTTGACAGGACCCCAGTCCATCACACAGCAGACACACAGAAACACACATTCATGCACACATGCACACCGATGGGCAATTTGACATCTCCAGTACACCATGTCTTCGGATAAACACGAGGAGAACATGAAAACACACAGAAAGAGGATTGTGGATCACCCTGGTCAGGAATCAAACCCAGGACTTTGTTGACGTTTGTCATTTTCTTAGGAAATTACAGCCAAGAGCATGTAAAAAGACATTATTCAAATGCGGATCTATTTTATCAAGTCAGTTGAATTAATTTGGCATACGTTTAAACTTCCATTTAGTCAGAATTGTATGAGGAAATCTCAACTCAAAATTTGGGGAGCAATGACTACTGACATAAAAAACAATACATTTCCATTTAACTTTTATCTCTGAATAACAGTTCTCACTAGGTCAAAGAAATACTTATTAATTCATTTCAATTAATCCACAAATTGTTTGCCTAAACGTGACCTGTAGATGTAAACAAATAACAAAAAATGGCATTCTTTGTGATTTTACCATGTAAAATAACTGTAGAATACTTTTTCATTGTGCTAATATACTGATTGTTCTTTTTAAGTTTCAACATTCTGATGAACTGGGGTACAATGGGGTACATTTCCAATGCAGAAGAAAACAGTACATAAAGAAAAAACAGCACCATTTCCTCAGTGAAAGTGTTTTTCATTCATAGGATAAGCTGTGTGTGAATAGGTTCCTAGGAAGAGCTGATGGTATTTGCTTTGGTACTTTAAGCCAAAAAAAGTGCGTCTTATATGGCAAAACATACGGTAATCAGTTTTACACAGGTAGCGAATATAACATGGTGTAGCTGCTGAGCAATCCGTCCAATTTTTGATGTAGCCTCCTAAATTCTGGTCATTAGTCAAACTAAAGATTATTAATATGTTAGAATATTCCAGTTAGTAATGTTATGTGAATCAGAATCAGAAAACTTTAATGCTCCAGGAGGAAATTGCTTATGTTTTGACTGCAAAGACACATAAACGCACAGAGACAAGAACAATATAAAAATACAATCTAAAGAAACCTAAAATACTATGCCATATACAGAATGCCTATAAATACTATAGATGAAACAGTTGAGTGAAATCTACTGACACAGGTGGTAGTTTGGAGTACCCAGTGTTGATATTCCACACGAAGACTATTGGACATAAGATATTGCACGTAATTAAGTGACTCAGCACTCTTTTGGAAAATTTCACTTGATATTATAAGCTTTTGTGCTGGTTTTATTAGTGTATCAGTAGTTATTCTGACAAATCACTTACTGTGTAAACTGTGTATGTTGAGAGTTTGTCAGAACACCACCACTAAAGGACCTGAATGACTGTTTATTGACCATTCTGCTACTTTGGAATCGAAATCCATTGATAATAGCTGCTAGTGCATGATGGTTAATGTGCTCTTTTGCTTTAGTGGCTATGCTGAGCAGTGATTTCGAAAATGTTCGCTGAACATTTATGAATGTCTCTTGGCCCCCGATGTCACCAAGGGAAACTTTCACACTGCTGCCGTTTTCTCTCTTCATTCGAGTGTGACTGTCTGTCGATGCATATTAGAGAAAATGGGCCCCCAGGTATCAGTGACGAACCAATAATAGTGATGGAATTTTTATCGCCTAAGAACAAATCAACTAAGGACATATCCCTTGCCCCTAATTCTCAGTTTGGTCACATGTTTCAAATAAAAGTCAATTTACACTTTCATCACCACTTGAAGGGACAGGCTTTACAGGTTTCTCCCAGCATTGCAACTAGTCACACATGTTCCAATCAATTGAAGCATGAAATTGTGTCCGACCCAGACAATCTAATATGACTGAAATCAAAACTGGACCTTTATTCAATACCTGACCGCCTACATATCTTCCTGTGATGTTTTATTGGTTCAAAGTAGGTATTAATTCTAGCCAGACCAATTGACTCCCATGTTCAGATCAGGGAAAGCTATAATTATTGTGGAGAATATTGTGTATTAAAATTGAACGTGATCTGTGAGTACTTTGTTACCAATAGTTCGATGTCAGTGATGATATCTCTCACCTGAAGTTTTTCTCACCTAAATCCATCCACTGTTACAAATGTACAAACCTGTGTTCTCCCTAATTCCTTATGTGTAGCTTGTTTGACTTGCTGCGTCAGGATCGGAAAGATACTAATCCTGTAAATATGAAGTCAGTCTGACTGGCATACACTTAATGAATTCTCTCTCTTTCTCTCTGGATGAGTTCTTGTTCTTCATCATTTGCTGTGTAGTCTTGGAGGCATTAAACTGAGCCTAAAACTAACATATTTTATGTATTGCAGTGTGGTAAATTCTCAATTTCCCTAAATTTGATTACATTTCACTATTTAATGAGGCTGTCATGTCATGCCTATAGACAGTGCTTACTAATTTGAATCAGGTGGGATGACGCACTGGCAAATCTGAAATATATAGAAACTTATATAGGTGTGTTTTAAATAGTATGCAGTATTGTATTTGCCCTTGTTCTCAAAGAGCCAACGTTGAAATGTTACAAAAGTCTTCGGAATTCTGTTATCACAACAAACCCACTGCCCTCAGTTTGTTCTGTAGCTAAACAGACCGAGATGCTTCTACTATATAATGCCACCAACCTTGCATGCAAGAAACCCTCTGAACCCTGAAGGTAATTTTGATATTATATCAATACTCAGTGCTTCCACCAGTGAGTGTCCTTATCGGTTAAACCTGCTCGTGTCTTCATTTATTTTTCTTGCTCTCTTGGCTGAGTTGCTCTCTCTGAGATGCAGTCAATCTCTATGCTAAGTGCTCGTGGTCCAGGGAGTGGGCTTGGGGGTTCTGTAATGGAGAATAAGTGCATGAGCAATAACCAGAAAGGCCATATGGTTGTTAGCTATCTAGAGGAAAGCGGATGCGCAACTAAAGGTTTTCATTGAATTTGTGGATAAGTGCCATTCTAGAGCCGACTGTCAGATGCAAAGGAGTGGCTGTGGAAAATGCCTCTGGATCAATACTTCATCTCTCCCTCAGCTCTGCACAAATGCTGTCTTTCTGCTGTCCTTTGCTTATTGTATTTGATCGTCTTCTTTCCATCTTGTTTCCATCCCGGTCTCACCCCAACATTCTCTTTCTGCTTATCTCATGAGGCCTGGAACCTGCCACCCACCCGAATGCTCAGGGGCCTCTCCTGCTTACTGTAGCCGACCTGGATGCCCCTTTTTGGGCTTGATCACCACCGCCATGAGGCCTGGAGCCTTGCACCCACCAGAATGCTGGACTTAGTCTTTTTTAAAAATCTTTTTACTAAGTGGGACCTCCTGCTTACTGTATCTGACCTGGATGCCCCTTTTCGGCTACCCATCCCATGCTTACGCTGTGCGTTTACCATACGTAAAAATTTCAGAAAACAGAGGTGCTATCAGCCCTGTACTTGGGACCCCAATCAGAACCAGGACGAGATGAACCCAACACTTCATGGTGACTTGCCTTTGCCTGTAGGCGTAGTGCTCGGCTTCTTATGCATTCTCATAAAAAGGGTGGATCTTCAACTAATCTAGTAGGTGGGGCTCGAAAGCTGAAGAGCGATTCTATGCAAATTACCTCCTCAAAGATTCCTGACAACAAAATCATTCAACTGACTCACAGAAAGAGGTTGGATGTGTCTTTTCCATGCTTGGAATGTTTACAGAAGCAGTAGACACACAAATAGAAACACAAAGGGATGCAAAAACTTTTGCATAATATTTCCCCTTTAACATACAAAATTAGGCATGACTAAGTGATATTAATGCTTTTAAGACTCTTAAAGACCATTGCAGTTACATGATCACTCCTATTCGATGCTTCATCAGCAAAATGGAAACCTAAAGCTATTGTGCTCGCACCGTGGACCAGAGTTAGATTCGCTTTTCAGGTGGGAAAACAGCATCCCACTGTTCATTTGTCCATTAAGCTGCTCTGGATGAGAGTGTCTGTGAAAAAACATAGATGTACTGAGAGAGAGATGGGGAGGGTAAAGATTTAGTAGCTAAAAAAATCCTCTTTCACCACCTCCGACAGCATCCCTTGCAGTAGAAAGTAATGTGATTGCAGCAGTGGAAAACAGATTATTAAAGGGTGCATGGCCTACTTTTTTCTTGTATGTTCGTTTTTTTCCCCCTGAGGAAATTTGTATTTTATGGACTGCAAACCATTTTTTTACGAACAATTTCCATCCTCTCTTCCAATCCCTTTTCTTTTGCAAATTACCTTGGTTCTGATCGGCTGCCTTCACTGTGTCTCATTCAAAAAGCAGTCCGGACACTCCTTATAGCTTCAGTGTGAATGGACGGGGCTTAACTGCTATAGGCTGAAATCAGAAAGAGCTTTTTTTTTTTAATCTCAGTTTACAAATATGGACTGTAAAACTGGATAGTAAAACGTATGTTTGGTAACCTGTATTACCTAACAGGGCAGCTGGTGGTTTGAATGTCCCCAGATGCTGTGCCGCTGGCTGCCCCTGCTTCAATTGGTGAATGACACTTTATGCTTACCCTATATTAGCTGTTTCCTATCTAGTGAATTTTGAACATATATTATGCATGTACTGTGCAAAAAGGTTTTTCATCCTGATTAAAAGTATTCCATTTAATTAAAAACGGTGTAATAAATTGGATCATATTAAAACCTTTTGACCAAAGCACCCACAGACAGACACAACAGCATGTTGTTCTAGTTGCTTGCAGCACACAAAGAAAAATGCTGTCCTTTATTAAAGGCCTCATTTGCATCTCGCAGCATTTTTCAGTGCCAATAGTCAGATAACACACCAATAAGGTTCTAATTAGGAGGAAATACAGATTCAAGGCCTGTTTCACAGGCTTTCTCAGTTTACTCTCACTTACAGCTTTGTGAAATACACCCGGTTCAATTGGCTACAATCATGCACACACACACACACACACACACATACACACACACACACACACATATACAGTATGGGCTAAAAGTTGGTGACATCTTAAGTTCAGTACACAAAGGCAGCAGCCTTAAGTGGCTTCTAGCAGGGCTGATTGACACTCGCAACATTAAGCGCTGGAGAAACAGCTTCGCTCCTGTGGTACTTTGCCCCAGTGGATGCAGTTTTGAATAGGAGTCTGCAGCTGGGCTGCCACTGAGACCCTCCACATCAAGCAGGCAGGGCGGCTTTGAGTTTGAGCACAGGCTTTCATTCGGCACAATCACTCCTCAGAGAGCCGGCGATTTGGAAGTGAAAGCATATGCTATTTAAAGAGCTGCCGTAGTCTGTGCCTGTCTTTCTGATCTCCGTTCAGTTCGGGGTTGTCATGACACCCTCACTAACGCACCAGCCTGACTGTGGTCTGCAGTGTTCGACTGAGGGAATGCGGCGTGGATGGATTAACACCAGTCCCATGTTTGCTTGCACACGGGATTATGTGCTGCTAAGAGGTTACCAGTGCAGTATTTAATTACAATTTGCAACAGCCAGAAATAGCTGCATTTCTATCCAAAGGAAAGATGAATATCTGTAAAAAGGATGCCTGCACTCTGCAAGATGTTTTTAGTGAATCTAGTTATTAGATGCCTTCAAGTATTGTCACCCACAGGCAGAAAAACACTTTAAAGGAAATACAAAATATGCTACTGAGATCAAGTAATACACAAAGAAACAGAAGTGTGGGCTATATGTGTATATGCAGACGCTGTAGAGATGCTGTTGAAATGAAGAAGTGAAGGGAGGGCAGAGCCAAAAAAGCATGAAGATAGGAGAAATTAGAACCAGATCAGGGTGGAGCCAGGACAAAGTGGAAACAGGTTGAGCAGGTAAAGGACAAGATGGGGCCTAGAGAGGGACAGAGACAGAGCAGGATGGAGTCCAGAATGGGAAGAGCCTGTACGAATTGGAGGGAGGATGGGACAGAGCCAGAACACGGTAGAGCCAAGATAAGAATTCCTTTACCCGTGTTTAAACTTTAGAATGCAAATGGTGCACATCCATGGTATGTCTATGGCAATTAAATGGCAAAGCCTACGCAAATGGACCATAAAGAACAAAAATTAACAAATGTCTTATTTTAGGTCTTAGAAACAAGAAGCAAAAACACAAGATCTCTGAAGCCGGGAGAAATTTCAGGAGAATCTCCACAAAAAGTGGGAGGGGAACCCCTCAGAGGGGGGGCTCCGGAGAGCGGCCCAGTGGCGGTGTGCCAAGAGAAAGAGCAGAAAACAGCGTGCATTTAGGAGATCAAATACCAGTTCTAGACTCGTTAAAATGTTTATACTTTTTAAAAATCAGTTTGTATTAATACATTATTAGTACCAAGTTTTAAATATAAATATTACATGTAAAGTCCCCCCCATGGTTTCATTGAAGGAATGGTGACTTGAGCAAATCTTCAGATCTGAGAAATGACATTGTCTGCATCACCTGGCCCACCTGCCTGCTGCCCAGACTAACAGCAAGTCTGCAGTCGCTGGTGCAGCATTTTTTTTGTGTCTCTGAACAGGTGTTTTAGCAGCATTAAAAAAATTATTACATTTCTCATGCTGAGCCTTTTTCATTCTGCTGGCCACTCCACTCCTGTGATGAACTGGCTTTTGTGGCGTAATGGACTAAATACACTGAAACATTATTTTCATCCAGTCTATCACACCAACACCTCCTCTTCTATCAGCTTTCACTCTGTGATGGGAATGGAGGTCGTGTTTGTCACAAGGTCTGTGAAGTGTTCAGACACAGCAGGGTCATCAGAAAGTTTGTGAGATTGGACATCAGTGCCTTGGAACCCCCCCACCCCCCCAGCGAAAGAGTTGTGGGCAAAGAGAAGACGAGGAGATGGACGGCATGAGTATGATGGACGGCATGAGAATGAGACTGGAGCAAAGAGGGAGAGAGTGAGGAAACTACAAATGAACAGAGCAGGAGAGGCTGAGGTGTAATGGCTGGATGGAGGAAGACCCACCACTCTCACTCACTCGTCCTCTATCCGCAAATTTGTCGTGCAGATCTTTACAGCTTGTGTGGATCTTTACTTCACTGTGGATAAACCTGCTGATGGGAGGAATAAAGATTTTGACTGTACACTTCCCCTCTTTTGTGCACTTCTTTATATCGACTTCTTTTGAAATGTGAAAACATAACAGTGCGTCCCCACTTGGATTCCTGTCTTAGAAAAATGTGGCATTAAGCTTCAGTGGTTTGATAACTGGTTTTGCCTGTGTTATCAATTCAGTTGTGTGATCTTTCTCTCTCTCTCTCTCTCTCTCTCTCTCTCTCTCTCTCTCTCTCTCTCTCTCTCTCTTTCTTTCTGGCATGTGCTTCAGAGAGCCTGTATCGAATCGGGCGTCCTAGGTGTGTCCCCCAAACCAGCATTGATGGCCTAGAAGATGTTGAGGTAAGAATGATCTCAGGTCAATTCAGTAATTCTCCTTTCATTATTTTGCTTGTTAATGGTACTATACATTTAACCTGGGCAATCAATCAAAATATTTAACCTGTATTACCTGTACAACAAGGGTTTTGTTCCAAATATTCTTTTTAGGAAAATTTTTTTTAACGCATCCTCGGCAGTGAACAGTCTTGGCATTTTCTGCTAACTTCTTTCTTGCTAACTTTTGTACAGACCTTGACGTTGAATAGTTATAATATTAAATTCAGCACATAATCAAAAGTGTGTTGTCTCAAGAGAATCTGTACTTTCTTTCAGTTAGAAAAGCTATAAAACATGATTTGGCTCAGGGCAGCCGGGGATGAATCCTGTATTAGGATTAACAATGTGTTTATTAGGGGAACAATATTTGCTTTACATTATACATGTTAGCTGTTGCAGAGTTGTTACTATTTCCTGTTAGATTTAAAATGGTTAGATATTGATATTTAGCATTTTGGAAGGAAACCCTTCATATATTCTCACACTTTATTGAAAAAAAATGTTTTACACAAAATGTTATTGCAAATATAGTTACATACCCAAAACAGTCCAGATATCACTTCTTCAGTTTTGCACAAAGCTACCTATAACTAAAAAAGCTGGGGTGAAAGTTTGGATAATTTCACATAGACTTATTTGTATTGTATTGTGATGCATAACTTGACTAGAACTGATAGTAGTAGGCGAGTATTGTCTATATAATAGCACTTCACCAGACCAGTATTCAGAAGGGTTCATGGCATGTATGTAATTCTTGCATGGCAATTCACATAAACCTACATCTATAAAATCAATTTTAACATTCACCAGTTGTCATAAAAGCTAGCTTTGTTTTGATTCACCTCATAGTACGTGATTGACAGCAAACACTTGTTGGAATAAGCCTTCATAAAGTTTATGAAGCTTTATGAAATCTTTATGAAGCCTTATGAAACCTTTATGAAGGTTTATGCTAGTTGCCGGTCATAAAATATTTATGCATGTGTCATGTAGTCTTATGGATACCAGCCTTTACTGAAGGGTTACTGTCTGTACTGTCAGAACACTTTTGTTGTTAGGTTAAAAGTCTTCTCAAACGTTGGCCTTTAAGGGCTCTAAATATTGCATTTACTTGTCTTGGCCTATTTAATCTCACAGGTTTGTCTCCTCACTTGCAGACAAAGTGTCAGACGCAGGTGTTGGTGCTGGTGGTGCACGGTGGGAACATTCTGGATCCGGCAGGAGGCGACCCGGGGGCCAAGGCTGCGGATGTGAACACTTTTGCCTTGGTATTGGAGAAGGTGGCGCAGGCGCACTTCCAGGCTGCCACCCAGCACGTGCTGATCAAACTGGTGCCCTGTCCTGCGGTGTGCGCAGAGGCATTCTCACTGGTCTCCAAGTAAGAGTTCACTACCGTTTGGATATACAGCCCTGGAAAAATAGACCTATGCAAAAATGTTCAGGTTCTCAGGCTTTAGCATTTATCAGTTAAATTATTGAATTGAACATAATTTAAAGAAATATAATAAAGCGTAATTCCTTAAAGCATCATTTTAAAGGAAATGACAAAACATCAGAATAAGAGAAATGATGCAGCGTTTACAGACCTGGAATAATGAAAAAAACCTTTTGTTTGTGCTTAAACAAAATGGCACTAATAAACTTGGAGGAACTTCTTGTAGTGTTTTACCATCCAACGGGTCTCATTGTGAGAGGAGAGTGTGGATTACAGCAGTGTTTTATATTTTTCCTCATTAAATAAGATGTTGTTCAGGTGATCACTATTCAGTCCCTCATAAAGCAGAATGAGGTTCTTGTGTAGGAATTTAACAGACACTGAACTGGTACGGTTTCACAGTCATAGAGGTGCTGATTTTAAAATAAATTGCAGTGCTCTTGTATTTTTTCAGGAGCTGTAGGTTATTCAGACACATCCGTGAAATATGCTAAAGTTTCTTCAGGACATCTCTAATACGTATAGCAGATTCACACAAGATGACTCATTTATACTTCAGAACTACATTTTTTGCTCTTTTCCATGTCAGCTTACAATGGTAAGCCATTTGACCTAGGACACTTATAGCCAAGACTTTTCTGCCTGCATGAAGATGTAAACCTTCTCTGTGGGGATGGATCCAGATGTGTGTTGTGTTACATGGTCTCAAGAACGTGTCAGTTTGTGTGCGAAGCTGATTATGATGTGTATACCAGCAAGATAACTGCTGCAGACTTAAAGAAACTCATCCGACTGCACAGAGAAGGCAACAAGATTGCCTAATTAATTGGTGTATCTCCAAAAAATTATAAATATTTTATATCTCCCAGTCTGAATTACAAGTATGTAGGTTATATGCTACTGCAAGCAGTAACTTGAAGTGGGCTACAAAGAAAACAGTAACGGATAATAAAAATTGGATAAGAATCGGATAAGATAGAATACTGAATAGGACTGATTTGACTGGGTGAACAATCACAGAGATACTGTGGGTATAATTACAGTCCTGCACTTACCCATCGAAAAGTCATTCTGTCTAACTAGCATTTCAGAGTAGTGCCATGAAGAAGGATCTTACATAAGTCATTAGCCTTACACGAATATCATAATTATCATCCTTTAACCTTAGATAGAGTTAATTTAATTGAAGAATTGGCTTGAAATGTGTCCCCCTGGATCTGTGCGTTTTTTTGCGTGGATAGACCATGTGACATGATGAACCTGTTTGACTTTCCAGAGATCTCAGGGACAAGAACAGCAATTAGATCCCACTGTAAGAGAAAACAGGATTGATGTTGACAACAATAACCATGTAATCATGAATAAGCCAGTAGCTTCAAAGTGCTGTTGCTTCATGCCATCAGAGATGATACATTTTCAAAGGGCCTCATAAACCCAGCTCCTTCTCTCGGTGTTTGGCAGAATTCAGCATGTTGCCTTTTTTGTTCCCCCTTTGTGATTCATAAATGCCCGGTTCTGGCTTTAAGTGTGTGTGTGTGTGTGTGTGTGTGTGTGTGTGTGTGTGTGTGTGTGTGTGTGTGTGTGTGTGTGTGTGTG
>JBBMFX010000001.1:20405462-20418489 GCA_037832545.1 Rhabdalestes septentrionalis | reverse complement strand
AACACGTGACCAAGACAGGCTTCAAAATAAAAGACAGGGGAAACAGGTCAAAAACCGAACAGAAAAAACCCTGAAAAATAAAACCCCTAGCGGCCGCCGTGACAGTTACTATGCATTTAAAACTGACATACTGCTTGTAAATGAGTTCAATTGTGATTTGCTGATTTGTGTTGTGCTTCTTTTAAAAGTAATCTGAGCTGAAACATACTATAACACTTCAGCACGAATGTGTCTAAAATGCTCCTGGAATAAGAGAAGCAGTACATTTGAAACAGCTTGTTTTGCCTTTCGTGTCCAGTAATGGATTACAATACGCTACAATACAATACAAGTGTGTTTTGGGATGGTGAAATACCGCTGTACTCAGAGGTAGGAGGTTTGAAAGTAGCCAAACCAAGAACATCATTCATTTCCCCCCTGCTGCTGAAGTTGTAAATGAAATTAGAGTGCTTTGGGAGCATATTTGAGGGCATATTTAGGTATTACACTATAAACCTTTTCTTTACCACATCACAAGTTTTGGAATGTAACCCCCATGAAATTCGGAGGTTTATTGGATGTCGACTGGTGATTAATCATTTTGAAACTTTATTTCTTTTAAAAAGGTAGAGAAACTTTCAGTTTTATATCAAATGAGCCATGTGGTTCTGGTTGACAGTACACTGTGTGTGTAACTGTCTGCTGCTTTTCTTCTGTGTTTTTGTTAAATGGGACTTTTTGCTCTAAAGTAAAGTGGCATTTGTCAGACGTCCTTATCCAGAGCAACTTACAGTCATTAGTTACAGCAACAGTCCCCCTGGAGACACTGAAGGATAAGTGTCCTTCTCAAAGACAAAATGGTAGAAAGTGGGGGTGTTTGAACCTGAAACTTTGTGGTCGTTGAGTTCAAAGGGGAGTGTTTTACCCATTAGGCTCTACTCTTCTGCTCAACTTAGTCATTAACATTTGCTTAATGATAACTCCTGTAGCACACAAGCTTCTTACCTGCTTGAGGCCTCTACTCCTGCAGCGTGACTGCATCTGTAGGGAGTTGCTTCTTTGCTGTCACTAGTCAGGATTGTTGAAAGAGCATCTTTTACTTCTCCCTTTTCCCGACTGGCCGTATAGTGAGGTTTGTACAGGCTAACATGCGTGGTTGGTGTGCAACCCCTTCACTGGTTCTTTTCTGTCCCGACGACTGGTGTCTTGAGTTTCACCCCCCCATCCTTGAATGCCCGCCCAGTAACTGATAAAGCCTCTCTGATCAATGTATTTATTACTCGGAAGAAAGTGGACATTCAAGATTCAAGAGTCAAAAAAGTTTATGGTAAGCATAGCCACATACGAAACTACTCAGAGGGTCCAGATAACATTCCCTGAAGCGAAAACTGTGTAAACAAGTCACAGCATGACAAAGTGCTGTTGGACAACAGAGCGCAAAATAGAAACAAGACAAGAGACAAAAACTGCTACAACACTAACTATGAAACCAAACCCCCTTAAAATGTCCTTAAACTTGATTTTAATTTCCCACATAGGAAAAAAGTGCACAGATTAAAGCAGATTAAAAATACAGAATTTTCCCCTTTTGCACACTTGCCCCTTAAATAATAGAATCTCCTGAATGAACACCTTGTTTTGTTTGAGGGTTTCATGTGTGGGACTGTGTGTCTGTGTCTCAGGTCACTGTGTCAGCTGTGTTGTGTTTTAGTTTTAGTGATTAGGGATTTTGATTAGTTCTTTTCTGAGTGTGTTTTTTTACTTAAGTTCTTTGAGTTTATGTTCTCTAATTGCGGATCAAACCCTCACTCTTACCCTCACATTCCCTGCTCCTTATGTCTCTTATGTGTAGTTATGTTTTAAGTTGGAAAGGCCCTCGAGCCCCTTTGGTTTCTGGTTTTGTTTGTACCAAGTCTGTGTCTTTATGTTATTAAAACCATCCAAAGGACCTGTGCACATACCTTGCCTCACTCCCCAAGCCCCCTAATGTGACACACCCTCAGTTTAAGATAAAGGGGTCTCACACTCATGCCTTTAATCTAATTTTAAGGTCATATTAAGGGGTCGATTTCACAAATTAGTGGACACTTAATTCAAATGAAGGGGTTGGTGTATTTTCAGGGGTAAATTAAGGTGGGGTCAAGCACATTTTATGTACACTGTTTTCCATAGTGATTACATTATAGCATCAAAGTATGTAGCAGGTAGTTAGTACAAATGTAGAGGTAGAGCAGTATTTAGCGGCAAAATACATAATCAGCATAGAGCAGTGAGGAGTAGTAATTTTAAAAGACTTGTTGCAGTGAATTGAGCTGAGGCAAAAGTGTCAAGTGCATTTGCGTAGTGGTTCTGTTCAGGGTCACATCCTGATCAGACCCCTGATGTTAGAAGTTCAGGAATCGAATGGCTTGTGGCAAGAAACTGGTGGGATGTCTAGTAGTGTGATGCTTCTGAACAGGGAGGAAAACAGTCTGTGCGAGGGCTGTTTTATTTTCAGTTTTAAAAACCTGGTGATATTAGTAACATTTGCTCTATTTGTTAGAAATCTTTTGTTAAAAATTTGATGTATCGATTTATTTTGTTATACATATTGCATTCATTCATCTTCACTAGATTGTGTTTGTCCATTTCTGACAAACAACTCTGGTTTTTGCTTTCCTCACGTCTGGTATTGCCCACTGTAATTCCCTCCTCACTGCTTATACAAAATCTTCAGTAAATTCAGACCTCTGCAGCCACACACATACAAATCCCTCTGTTCACGTCACCTCCATGCTCTTTCAGCCACGCTGAGAACCGGTTTAGTCCTGTATCAAGTCCGAAATCCTGTTTCTCACCTTTAATGCCCTGTATTTTCTCTTCCCTCTGCCTCCCTGAACCCTTTACTGGCCTGCTCACTCTTTCTGATCTTCTAGTAATAATCTACTCACTGTCTAGACTTGGCACTTTGGAGGGCAGGTCCTTCAGGGCCGTGGCCCCAAAACTCTGGAGTTCTCTCATTCAGGCTGTGATTGCTCTCCTTTCTCCACTTTCAAATCTAAATTAAAGACTTATCACTTCTATGGACCTTTCACATCCTCCATGGCTGCTTAGTGTGTTTCAGTTGTAAATTGTCCTTGGAAACATGATTGGCACTACAACTCATTATTATTTAAGCACTTATCTGTCAATAATGAAAACAATTGGCAGGTTTTTGTAATATTAATATTGGCTGATGTTATCCGTCGGGCCTTAGATTGTCCACAGTTTCTGTTTTGAGAAGTTTTCAAGGACAGATGCCTTGAGCGTGTGTGTATGTGTGTGAGGGAGAGAGAGAGAGAGTGTGTGTGTGTGTGTGTGTGTGTGTGGGAGAGAGAGAGAGAGAGAGACAGACGGACAGAGAGAGGGAGAGAGAGAGACTTGGAAATCTAGAACAAACATGTTCAGAAAATGAATAGGTGTCAATCAGGCTCTCTCTTCATCTTAATGAAATCGAGCTGAATCCATCTCCACTGCCGGTTCCCCCGCCAATCTTATCATCTCATCAAGCAAAGTAAAACGCCGCCTCAGCACCACCAGCTGTTTGTGTAAGATACAAATTAATTATACAATTCGGCAAATAAATAATGCATCCAGCGGGGGGCTGAGTTGCACTTTGGACCCAGTGCGGAGTGAGTGAGGTTTGGGCAGTTCCTGCTCTTGGCCTTGTTATGGTAATGGCTCTGGTCAGATCTAGCCAGGACAGACCGTGTAAACATGACAGGAGCAAGTGTCCACCATGGGTCACTCTACATAGGTCGCGCCCTCTCCATGGTCAGCTAGCCAGAACTGCCTGCTCAGAGCATAGACAGGGGGTTTAGGATACCATCTGTGTGTGGTAGAGAGAGAGAGAGGGAGAGAGAGAGAGAGAGAGAGAGAGAGAGAGAGAGACAGAGAGAGAGAGAGAGAGAGAGAGAGAGAGAGAAAGAGGGAGGAGAGAGCGAGAGAGAGAGGGGTGATGGGAGAGAGAGAGAGAGAGAAGAGAGAGAGGGAGAGAGAGAGGTAATGGGAGAGAGAGAGAGATGAAGTGAGAGAGATAGAGAAAGCAAAGAGAGCAAAGAGATAGAATGTGAGAGAAAGAGAAAAAGAGAGAGAGCTGAGAGAGAGAATGACAGAACCAGAAAGATTGAGAGAATGGGGGATTGAGAGAGAGATAGATAACTGAATTTTAAGACAAACTTTATTTTACATAGTTTGCCAGTAAAATCGAGGGAAAACTTCACAAAATATTAAAAACAACACTAGTTAAAATTATATCAATTCGTTAAAAGATTGTTGAGTATAATCAAAAACACTATAGATAGATAGATAGAGAGAGAGAGAGAGAGAGAGAGAGAGAGAGAGAGAGAGAGGGAGGGAGAGAGAGAGAGCAAAGAGATAGAATAAGAGAGAGAGAGTGAAAAAAGAGAGCTGAGAGGAAGAGTGAAAGAAAGAAAGAGAAAGATAGAGATAATGAGGGATTGCAAAAGAGAGAGAGAACCGAGTTACCAGAAATAGAGAATTAGAGAGAGAATGGGAGCAAGAGACTGAGGATCAGGAGAGACAGATAGAGAGCAGAGAGAGAGAGTGAAAGAAAGAGAGAGAGAGAGAGAGAGAGAGAGAGAGAGGGAGGGAGAGAAAGAGAGAGATACGAGAGAATGACAAAGATAGAAAGAATGAGGGATTGAGAAAGAGCGAGAGAACAGAGTTACCAGAAAGACAGAATTAGAGAGAGAATGGGAGCGAGAGACTAAGGATCAGGGAGAGACAGACAGAGAGCAGAGAGAGAGCGAAAGAAGAGAGGGATAGAGATAGAGACAGGGAATAGGAGAGAGAAAGAAGGAGAGAGAGAGAGAGACATTTTTTTAAAAGCTTCTTTCCACAAGTAATCCTTGGCAAAAATACTTTTCGATCTCCTGAACTGTATTCATCACTTTTATTAATGTTTTTATCTCTCCTTTTATTCTTACCCAAAAATGAGGGCCCACCTGTGGCTGCATTATCGAAACTCCCCCTGTTATTCCAGCATTTCAAAAGGGGTCCATACATAAGTAGACAAAGAGCTGAACTGCTATTGATGTTTCGCTCATTGCACAGTTCACCAGAAACAGTAATGCAAGCTGTAAACATGTGATAAATCGGATAGGGTTTTTCTGAAAGGGAAGATCAAAGTCGGGGTTCTCTCTCTCTCTCTCTAAAAAAAAGAAAAAGAAAATCACATTGCAATACACAAGCAAATGAAACACTGAGGAACATTTTTGAAAGCGCTCCTTTTGCCATGCTGATTAGGATGAGCTTTAAACTGCCATATTTTAGTGAGAGAGGTGACTCTCCTCACACACACACTTCTTGCTAGCTTCCCTCAAAGCAGTTCTCAGCTGATTCATAGGCCCTGGATGGGCCTCAGCTTAAGCTCGGCTTTTACGCAGAGCAGCATCTGGGATGCCTCATATCTCATCCCTCCACATCCCTGACCCCTGCTGTGCAAGAGAGAAAAAAAGGAAGGGCTGTTGTCAGTTCAAGACTGCATCATCATGTTCCTAGGCCTGCATACATGAATTTAATTTTTAGCCATGAAAATGTAATAGGTTCTGTTTCAACAGAGGCCTCTGCATGTTTTCATTCAGCCCAGTTTAAACTTTCCTTTTTTAACTGGGTGGTTTGATAGTTTTTTTGTGTAAATGTGTGTAGTGTAAAGTGCACAGCACACATTGTGAACAGTATGAAACTCTCTTTCTCTGCATTTAACTCATTCGACCCAGTCAACCCATTTAACTGCTTCATCAAGTGAAGCAGTGTGTTGGGACGATACCTTGCTCAGGAGTTCCTCAGTGGTGTCACTAGCAGTCATGAGACTGGAACCCATGACCTTCTGATCACAGAGTCAACTCCCTAACTTCTAGGCCACCAGCTGTTCTAATAATGTAATAATAAAATTATGATTTACTTTGAGTGCTTTATTTTCAACCCTTCAGTGTTAGATGAGAAATCTGGGCTGGAGCAAAGAAAGAAAGCCTTGTTCAGCCTCAGGGCTACAGTGTGAGTTTATGGAGGTGTTTTAACACACACAAAGTCAGTGAGATATTCCAGTCTTCTTGGTTAACCTAAAGGAATCCAAACTGCACATTGTCTTTGGTAAATACATGCTGCATGTGTTTAGATGTTTGATAAGCATCTCATTTGCAGGTCCTAAGTGGCTCAGGATTTATTTTCAACCTGATACTTGCATCTGTGTTTTATTCATGAACATGTATAAGTGATAGGTAACCTTGTTGGATAAAGGTATTGTGTATTCTTCTTAATAAATACAGTGACATTACAGTAATTTAAGTAATATTTCAGTTTGTGTAATTAGTTCATATAAAACCACTGCTAATTAGGTTCTTTCAGTTGCAGGAGTTTTAGGAAGGATTAAAAGTGTGACTGACTCTGGGGGAGCTTTATAATTTGGTATGTTTGTTTAAATATACATATTTCATTTAAATTGCAATGCATATTGTATAGCTGATTAATGCCCAATCAGTTTAGAACCAGTGGAACTCAATGGACAGGCGAGAGCCAACAAAGACACTATGAAATAAAGTATAAAAATACACCCTATGTTGCCTATCCGAAAAAATAACACAGAGATGGTAAGAAAAACATGAATACACAGTGGGGTAAATGTCCCTAATTTGAAATAATATTAATTTTAAAAATGTCCTACGATACCAAGTGGAAATCCTATGAGACTGGGAAAACGCATTTCTTTTTCATTTTACTATTGACCACTTGGATTTAACATTTGGAATTAGTATGTTAAGTACAATTAATATTATTTTTTTACTTTCTGGATATATGTGAGCATCAGCTCTTTTAAAGAAATCTTTGTCCTCTGTAAAAACTCAGATTCCAGTCACTGATGCCCTGAAAAGATTTGGGCTTTCTTCTTCCAACACACATAATAATTGTTTTATTTTTGTGAACTAGTTTCAAGGGTGTTGGAGAAGAGTTTTACTTTGAAAGGCTGTGTGACTGCAGGACTGGAACTGAGATTCACTGTTCTGTAGGACAAATCATTCACACACACTGTGAATATGTAAAAGCCCAGGAATCAGATTATGGTATGCAGAGTGAGCAAGGCCTTAGAAGGAAAGCTTGGGGAAAGGACATGGATTCAAGATGCAAGGTTCTTTATTTGTCAAGCATTATTAATGCAATCATTAAAAACATAAGTACAAGTAAACACAATTCATAAACACAAAATGTCTTAAACATGAATGAAAATAAAAAATGAGTACAAGAAGAGTAAACATAACTATAAAAGTAAGTACAACTAACATGGCGGTTACATTCCAAAAGCACTCGCGTATAGTGAAAAAACAAAACGTGATTTAAAAAAATGTGTTAAAAAAAATGCCAAAAATGCCTATTTTTGTAGAGTAAACCCAAAATATTCCCCCAAGTATGTTCCCAAAACACATTAATACACTACCCTTAAAAAAATATAAAGATAAACATGTATTTGTACTGTACAGTTTTCAGGGATCTCCTGTAGTGCTAGAATGTAAATACTGATGTTTTCTCTTTAAAGTCTGGACTGTAATTCATGCACTATATGTGCTGCCTTTTTCTTTCGTATTAGCAGATAAATACTGTGTGAAATCACTTGAATAGAAATACAGGACTTTAAGAAAAACAAAATGAAAAACACAAGAACACTCAAGATGCTCCATGTGGGAAATTCTGGACTGCAGCTGTGTCAAAGTGCAGCAGTCAATCAGCAGCATGGAGGAATATATAGGATTCTCAGATTGGCTAATTTCCACCCTCATACCTTTAAGTACAGCAGTATTTCACCATCCCAAGACGCGTTGTGTTCTCTGAACAGAACCAAAACATTTAGAGTTATTTTAATATGAAATTGTAGTTAATAAATTACTAAATTCTATTTTTCTTAATAATTTAGCACTAAAATGCATGAAAAATTGGATGCTGCCACGAAAACATCTGTCTCGCCACAAAAAAACACAAAAAACACAAACATTAAGGAAAACAAGGAGCAACACAAGTTGTAGGTAAAATATGTAAGATAAGTTTGAAGGTTTTTTTAAAGTTTTAAGATATAAGTGTATCAGTATCTGGCTAATTTACATATGTGCAGTGTGCAAGTGGGATTAAGTGTCCTAGCCCTGGCACTAACTCAGTGTCAGGCAGACACCTCGTCTCTAATCTCGGCAGCAGTTTGATGAGTTTGGGGTTGGTACAGCTGTTCGAAGAGACAGCATAGGGTCGAGGCAATCCTTCAATTTTCCCTCGTCCTTGACTGATGCACTCATAGGCCCCTGCACTCAGACACACACATGCGCTCGTAGTGCTTTCTGACAGAATGCCAGAGTCTTTCTTGAGATGGTGTCACACTTCTGCATCTTCTTCATCTCTCCGGCCTGAGTCATGCTGCTAATCATAACCATCTGTCTCTCTTCTGATGAGAGTCCCCACACACACCTCCACACACACACATACACCTCAGTCTTAAAGAGCAAGCCTAATGTCTGGAACGAGGCTGAGTGTCATTAGCGGAGTGGAAAATGAGGGATTTAGGGCAGTGACACTTCCAGCCTCTGCTGGATGCCAACCTGCTACCCTTTTAGTGCCTGCCAGGCTCAGACTGCAGAAATGCCGCTGCTGATGAAGCACTTTGTTTACTTTCTCCCCTTAGTAAGTCTAGATATGAGACAAATTTTGGACTCTATTTGTGTAACTTGTGCACATTTTGATCTTAAAATTACATATGAATCACTTAATCTTAAATTGAAGCATTAATTCAGGAGGTTTTGTTATTTAAAAGGAAAATTTGCAAAAGTAAAGGGACAATTCAGTAGTTTTACCCCTTAATGAGCCTTAATCTGTGCCGTATTTCATTTAAAATGTAATATTGGCAGTAAATAAGCTGACCTGCTTGCCACTCGCTCAAATACAGCTTTAATGAATGACGTACTGTAAATTCCAGACGGTAAGCTGCCTCGTGTCCGAGCCCAGCTCGGTCCGACACATTAACTTTCCTTTTTTTGCCCCGAGTCCATTTTAAACCCGGCATTTTTAAAAATACATGGGCCGTTTTAATGCTTGATCACGACCCGGCCTGACACGGCACGGCCTGAGGATAGTGGCAGGAAATATTGGCCCCGCCCGAGGCGTTCCACGGGTTCGGGTTCGAACAGAGAATCTAAACTCTTCTTGTAACTAGACCCCGCGCCAGATCTCAAATTACAATGTGAGACACATGCAGCTTAAAATCCGGTGCGGCTTGTACAAGTACAAAATATATATTTTGCTAAAATAAGAGCATGCGGCTTTCAATCAGGAGCGTTTTGGATTCCGGAATTTATGGTAGTTGAGGGTGTTACAAATCAAGTTTTAGTTTTAGTTGCTTTTTTTGTTTTTATTTGGCTACTTATTTGCTGTTTAACAGCAGCAGTGAAAATGACATGCGACACAGTTTAGCTTTGTCATTCCGGCATTCCAGCAGAGATTTGAGTGATGCCAGAGAAATTACATGCCTGCATGAACTCAGGCAATAGCTTAATAACAAGCCTTTGGTTGGAGTGGTTAAGATGTGGATCAGTTTGCTTTGTGATGGTAATTCAGTGTTCCTTTACTCTAATGACCTGTCTGTTTCTTTGGTTACAGCCTGAACCCCTATAGTTATGATGAGAGCTGTGTGTCCAGCAGTGTTGACCATCTCCCTCTGGCAGCGCTCCCTCTGCTCGCCATCGCTGCACCGCATTACCAAGATGCTGTGGCAACCGTCATCGCCCGGGCCAATCAAGTTTATTACAGTTTCCTGCAGTCCTCTGAAGGACAAGGCTTCACTGGACAGGTTGGTCCTCATCACTGGCCCATACAATGGTTTGTCAGAATTATAATGTAGTTCTAGACTAATGGTATTGTGTAATTGTCTGTCTTTGACAGCAAGTAGATTAACCTCTACCGATGTTGCGATTTTAGCTTCTTTGTGTTTATTCCATCCTAATTTAAGCAATTTAATTTATAATGGCACCATCCAACACAGTGACGATGTAGTTATTTTCATTTTCTTGTTTGAATACACATTGTCCCTGCTGTCAATTTGTCCTTGGCCCTCTGGGTTAATTTTTGGGTTATCAACACTCTTGGACCCAGTAGCTGTGGTAAACAGGAAAGACTGTTGGGAATGCTAATCTGAGCTGTTTTCTTTAGCGATTTGTTTCATAGCCGTGCAACAGTTTGAGAAGTTGGGCTGGTACATCATTAAAAAGCAACTTTCAGCAGCACAGAAGTGTGTAGCATGAGCTGTCTGAGTCATCAGTGATGAGTCATTCCAAACATTGGGAGAGGGGACTCTCTCTCTCTCGCTCTCTTACTCCCAGCACTCCTCCTGCTCCCTAATCTCACATGATTAATCCAATAATACACTCTTGTCAATTTACCACGCACAAATGATTTCCAGAGGAAGTGGCCAGTGTTTGTAATCTGTGCGCTGCGCGTCAGCTTCTGAGGGTACTGAGAGAGAGAGAGAGAGAGAGAGAGAGAGAGAGATTCAGATGCTCAATGAGGAACACATTAAGCCTCTGATTCTGGAGGAAAAAATCATGCACGCCACTGATAAGGGTCCAAGATGTTGATTAATTAGAGCCTGGAAAGTCAATATGTTTGTCGCAGGCTTTCTAGCATTTGTGTTTTTACAAGATAGTGCTGAGAAGGTGTTTTCTTTTGATAAGTGCATCTTCGACATCCAAACACAGTCAGAGCTCATTGTCTGACATTCATCCACACCAAACAAGTCATTAAGAAGCTGCAATGGCGCGTTTCAGATGCGCAGCTTTCCTGCTCTAATTAGGAGCGTTATTGACGGACGGATTGAGCGGTGGGCTTAGCCCTCCTGCTGCTGAACTTCGACTGACGGCACTGACTGCATTTGGAAGGGTGGCTCTTACATGTGTGTGTGTACCCTGTCGGCCAGGTGTGTCTATTGGGGGACTGCGTGGGCGGCGTGCTGTGTTTTGATGCGCTGTGTTTCAGCAACAGCCCTCAGCATGCCAGCCCCAGCCACAGAAGCAGACACAGCAGCACCGAGAGCTTAACGGTATGTATTCAAAGCCCAAAACCACTTTCACCCTGCTAGCTTGACCCTCTGCCCTCACTCTGAGTGACTTGGGTCATTTCCAGCCCCATTTCCGAAAGCCACCGTCGAGTCCTCTCACTTTCCATTGTCTCGTTTTTTGGTAGTTTTTTCCCTGCCACTTTCAGTATAGGTTTCCTCTCAGTCCATGCCAGCCTCTTAGAAACACGCCAATTCAGTCCTGCAGAGCACTCTGTCCTGATATTTCAGACTCCATTAGTCACTTCACTTCAGTGCTCTCCAGATACCTCTTCTGAAACTACCACTGTAAAAATGCTGTTTTTTCCTTTCTTTTTGCACGTTTATGTAATGGTGACTCTCTCGACCCGGCTGTGTCCCACATTGCACTCCCACACAGGATAACCGGGGGCTTCTGGGAGAGGCTGGCACGGGCCTGAGCTCCAGCAAGCGCCTCAGCAAGAGCAACATCGATATCTCGGCCCCTAGCGAGAGCCGCGCCAGGAGGGGGCCACTCAGTCGCAAGCAGAGTGACTCGTGTGACGCCGATTCGTCCAAGAGCCAGCGCCATCCATTTATCAGCAGGTAGTCCTCACACATGGGCCATGGGAAATTTGGGGTTGGGTGGGCGGAGGGGTGTTGTGACCTGTTTTTCTCCAATATGAAAAATAGGAACATGTTGAAAACATATTCTCTTATCTTTCTGTTTTATCTTTTGTAGTATTTTGGCAACATGAAAGTGCATTACTTTCATGGGGGTGTAAAGTGGGCCCTTATTGTTGCATCAAAACATTTTCGCACCTGCCACCCATTGAAACCAGCTGCTCATCATATTGTGTGAACATTTCATAACTAATGGATGAATAGAAATGGTACGAAATTGTCATGCTTAAAAGTTTGAACAACTTGATGTAATTACGTGTTCATATTTATCATTTTATCACAAATGTAAATAAGACATTTTCTTTTAGTAGTTTAACATTTTGGAAAAAACAAATAAAATATAATTTGCCAAAACCTTTTTACATGTGCACTAAAATATGTCCTCTCTAGAGAATGTGCACTCGTTTACACTTAACAAAATTTGGCAAGGGTGCCCAATGTTTTGCACATGACTGCACATAAATGTAAATATATCCATCTATAACCAAGTTTCCATTTTTAAACTCTGAGGCATGTTATAACTTTTAAAAATATATTGTCCAAAAACTCTACACTTAAAATACATAAAATACTGAAACATATTCAAATGTAAACACATTTTTTTCATGTATTTAAGTTGAGCTTTTTCTTTTCACTGAATTTTAAATTATTGGTAAATGACCTTAATGTGTAGTTAATAGAACATCAAATAGTTAACAGAGCAAACGACTCACATTTTACATTTTACAGTTGTTATAGTATTTTACACAATTATGAAACGTAACTTCATGGGCTCCTAAGTATTGCAGCTCTGCTCAATTCATCTTCAGGAGTTTGAGTTTGAAGCCCAGAGATTCCATAGATATTCACAACTGGGAGTCCAAGAAGAGAAAAGGTCTGCTGGGGCTGTGTGATGTACTGAGTCTCAGTTAGTGGAGAAACTGAGCAAAATACATAAAATGATCAGAAAGAAGAAGAAGAAGATGTTTAATAGCAACTGTGTTTAATTTAATAGATATTACAATCTTCAGGGGCTCATAAGTAGTGCAGCTCGGCTCATTCCATCATCAGAAGGTTGTATGTTTGGACCCCACAGATGCCATAGTTTAGTATAAAATTGAGAGCTTAATATGAATGTTTGATTTTACTTGACCTTGTTTTGATTGATTTGTTTAATTCTACACTGATTTGAATTGCGTCAGATTGCTCTCGGCAAACAGCGACAAACAAAAGGATGAAGCACCATTAGATGTTAATCAGTTTCCTTAAAACGCTGTAGTGTTGGGGGTTTGGGGGTGTTTGTGTTAT
>JBBMFX010000001.1:20372628-20386809 GCA_037832545.1 Rhabdalestes septentrionalis | reverse complement strand
ATATACATTTTCTCTATCCTTCCAGTTGATGACATCCACAGCCAACCTGATGTGTTCCTGGACGGTTCGGCAGCAGTGGCCGTTCCACCCCCCTCTTCCCCGAAGGAGGATGAGCCAGAGAAGGCAGTAAAGCAGGGGGGTGGCGGGGGCCGCAGGGCCAGCCTGACCAGCATGGACAGCCAGTCGTCCGGCTGCTGGGAGAACAGGCTCGGCTGCACCATAGCCAACAGTGAGTGGGCTGTTTCAACAGGCACCCGCACCATTCAGCCACCTAAAAGCTCCCACTCTGCTCTTTTCCATTAGTCATGTTCTTTCATCTGTGGAGTTAAGTCCATTTTACATCATCATTCTACTGGATATTAAAGTTGTAGTGCTGTCTATCTCCTGGCTGAACTGCACGTCAGAGCAGTAAAACACACCTGCTGCAATCTTTATTGCCCTGAAAGCTTTAATGCATAATCCACATAAAGACAAGTGTTGCATAGCTGTACTTTGCTGGTGACTCTTTGCTGTGAGACAAAAGACAATGGGGTAGGGAGTTTTTATAGACATATTACACATGTGTGTTTTTGTGTGTGTGTGTGTGTGTGTGTGTTTGTGTGTGTATTACAGTCTCCAGTAGCTGGTGGGGCTCCAAACGGCTAGACTATACACTGTATTGTCCTGATGTTCTCACTTCGTTCCCCACTGTGGCCCTGCCTCACCTGTTCCATGCCTCTTACTGGGAGTCTACTGACGTAGTGGCCTTCTTGCTCAGACAGGTAATGCTAAGGCTACAGCACTGTTCAGATGTGATTATTTTTTCTTTGGGAGGTCGGGTAATGTCATTTTACCGCAGGACATCTGTAAGCTTTATGACCCTTTTTATGCGGGATAAGAAATCTCAGTTTACAGAGACGGGAGTGGCTACTTGATTTACACACTTTATTAACACCAAAACAGTTCAATATTGTCAGGAGCTCACAAGCAGGAAATGTCCATGCATTTAATTAGACTATTATTTACTTTACCCAAACCATTTAAGAGAATGTAGGCTGGGAATGTACCTCCAGAACACAACATCTCCTCATAAAACTGTCATTCTACAAGTTTAGTGTACACTGAAAGATGCACAGAGAATACAAGTTAATGTGTCTGTCCTCATAGTGGTTCCACACTTCAGAGAATCTTATCTTTCATAGGTTAGAATGGAATATTTACTGACATGGCAGTTCATATAATCTGGAGTTATTTCTGTGGTTCATTTTAGTACACAAAGGCTACTTTAAAATGATCCAAATAGTAGATATGTATTAGATCACTAATCACTAAGAAACACTACATTTTCTCACTCCTCCATGTAAAATGAATCTGCTTTTAATGTCTTAATGTAAAGAGTGATAAACTGCTTCACCTGCTTTGAGGTTAAGGAACCAGTGTCAGTTTTGTCACATCCTTAGACGTACAGCAGCCATGTCTTCATGGTGGAGGAGCATGAGGCGAGAGGAACTTTGAGGCCTGTGAACCCAAGGAAAGCTGCTGGATCTGATGGCGTTGCTGGATGGATGTTGCGCGTGTGTCAGCGCGCGTGTGTAGCGCTTTAAGTAGTCCGTCTAGAACACAGGTAGTGTTAGTTCCGTTCTTCAAGCCAGCATCTGACGTGATAAGAAATTTATATTTAAATCTTTGGCTGTTCAGTGCAGTGCCCGTGTAGAACCGCCTATGCTTACACCAGTCACTATGAAGTACTTTGAGGAACGTCTGTACACACAACAGTGTGCTTATAGACCATATAGGTCTACAGAGGATGCTACAGCACCTGGTCTGAGTGAGAGAGACCCTCACATCTCCTCAGACCTCAGAGCAAGTGTGGGTGTTGAGGCTCCTGCTCTTCTCTCTGTACACCCACAACTGTGTTCCATCCCAGCTCAGCAACAGCTTTATCAAGTTTGCTGTGGTGGGGCTCATCTCTGGAGTGGACAAGTCTGAGTTGGAATGGCTGTCTGTGTGGTGTTCAGAAAACAATCTGGTTCTAAATACATCAAGGAGCTGATTATGGACTACAGGAGGAATCATTCAGCCCCTATTCATAAATGGGTAATGTGTGGAAAGGGTCTCCATCTTCCAGTTTCTGGGCGTGTATATGGAGGACAGTCTGTCCTGGAACATTACTGCTCTCATCAAGAAGGCACAGCAGAGATTTCACTTTCTGAAAAGACTCAGCAGCTGCTTGTGTCCTGCACCATAGAGAGAGTTCTGTCATACTGCACCTGTGTGTGGTTTGCCTACTGCAAGGCTGCTGAATGGAAGGCCCTTCATAGAGTCATCAACACTGCAGAGAAAATCACTGGCAGTCCACTCCCCTCCCTGGACGGACTGTACAGTTCCACTGTCTGAAAAAAGCCCAAAACACCAAAAGAACCCATGCCATCCAACTCGCTTTTTTTTTTGCCTTTTAGGAAGATGGTTCAGAGTGATTAAAACAAGGACAAATAGACTTAAGAACAGTTTCCACACAAAATCTATAATAGCAGTTAACATTGCAAAATCATAATTCAGTACAATATCAAATTTGTGAGTAATATTTTTTTTGTTTTTTTGTTACATTTTTACCTCCTTCTGCCCTGGATGTTTTTGAGCATCTAAATCTCATTGTATTTACAATGACAATGAAGATATTTATTCATTCATTCATTATCAACCTGGACAGTGGGAAGGTTGTGAGAAGAGCTGTTTGGTGTAAAGGGAAAGTGCAGTGCAGTTTTGACTGAGGGAAGAATTCCTAAACTGCCGAGAGAGCACGATCGCAGTTTGCCTGTACTAGCATGTGCTCTGTGTGATTGACAGGTGATGCGGTGTGACTGTGTGAAGGCTCAGGGGACGGACAGCTCAGACTCCACCTCCTTTTCTCCATCCAGTCCCAGAGAGAAGTGGCTCCGGAGACGCACACATGTCAAGCTGAGGGTAGGCGTCTCTCTCTCTCTCTTTCTCTCTCTCTCTCTCTCTCTCACACACACACACACACACACACACACACACACACACACATGCATATATATAAAAACTCCACAGTCAGAACTGTAAGTAAAATGTTTAAAACAACTGGACCTGTGACAACTAAGGCTGGATGAGGGCCCAAGTTTGTCTTCCACCCTGCACAGTGAGGGAGGTGAAAAATTCTCCAGAACTCACTGTTAGAGAACTGCAGCGAAAAGTGGCATCCTGGGGTGACGAAGTCTCCATTGCAACCATTAGATTCTATCTACATACAAACAGGTAATTTGGGAGGCATGTCAGGAAAAAGCATTTTGTCTCGTATAGCACAGTCACAAACATTAATGTGTTTACTGGGACTTTAACTGGGACCGTCTGCTTTGGTCAGATGAGACTGAGATTAAGCTTTCTGGCAAAAAACACTGGTTTAAAACCAAGGATGAATACATGGGAAAGTATGGTGGAGGATCTGTGATGCTGTGGGCCCGTTTCTCTTCCAGCGGCTCCTGGGATTCTTGTTAGACTGCATGGCATTATGAACTATTTTATGTACCAGGATACTTTAAATAAAAATCTGGGTTATGACCAAATCATCACAGACACAAAATCAACTTTCTTCCATTGCCATCTCATACCAAATCCCATAGAAAAGCTGTGGGATTAGCTGAAGAATTATGCATAAGAGATGACCCAGGACTCTGGACAAGAAATGGTCAAAGATCCCTCTCTGTGTATTCTCCTAACTCGTGAAATCTAATTGTTGGTGAAGATTAAGTGCTGTCCTACTGGGGGGCTGTACTAAGCATTTACAGCAGGGGTGGCAATAATTGTGGCACACATGATTTCATGTAAATATATATATTACTTAATGTGTCATTTTTTCCCCACTGAATAAATGTACTCTGATTAAATGATGCATTCTGCATTCTGAATCGTGTCTTAGCATTTTTATAGGCACTATGTCTCAAAATATCAAAAATCCTGTATCTATGTGAGTTACTGCTACTCACTCTTGTAAGGTCTTCCTGCATGGGGATCCTTTATCCACAGTTCGGTATCAGGACTGGTCTTCAATCCTCTTAAGCTCACCCGTGCCTCTCCACCGTTGTGTTGCCTCCACAGGCTTCTTGTAGCTGCTTCCATGAGTTTTAAAATTGTGACTGTTGCCTACAAAGCCAAAAACTGCACCATGAGGCCTTACAGCCTCAAGTACAGCTTGGTTTGATCTGCCGCCCCTCAAGACATGATAAAGACCGCATCAAGACTCCCCTCTGTACTCACGCTCAGGGGGTAAAATGAACTTCCCCTGGTAGTCCCAAAAGCTTGGTAGTACCCAAAGACATCAAAGGCAGAAGCTGAAAGGCTGAACCTTAAAGGTACACCCTACCTTAAGGTCCACTTATGACACTGGTGTGGTTTTATACACCAAAAAACATTTCCCAACCGCGTGATCAGTTTTAGACTTATTTTCCTATGACTATTTTGCTTTTAACACTTATAAATGGTTCTGATTGCCCTCTCTGTGTTCTACATTATTCATGAAGAAGACTGCAACACTGCTTTTAACTTCATTTTGCGTTATCTGCTAAACTGCTGCTTGTTTTTTTTTATTTTAGAGTCTAATGTATGTTCAAAGATTGGAAGAATGTAAGTCAAAACATGGACCTACATACCACATCAGTCTGTTTTATTTAAAAAAGTTAGGAGCAGTTTGGCTTTCCATGATATGGGCCATTTTGACGAGCACCTGCTTTTCTGTTTAAAGCTGTATTTATTTCACCTAAAGAGATCCCTACAACTGAGTTGCTTAGGTTGTCTGAGATAGATTTGAAGTCGTCTTTTCAGAACTATGTGAATGATCTCATGTCCACAGTTCTAGGTATATCAATGGAAGAAAAAATAAGGCCTGTTATTTATGGTTTGCCTGCTTTTCTTGCAGCCCATCTCCTCCATAAGCACTCAAATGTTCACTGCATCTGTGGATGTTTTCTATCAGCACTGAGGCAAAACTTGACTGTTGCATCTTCTTTTCATATCTCATTTTCTCATACATATGCAGCGTTTGGTTGTGTTTGTCCTCAGCATCTTGTGCGAACAGTAGAAGCCTGCTAGAATAATTAAGCTTCGTGTTCTCACCCCAGTCTGGCGATGTGTTGGGAAGGTTTGTCTCAATACCCTTCACACGACGTGCCTGATAAACTCCCAGTGTAATTAATTGTAACACTCCGTGGCCTGTGTGCTGAGTAATGTTCTCATTTAGTTCTCAGTGTGAGGAAGGCAAGACTGGCCCAGTGTTAACCACTCACACAAACACACACACACACACACACACACACATCACTCAAGTGACAGCAAGCAGGCAGCAGCACAGCCCTGACATTGTGAAAGAAGAACTAAAAATATCCTCAGTTGTGCTCCTCAATAGCTGTGTGTGTGTGGGTGGGAGGAAATTTGCCGCTCACAAAAATAAGCCTAGTGCCTCACCTTGAGTCTGAGCACAGGTTTCAACAGCACAATTACCCAGCACGGCAGCACTGGAGCCTGCCCATGCAAGGTCGTTCTGCTATATCAGCTCCGTCTTGCACAGGAAAATAAGCTCCTGCTTTATTTCTCTATCCTTTCACTGGGGGTTAAATATAGCAGGCTGGAGCATTTCATCGTTCTTAACGCGTCTTTTCAGAAGGGGCGAGTGTTTTGATCAGCAGGACCTTGATGTGAAATTTCAGCCCTGTTCTCTGCAGGCTGTCCCCGAGCACTGATTTTCACTCAAGACCATTGAGATGGGGGTTAGATCAGAGTGCTTTCTGCCCGTGACGTTTTTATTCAGGCCGGCCTTTTTCTTCTTCTTTTTTATCTCTTACACTTAATGCTTGATGAGCTGTAGGCCCCCCGTTGCCCTCCTTAAATCTGGGCTGGAGTGGGTGAATATGTTTGTGTGTGGTTGTGTGAATACTGTCTGGTGAACAGACTCACAGCTGGACATGTTCTACAGATGGCTGTTATAATAGAACACATCTATCAATGTCTAGAAGCTTCTTACGCCATAATGATGCTGAGATGTGGCCACGACATAATGAAAACCAAGAAGCGACAATGGTAATATTTGCCGACAGTGTTGTAGTGTTGTCATCATCGGCAGTGTCAATAGAGCTTTTGTTTAAGCGTCAATTTTTGAATATCAAAAAAATAAAACAATTTCAGAATTTGGCGAATACATCGAAATGGATGAAATGTGCCCGCAAAACAGTAGGAGCACTTTATTCAGTATATAATACGAAATTAATATAATTTGAATAATTAATTATGTCTATAGTCACAAAATCAGCCAACTGTCTGACCTACAATCAGCTGCTAGTCACTGTGTACTAGCGATGCGGGGGTCGTCTTGTAACCCGCTGAACCCGCGGGTGACCCGCAGGTCGGATTGGGGCGGGTAAAGGAGCTGTCCATTTATTTTCAGGGCGGGTTGGGGCGGGTCATGAAAAACAAAATTAATAGAAGTCTCTAACTCTTAAAGTTAAAGTTAAAGTGTCTACCTCCTGCCTATAGAGTGGATCTGGGCAGACCCAGCTACGTTCATCTCATCATTCATCTCATCAGTGTTCCTACTCACTCCTTCCACGCCTTCTGGGAACCTTGTTTGACTGCCATCCCAGTCCAGACTGATCTCATTCTGGTTTCCGACCAGAGCAGCAGAATATCTTCAAAAACCACCTGAAGATGCATCTCCTTACACTACTCTTACACAAAGAGTTAGCACTTGATACTCTCCTCTGGTTCTCACACTGTCCTTACACTTAAACATGTCCACATATTGTCAGTCATTTTGCAGCATCTGATAGATGATTGTAATGTAATGTTGTGGAATACTGATTATCAACAGCAATAAGGTTTAGATTTAGGCTTTTGGCTTGAAGTTAAAGCTAGTGTTAGATTGAAGAGAATCTCTTATATTTAGTGTTTAATTACAATTAATTACATTTAGTGTGATAATATAAATACTAGGTTTGCCTCTGCAAAACATCTGGATAGGGCCACTCAAAATAAAGTGTTTCTGAGAGCTAGCCCAGTGGAATATGCATACACAAGTGTCTATATGTGAGAGCACATGTTCACACAAGTGCTGGCAAGAATAATTTATTGACCTGCTTGATTATTATGCAAATCCCCCGAAAGCCTGAAAATGTTTAACTGCTTCATTAGAAGTCAAATCTGTTCAATCAGGCTCATTAGCTCACATGGGCTAACGATTGATAGCGCGGTACACTACGTTCAGAGCTTAAATCCACGCGGCGCTGGCATGTTAACATTAATCTCCAACCTGGCGGCGCAGTTTATGTCAGTTATGTGCCTGAAATTGCAGTTTGTGTGTGGGTTTCACTACAGGCGCTTCTTTCTTTTTCCATTCCGAAACGTCTACTAAAGCCTTGAAAAAGGGGTCGCCACAGTATTGTCATGAATACATTGGCCTAACATGCATTATAGTGCCTTGAAGAATGCATGTCATTACAATACAGGGCCAATATGGATGCAATAGCTTATCCTGACACAATCATTTTCTGCCTTATTTGGACAGGATGGGAAGTCTGCATGAATATTTCTGTCTCAAAGGTAGTCAGCTATATTTCTGGCCTGAAGGCTACTGTAACCAGCCCTCGTTAGGATCTGCATGTGTCAGTGTTCTTGCTGCTTTCATTTCTCAGTCTGGCTACCTCAGCAAAGACCGCGGAATTTATCTCTACCACACTCGCAGTAACTCAGGCTATTTAAAAGGAGATTTAATGGAAAAGTGCAGGATCATCATGGACGGTAGCACAGAGCTCTGCTAAAACTATATGGGCAAGTAAGAGTTTCTGAAATGTAGGCAACAAATTAATACCTCTCAATATGCAGCTGGAGTGAGAGTAGCATAATATTAACATTTCTGAGCCTCTTCACTTTTATGAAGTGGTTTCTTCAAGCGAAAATGTCTAAATGTCCAAACAGATTACTTGCAGGAACAGTATGGCTGTTTTTATAATCAAAATGATGCCCATACTGGAAAAAGAGAAACATTCTGAGCGAAGAATAATGTTTTTTATAGCATCTAACATGTTTAATTGAAATAAAATGTACAAGAAAATGTTTTGTTCCATTGGGTTAATACATAAATTGTCACTGATGTAATAAGACCTTACATCTGTAAAACTGACTGGAGAAGCAATAAAATCCTGATTTATAATGAAGGTTTGTAAAAAAACATTTTTTACATAAAGGGTAGCTGCAGTTTGCTAGTTCTATGCTGAAACAAATAATCAGATTAAAGGTCCTTTACATATATCAGCAACTGCAAAAGCAGCTGGTCTAGTTCTAACAGATGAAGAGAGCTTGGGAAAGGTCATTTAATTTTTTGGTACATAAAGGTCATTCTTAATGGTACATAAAGCACACAGATGTCAGATGTAGACATTAAGGAAAAAAACACAAAAGAGTAAGTGAACTTCATCTGAAACCTGTATGAAACTCCTAATCTCATAATGAGAAATTTTATATATATTTACATATTTCCTAAATTTTTGATGCTTTCAGTGGTTCAGATTTTTTGCAGTGGGATGCACCTGCCATTTTTCAGAAAGACCCGGGACTGGAAACGGCAGACTTTTCTCCCTCTGAGAAATGAGAGAGGGGATATAAAGAGAATAAAAGGAAAAAAACAGGTCCTGTTTCTCTCCCTGCAGAACGTCACCTCCAACCACAGAGTGAACGATGTCATCGCAACTGAGGACGGGCTGCAGACGCTTGTCGGTCGCTTCATGTACGGCCCTCTTGACATGGTGACTCTGACTGGGGAGAAGGTAAAATATCTGTCAATATCTATACACCTCATTGCCTATTCGTATTCTGTGCTAATGTGTGTGCTTATAGTTTGCTTTTATCCAGTGGTTCCAAACTTCCAGACTGCTTCTGGAGGAACCCTGTATTGCCCTGTATTTAAATCATTCATTGACTCCCATTCAACCATCCATATTTTAGAAACACAGCACATGTAGGTGTACAATTACTGTGTAATGTTTACCTTGCTTATTTCCCATTTCTTAGTTGTTGTAGGTTCCTTGAATCTATTTCTTGTTTTCTTGTCTTTGTTATTGATGACATTCTCCATGTGTCACTGTTTATCATATCCATGTGAGTTTGTTGTAGTTTCGGTCTTAGCCCTGCCAAAGCCCACCTATCCTGCTCACCTGAGTCTCATTACTGTCTCCTCCTCTTGAGAAGATGTTCATATTTCCCTAGATAGTATAAATACCCCTGTTTTCCAGTCTGTACTTTTTTTTACACTACAAGCCCAAAGTTTGGACACACTTTCTCATTCAAAGATTTTTTTTTTGGATACATTGTAGATTAATACTGAAAACATTACCCATTGCTCTGATGACAGCTTTGCACACATTTGTAATCCGATTCGTAAGGAATCGACCTGGAATGGTGTTAATTTCAAGAGTTCTTTAGTGGAGTTTCTTGCCCTCTTAATGTGTTTGGATCATCAGTTGTGTTGGTCGGGTTGGTACACAGTTAGTAATCCAGTTCTACTCCACATTATGGCATGAACCACTTAACTATGTAAAAAGCAAAAACAGTCCATCATTACCTTATTATTGACCAGATTTTTGTTTGTTTAACTTTTTTTTCTTACTGCATGGTTCCATGTGTTCCTTCATCATTTTGTTTGTTTTCAATATTAATCTACAATTTAGAAAATAATAAAAACAAGAAGAATCATTGAATGAGAAGGTGTGTACAAAATTTTGACCATACCCCTGTAGACTCCCTGTTGATTCTGTTCTTGTAATATTTCTGCTAACAAGGCTGTTTTTGTTTCCTACTATCTTATGTTTATGTTGTTTGTGTTTGTGGATTTGTTTCTTGTTTTTCGTATTAAACATTTATGGATATTTCACGTATGTCCTCAACCCTCACTTGTGACATACTGACTGTGGCCCTGGTGCGGCACCGTTTGTTGGTGACCATCTACTTAATACATGTAAGGAAAGGACCATCACTGGACCGTTACTGACCAGATACTCTCTGGGTGCTGGACCTTTCTCAAAACATCAGTGAGCCCAACATTAGTAGTGGCTTGTTCATTTGTGTTGGGCTCTGTATAACTAATCATCTAAGATCAGTACCTGATCTCAGTAGTACACATGTGGCTGAATGCAATCAAATAATCACAGCAATATTTCAACTAGTGTAAAGCCTTCACAAACTCCCTGTTAGTGTGCTTTATTTCAGGAGAAGCATTCAAAGAGCCGCTGAGTAGTATCATAATATATTTGCAAACATACTGGCAAACAAAAAGAAAAAAACAGACTCTTATTCTCTCTCTGTCTTTCTCTCTCCCTCTTTCTCTCTCTCTCTCTCTGTCTTTCTCTCTCCCTCTATCTCTCTCTCGCTCTCTCTCTGTCTCTTGCTCTCTCTCTCGCTCTTACTGTATCTCTCTCTCTGTCTTTCTCTGTCTCTCTGTCTCTCTGTCTGTCTCTCTCGCAGGTTGATGTATATCTGATGCCTCAGCCTCAATCTGGTCGCTGGGTGCACTTTGACACCGAAGTGACCAACAGCAGTGGCAGAGTGTCCTACACCATCCCTGACAGCAAAAAATTGCCTGTGGGGGTTTACCCTATTAAAATGGTCGTCAAGTAAGTATATCCCAAGGATGCCTGCAGATTACTTATGATGTGTCAGTTGCGGTGATTTATAGATAATTGCTGTTTTATTCACTGTTGCATTATATGCCAAATTGCCTTTGCCTTCAAAGGTCGTCCCTGTAGGCCTGGGTTTGAATGGCTGAGTGAAGTGTTGAGCTCCTCGCCTCAGGGCTGGTGCACAATAACTTCAAGCAGGTGCTAGAATTGATTCCAAGGCCTCTGTTGCAATCCGTGCTGAAAATGACTACATTTTCTTGGTCTCTTGGTCATCTGTCTGTTCCCTTCTCTTTTCTCTTGTCCCATCTCTCTCCTCTGATTTTCAGGGGAGATCAGACGAGTGCTGAGGCCTTTCTGACAGTCTTGCCCAGGGGGATGGAGTGTGTGGTGTTTAGCATCGATGGTTCCTTCGCTGCTAGCGTCTCCATCATGGGCAGCGACCCTAAAGTGCGCCCTGGGGCTGTTGATGTGGTCAGGTGAGTGGTGCAAGTATAAGGACTTTAATAGCATTGCATTCAAATTCATAGACTTTAATATGTTGGTCCCCTTTGTAGCTATATGAATCAGCTTCCACGTTATGATAGTTTTTCACTGGAAGTGAGGGTCTTAGCCCAAACAGGTGTGTCCCAATACTTGTGTCCCCTTAGTGTAAAAAGATTGAAAAGCGTGAAACAGAATGAAAGAGAGAGTAAGAAGGAATGGGAAAAGAGATTGCAGAAAGAAGGGAGGTATGTATTTGAATATTTAGCTAATTTAGCTAAACGTTATTAGCAAGTTGACAGCATGTCGAGGTTTTTCAGGCAGGCATTAGGTTTAGTCCTGATTTAATTAAAACTGTCAGAAATTATGGGGCAGAGGTCCACACAATGTTTTCAAGGCGAGCCTCAGCATTGTCATCATCATGTTAATTAGACTTGTCTTTAATAGCTTATAGTCTATTAATTTTATCTAACGTCACACTTTTATTGTTTATATTGGACTGACATGAATATGTGATGGATCTTTTTAGTCATAAATGCCAAGCAGCATTTCTTTGAGCCCCTGTGAGTATTCTTCGGCTCTAACTCAGGAGGGGTTTGTAAATGACTTGTTTTGTGTTGGGAGCGGGTCCTATTTACCCATAGCTTTGCGTCATTTTTTGTTGGTAATATGAAAATCAGTACACTTGACCTACTTAAGTTGACTGGACTTGACTTCACTCATACTGAAACGTCTTTTGCTTTAGCAAACAACAGACTAGACACACATGCAGGACAGATATCTAATCAAATTAGGCATCTTAATCAAAAGTAATAGATTTAAAAAGGCCAAAAATTAGCCAAAAAAAAACCACATGTGAGGGGTCTATAGCATATAATAACTGCCTTTTTAAAATTTTACCAATATGTTTATTTTTGTAAATACATATTTATGATAATGCTGGGTAATTATTTCTTTTTTAATTGTGTTGTTCTATGCAAAATTAAATAATTTATTCAAAAGTAGTGTATTGCACACTTTTATTTTTGAAGAACTGTAGCGCTATACAAACAAATGTGCAATAAAAGTTGGTTTGCAAACACTTTAAACAAATAAGAAGCATTTTAACAGCAGAGTTCCCTTGAACGCAGTCACAAACATAAATGATTTCTGTAAATCTCAACTTAAACATTAATGTCATCAAATATTAAATCAAATCTCTCGGACGCTGCAGGGCATTCATGCTTTATCTAATTTATTAGATCTGGACCAAGAGGTTATGGGTTCGAATCTTAACACACCACCACTGGGTTCCCGAGCATGACCCTTAACCCCAAGCTGCTCCAGGGAGACTGCCCCCTGTAATTAAGGAATGGAAGTAACTTTGGATAGAAGCATCTGCTAAATGCCATAAAAGAAAATATAATGTTTATGCATAGAGTTACATGCTGCATGCACTAATGAGCATGCAAATGCAAGGAACATTCAAAATAAAAGGATTTAAAAAAAATTGCATTAACACATAATAATCAACATTAAGTAAATAATGTGTTAACACTATATTAATGTATTAATGTGTCCTGTCCTAATTTATATATTTATATATTATATATTTATATTACATGAATTTATACACATATTAGAAAAAACAGTATTTATTCTTTGTTCCAAAGGGGCAAATTGTTTGCAGCAGGAATTTGCCACTGTAAAAACAACAAAACATACAACATACAACACAGACCACCCACAAACCACAACAAGGAATAAATAAAAAATATGAATAGCTAGAAATAGGACTTACTAGGTGATCAAGCTCTTTTTCAGTGAGGTGAGTACATGAATGCAAATTGGAATAAAATCATTTTAAAGCTCTTTTTAAAAACCATGGAAGTTCTAAAACGAAAGGCAGATGGTTGGAACATATTTTCTGTATTGAGAGGATGAGTGGAGTCTTGGCTAATAAACCTAGTTTTGTTGAACACATGTTTGTTAAGCATTTCAGAGAGACCAATAAACTACACTCCCACTATCTTACTAGCACCATTCACAGTCTTTAAATATTTTTTTCTTCCAACAGGAAGATTACCAGGCCAGCAAATAATAGAAAATGTCATAACAGACTGTAAAAACTCAACCCGAAATTTGTCAAGTTTCTTAAGTTCACAGAATATTTGTTGGCCTCTCTAACTCAGTGTGGGTGACAAATTTAAACTGGTTATCTTCAAAGGTAAGATTTAGGGTTACTGTGATACATCTGTGACTTCAGACACCTTATGGTTTTAGCATGGGGAGACTTTAGAATTAGAGAAAAAAAGAAGGCTGAACGTCCTGCTGATCAGCGATAGGACTGATGGTATTAATTCAGGTCTTCTCAAGCTTCGGTAATTTCATAACCCTCTTATGATCTGCAGTGCAGTTATTGTGAATTGTAGAATTATGTTGCTTTATGGGTATATTCATATTAAAATTATGTTGCATTATGGGCACATTTCACTACATGTCGTACTTGTATGGGACAAATAAATAATCTTGAATCTTGTTGACTTTTGTTGAAGTTATTTGACATGTAACTATGTGAAATGAGTTAATGAGACAAAATGGCTGTTCATAAAATCCTTGCATGCATGTACCTGTGGGGCCTCTGTTCTGGATTCTGAAGAGTGAAGCGTGCCTGTAGAGTGTGTGTGACGCTGTTTGTGATGTTCAGACACTGGCAGGACCTGGGTTATCTCATCATCTACATCACCGGGCGCCCGGACATGCAGAAGCAGAGAGTGGTCTCCTGGCTTTCCCAGCACAACTTCCCCCAGGGCATGATTTTCTTCTCTGAGGGGCTTGTGCATGACCCCCTGCGGCAGAAAACCATCTTCCTCAGGAACCTGGTGCAAGAGGTAGACCGCATGTGCAGGGCTGTGATGCCTACTAGCCCACCCTCTCTCTTCTCCTCCATCTTTTTAGCAACCATTCCCTTTCTTTGATATTCTCACCAACCCTCAACACACACACACACACACACACACACACACACACACACACACACACACACCCACACACACACACAAACACA
>JBBMFX010000001.1:20344252-20354506 GCA_037832545.1 Rhabdalestes septentrionalis | reverse complement strand
TCTTCCAAATCTCACTGAACTGAACTCCGCTTTCTGGCTGCTCAGGCAGCAGTGATCTGGGACTCGCTTCTCTTGCTGTGTACTCGAAACTTTGAAGGAGAAGATGACGTAATGCATTAACTGTGTTAAACGCGTTCTTTTTTTCTGTGATTAATTAATCTAAATAACGCGTTAAATTCCCAGCCCTAAAATATATATATAATGTGTGTGTGTGTGTGTACACACCATTAGTCAAAAGTTTGGACACCCCTATTTATTCACGATTTCCTTGTGTTTTTATTATTGTCTATATTGTAGATTAATATTGAAAAAACAACACCTATTGCTCTGATGAAAGCTCTGCTTTAATGAGGCATTGACCTGGAAGGGTATTTAATTAACAGTTGTTCTCTGTAAAGCGATCATTAGTGGAGTATCTCTCCTTCTTAATGTGTTTGGGATCATCATGTTAGTGATCCGGTCCGCTATGGTTCTACTCCACGTTATGGCAAGAACTACTTAACTAAGTAAAAAAAACAGTTAATCATTACCTTATTACAAAACCTATTCTGGTTTGTTTTGTTTAATGCATAACTTCCATGTGTTCCTTCATCATTTTTTTTGTTTTCAATATTAATCTACAGTGTAGAAAATAATAAAAACAAATAAAAATCATTGAATGAGACGGTGTTTGTAATAAAAATGGCCAAAATTTCATCCTGGATTCACTTTCACAGAGATCTTATACATTCAAAAAAGAACAGTCACCTTATCAAAACAGGGCAGGAACCATGTCGCCTCCCACTGAAGAGGGTCCAGCCGACACCTATGTTATGGCTTTTCACAGTGAGAATGGACCTGCATATAACACCTCTTCTGAAACTCTTTAGTTCTTTATTCAAAACACAGGGTTTGAATAAATAACAACCTTGATTTAATCATGCCACTGTGCCCTAAGCCTCAGGCCTGGCTTCACAAACTGGATCACTAGTCAGCAGAATTACATTAATATGGTATTTAGAGAAAGAATTATTAAAATATAAGAATTACAAACTGAATATTCTAATTTGTCTTGTAATATAAGTGAATATATTGATTGCCTATGAGTATATGTTTAAGTTACATTAAAGTGTGTCCAAACTTTTGACTGGTAGCGTGTGTGACATGCTACATACATCTATATTGTTAACTGTGTATTGTTTGCGTAGTATACACTTACTCTAAACAGTTTGGTTGTATAGCTTTATTCTATTGGGGTTTTGCTGCTCTTACTTTTTTCCTGTCCACTTTCTGTCATAACAATGGAAAATTCCCACCTGTGGGACAAATAAAGGCTTATCTTTTCTTTTCTTATCTTTAGAATGGGAACTGTTACCAGCTTGTGAGCTCTCAGGACCAAGATGAGGAAAGAAGAAGCACAGTGGCTCAGGATGGACTGAGGAAGGGGCAACAGAAAGAAAAGCAGGCACCGGCGCTTTCAACTTCTCAGCTCATTATCAGGAGAGGCCTGACCACTCTGGCGGCAGTCCTCGTCCTAGCTGCAGGGACAGCTGTCCATTTGATCGTACCCCTTCCTGAGGTGGCTTTTAACTTCAACAACACTGTGGACTGGGAAAACTTCACTTCACCTCCACAACCTTCGATAAGCTTTGAGCCTGGTGGACCAATGACTGTGATTTGATTTTTACCGGCCTTTAGTATACCTGTATACCAAGTGTTTTATTATACAAAGTGTATTAAACAGAACATGCTGAAAGTCATCAGGACATGCATTTACACATGCAGACTAAGCACACTTGTTAACTGTTGTTGTGCTGGACATGAGGCTAAAGTCAAAAAAATTGGTGAAATGAATTTAGTGCAAATGTTAGACTCTATTTAGCTAGCACACAATATAGTTATAAACACTGGGCACATCTTCTTATGGTATAGTAAAACAATCTAGGTGAACACAGAACCTATCTGACAGGACACAGTTTTTGGGATGAGTGCCTTATAATTGTAGTATTTAAAGACCTCTATATTACACAATGGTCACACAATGAATGAATATTTCTTTATTACTTTGCTTGAATTATTTTAAAAAACATGCAAGGTAACAGCCTTGGGAACAGAATTCAATGACTTGTAGCATTATACTAAGCACCTTCACAGATACAAAGAGTCATAAATACCCTAAAGCAGGCCTGTCCAAACTCCGGCCTGTCGTCAGATTTCATATGGCCCACAGCTTCAGTCTTATAATGTGTTATATGTGGCTCACTAGCTGTGTCAGAGTAAACAAAATCATAAAACGTAAAAAATGTAATTCATCCTTTCACCACAGGGTGGCAGCACGATTCTAATGCTATCTTGCTCTGCATCCGTGCCGCAAACCCTCCACTCTTTTCTGCCATGAAAAGTGCAAAGAATTAGCAGCAAGTTATCTGTTCTTTGATCAATCTGAAATTGTGTTTTGAACGGTAACATCTGTCACTATTAACAGTAAAAATCCTAAAGCACACTAATGAACAAAAGATTTATGGAACTTAGATTTGCTAACTTTTGATGTAATGGCCCTGTAGACACAAGCTATTGCTTTCTGAGAGATCTTGTTAAAGTCAAGGGCAAAATTCACTCATTTTAAAACTTACTTTGCATTACTTATATCTCCTGTTTAAAATGTTCCAGAGACAAAGATATTTATCAAACTCATGGTAAATTAAGGCATTCTATACAATTTGTTCAATGTATCTGGCCAGATATGAATGAAAGGCAGAATGGTGTTTTCAGAGTTGTTCACCTTTGCCTGAGTGGCTTATATTTGGTTACACTGCCATTTGAAAAATAAAAGTAATTTTGAATACGAAATTTGTTTTATTACTATGTGTATTTTCATGTAACTTTTGTGGTTAAAAAATGTCAGAAGGAACTATTGGCCCCTGGGCATCTTCACTTTACACAGATTTGGCCCTCTTTACAAAAGTCTGGACACCCCTGCCCTAAAAGTTAGCAGGCCCTCTGAAGGTCGATACTCTCAGGGGAGTTTAGGGCAGCTACTTGGGTCCATGTTCTCCTGAATCTAATCAGACCTCCATGGCCTTCAGCATTGTTGTCCTTCTTCTACCGTGTCTCTATCTGTTCAGAATCACATTCATGACGAGCCCTCCTGCCAACACAGTGAGCATGATGGCTAAAGTCAACCCCCGGCGAATCACCAGGGCCCCTAACGATAACGGCTTCCCCACCGTGCAGAGTGCTTGCTTCTGCATCAGCATCTCGGTGTCTGCAGAAGCGTCTTCTTCATCTGTTTCCACATCTCCATTCTGCCCTATTGCATCTACCAAAAGAGAACTAATCTCAACACCACACAGTGTCTGGCTGTTGCTTATTTGTGTGATTTACTGAACAGCCAACCAAGATCTTACCATTTTCTTTCCGATGAATCTGCACTCCGGCTCTGATCTGCGCCTGCGGTCAGAATCGGAATCAGAACATTTTATTGCTCCCAGGAGGAAATGGCTTAAGGTGACAGTGCTAATATCATCGACTTGAGAGGTAACAAAGAAAGAACAAGTCAAATTTCCTTTCTGACTAGACAACACTTCAGCATGCCCGTCTCACCTCCTCCGCGGCTTTTGCCCAGTTCAGCTTTACAAGAAGAATGATGAAGAAGATTGACTGAAGGAACACGCAGATTAATAGGCCGGTCCAAAGACCTATAACAGAAAGGAGAAGCAAGATTAACAAAATAAAAACGAATGAGGGAGACGGAGGTATAGAGCGAGAAAGCATGTGAAACTTTTTCCTACCAAAAATTCCCATTTTAGCAGCAAACATCAGAGAGACTCCGATGGGGAATCCAACAGCGTAGTATCCGAACACATTCCCGATAGCGCCGAGCTTCTGCTTCCCTAAGCCTCGAACAATACTCCCAGCAGCTGCCTGATCAGTGAAGAGGAACAAAGCTGAAGGTCAGCACATTCTGTAAAAGTAGGCTTTAAATAAATAATTTAAAATGGCTTTTAAATAAATACTTTTTTCACACTTGAATATAATCAGTTCAAAAATCTACATTACACATTGCTGCCCTTTTCTAAATGAAACTGTTTGGTACCTTTATTTTTCAAATGGCAATGTAACCAAATATAAGCCACTCTGGAGGGTCAGATAACATTGAACAGACTTTATAGAATTTCCATGAGTTTGATCAATATCTTTGCATTAAATATCCTTAAACGTTTAAAACTAGTGATTTTTGCTCTTGTCTTTTACAAGATCCACCCTGTGGTGAAAGGAGGAATTACATTTTTAAAAGTTTTATGATTTATTTACTCTGACAGACCTAGTTAGCCATAAATAACACATTATAAGCCCGAAGCCGCAGGTCGTATGAAATATGACAGCGGGCTGTGATTGGCCCTTGGGCCGAACTTCGGAATGCCTGTGTTAATGAACCCTAATACACTTGCTTTTGTGGTCTTTGACACTGCACATCAAACTACTGTCTATCAAATGGGCAATGAATGTAACTAGTCACGTCATCATCATAAAACATCACAACTGATTGGTATACAATGATCAGTTTTATTTTTAACAAATAAATTAACAAATAAAATGCTGACAGATTAAGTCAAAAACATTGATTATCTACAGTCAATCAGAAAAGGTTCATGAACACAGTGCATGGCAGTTTGCTGTGTATGAGGCTGCAGAGATGCAGACTGGTCAGAGTGCCAATGCTGACCACTGTCCAACAACAAAAATAAGAACCATGGACCATGAAGAAGGTTGCGTGTTCAAATTAATTACATTTTCTTTTAAATCATGTCAGGGGAGCGTTCATAACTTACTTGGGGAACCATCAGTGTCCAAATAGAATAGACTACCTATCGATACTATGAAGATCCCAACCAAAATGGGGACAGCTAAAACTCAAATAAACAACATTCCTTACTTCTTAAGGCTACAGCACCAGTCAGAATTTAGAAACAGCCTAGCTGTTATTTCATTCGGCAGATCTGTAATGTATTTTTATACACAACACTTTGTTTTACAGTTTCAGAAACCACAAAAGCAGATGTGTCTATTTTCAGGCTTGGGCATGATGATGTGGGTGCACTAATACTGGCAGGAGAAAGAAGACATCTTCAGGCACCAATCATTTAATTGCTAACTAAGATTTTTGACTGAAGCAACCTGTAGTGTGTTTATGACTCACCGCTGTGGCATCAAGCAGGTGAAAGGGAGCGTACAGGACCATTACAGTGGCAACCCTCGCTCTAATCTGTCTGTGGGAACAGTGGGATTTATTCTAAGCCAATATTTCAGGACATTTTCACCGATCGCCAAGTTTTAAGGATAGTTTTAATAATAGAGTTAATAATCAATAATATATTTCCATTATTCTTCTACAAATGAGACTGTTGGGATCTTTATACAGACACTATGTCTAAATTACTATATGATGAATCACCCAGGTGAAGGTTTGAAGGGGTATATACATATATTTATGGTTAACCAACTTATCTCAAAGCATTGTAAAAGATAGGACAAAGCTGAGATAACAGTTCATTGAAAGAGTGGAGCACTTACTCATCATTTGAGAAGATGTAGGAAATTACATCTTTAGTGAAGCCAACAACGATCGCCAAGCACACTGAAACAGAGGCTGTGAAATATGTTCATGAGCTGAGCTTATTCATGGTCTCCACAAGAACAGCAGAGTTGCAGCCAGTCTAATTTCACAAACAATGCAGGCTATAGGCCAGCAGCATGTGTGCCAAATGAGCAGAGTTCGATCACATGCGCACAGGGTTTGAAATTGGAATGAGCAGCTCAAAACGAAACTGATAAGCATACACTGTTCTATTATAACAACTCAGCCTTAATTAGCTCTGTGTTTATTGGTATAATTTAACCTTTTTCATTCTATCAGTAGTACCTGCACAGACCATGGCGAGCTTGGCAGACAGCTTGGCTTGAGCAGTGTTTCCGGCCCCCATGGCATTTCCCACCCTGACGCAGCCTGCCACACTAAAACCTATAGGAAACTGACGAGAGGGCATTTGTTCAGTTTACAATCAATCAACCTTTGAACAGACTCTTATCTATTCTGTATGCAGAGCACAACAAAACTGTAGTGTCCAGCACCATATTTTGGTTGTAAAGAGAGAAATAACAGAGTATGTCAGTCAGAACATGACAAATATTTACCATATATGCAACATTTGCCAGCTCATAGATAATTGACTGAGCGCCCAGCTCGACCGGACTTATCAAACCTGACATGGGAAATAAAAGGCACTCAGCAATATTATCAGAGCAGCTCAGTGTGAATTTCAGTACAAAAGGAAAGCAAAGAGGCTTGGCCTCTAAGCACAAGACAAATGCCAAGAAATGACTATTATCCTACAAAACCCTTTTAATCACTTTCATGAGAGGATGGAACCGAACCTGCCAAGAATGCTCCCAGCTCATAGGTCCACCACTCTGCACACAGCATCAACAAGCCTGGGATAGCGAGATGGAAGAAGGTGTCCCACTCTTGCAGACACTCCACGGACCAACCTGAACAGAAGGAGAAACAAGGGAGGTAGCATGATGAAGCTAAACATGTATAGCCATATCTGTACACATGTGATTCTAAAAATGAAGAGATTTTCCTTAAAACAATCCATTTACACTATGGACTGAAATTTGCAGGATTCAGAGATGGGGTCTGCATGATTCCCCTTTCTTGTTCGATCATTAGGATGGATCTTTATTTAGCTAATCACAATAGTAGAGTGAATCAAGCAAAAGAGGGACACTTTTTGCACCAGGAGAGTAAAAAATTTGAATGCTGAATGACAAGCACCCTTGTGGTAATCATTCATGACACTATACGCAATATATCGCAAAAGTATTGGGACGCTTGACCATAACACCAAGAGGGACTTCAATGACAATGCATTCAAATCTATAAACTTTAATATGGAGTTGATCCCCTTTTGCAGCTACAACAGATTCCACTCTTGTTGGAAGGCTTTCACAAGATTTTGGAGTTTCTGTGGGAATTTGTGTTTCCATTCATTCTGTAGAGCATTTATGAGGTCAGACACTGTGTCACAATCTCTGTTTCAGTTCATACAAAAGGTGTTAGATGGGGTTGAGGTGAGGACTCTGTGTGGACCTGTCAAGTTCTTCCACATTGAACTCCACCAGCCACGTCTTTATGGAGCTGCTTTGTGTATTGGGACACAGCCATGCTGGAATAGAAAAAGTTCTTCCCCAATCTGCATCCACAGCGTTTGAAGCATGGCGTTGTCCAAAATGTCTTGGTCCACTGAAGCGTTAAGCTTCTCCTTCGCTGGAAATACAATGCACATTCCAAACCCTGAAAAACAGAGGTGTCCCAATACTTTTGTCCTTATAGTGTATATTCGATTGGGTCCTGTCACTTAACATTTAGTCCCACTTTAGCTGAACTCACTCTACTTAATCTGGTAAAAGAGACTTAAACACAACCTCATCTGAGTACATGCCACTACATTTTTTGAACTTACCATGCCAAGTGTCCTTATGCAGACCTTTACAACGGATGTAGATAAACAGTACAATAGCCATCAAATACTGCGAGACAGTATTAGCTGCAGCTGATCCACTGTATATTGAAAAGTCAAATTAGTAATGCCTTTTAGGCTACTACATCCCATCTCTACCTCTTTAGTCTTATTACATTTGCCACTGACAGACGCCACCAGTCAAAAGGTTGGACACACCTCATTCAGCGATTTCCTTTGTTTTTGTTATTGGCTACATTGTAGATTAATACTGAAATCACCTATTTCTCTGACGACAGCTTTGCACACTCTTGGCATTTTTCAATCAAATTTGTGAGGAATCAACCTGGAGTGGTGTTTAATTAACAAGTGTTTCTTTGTCAACAGTTCATTAGTGGAATTTCTTGCCTTCTTAATGTGTTTGGATCATCAGTTGTGATACAGTTAGTGATACTGTTCCACTATGGTGCTACTGCACATTATGGCAAGAACCACTTAACTAAGTAAAATGCATAGTTCCATGTGCTCCTTCATTATTTTGTTTGTTTTCAATATTAATCTACAATGTCGTAAATAATAAAAAGAAAAAACCCAGAACGAGAAGACTTTTGACCGGTAGTGTATATCTCTTACATTTTATATTTTACACACATCATGTCAAAAGCTGCTAAAAGAGGATCGAGGGACTTGGCTCATGCAAGTTGCTTCGGATCAGTAAAACGTGAGCTTAACAACAAAAATGTGAGCTCTGGGCATACTCACGCAACACCAAGATCCAGAACGAACAGGAAAATATAGTTGCTCAAGGCATTTAGTACATTTGCTATAGCTCCAGTGATGACCAGGGGCCAAATGATCCCCTAGAAAGAGACGGCATGTTAATTTATGACAGACCTCCGAAATACTGCACTTTTTCTTCTTGTTCTCTTACTTGATTTTGTAGATATGTCGACTCAATGATGAATAAAAATAACGCCTAAAAGAAAAGACATCAAAGGTGTTTAGAATCTTTCAAAATAGTTTGAACCTTTCACCTGTTTTGGGTTTTTATCTTCCTTTGACACACTATTGTAAACACATCTGACACATAGGTCCAAATTATAAGCATACAGTATATGTACAGTACAGTCTTTTCATGTTTGTAGTAGACTTAAAAAAACAATTCAGATTAAAACAATGTGAATGTCATGTAACAGCACATGGAGACACTTGTGAATATGAATATAAATGAATATACTTATTTGAAAGGAAAGCAAAATATGTACATTTTCCATTTACCTTTTAGTTCCACTTTCCATTTAGTTACAAGCATAAAATTGTCAACAAACACTAAATCAAGAGTCACCCAAAAAATGTAAATGACTTCTAACAACCCCCTTAAACCATGTCCAGGTCTTCATTAAGGTGCTGATGTGGTTTAGGACCCAGTATGACTGTACTGTGTGCTAAAAAAAATAACTTGGCCAGAGAGAAGTGATCTTAGATCAGATCTATACTCAATTATGACAGATTAATGACAGACTTATAACATGACAGACCTCCTACTCCTGAGACAGTGAGTGAAAAATAACCTGTGGTCTAAGACTGCTGCCCATTTTGTTCAGCAAACCATTTTGTTTGCTTATTATGTAAGTTTTACAGTGTCCAAACCACACTGACGAGCCACCTTAGTGAAGAACTGGAAGTCATTCAAGTGAGTTATGAGAATTTAAACTCCTGGTGTTTGATCTAAATGAAAGAATCGCTGAATTATTATGAGAATGTTGAGTGCTTTGCTTTACATACTGGAAGAGCTGGCATAAAAATCTTCACGTACATCTGAGATAGTCTGAAACAGACAGGCACAGTTTTGTTACTGGCTATTCATGTTGATGCAGCACCATCACATAACCTTCAGTATTTGGGACTTCTCTGGAGGATATTTTTAATGGTAATGTCACCAAGTGGCTTTAAATAAAGCATAATGGGCCACATGCACAAGTGGGTCTTAAATAAGACTGGTCAAAAGGTCTCAGTCTTTGATCTAAGACCCATTTTTAGAGAATTACAACCAGGACTGGTCTAAGAGATACGCACTGCTGTGAAAACAGGTAACAGGAACATTTACTCAGCAAAATTACATTTCTAATCACTAAGTCTCTGTCCACATTTACACTGAGTCTCAGGTAACTACTCATGCTGGCCAGATCTACTGGGATTTGGTCCCTTATCCTCACCCTCATGCATTGGGTTTAATCTGCCAGATGCAAGCATCTGCCTACTGTGTTTCTGAGGAAGGTACAGCTGCCAGATTAAATCAACGAATCATGCATTTACTTCATTCATTTATTCAATAGGCAGAGTTCTTGCTTATAAGACGACTTATTACTAAGCAAGGCTGCTAGCTGCTCTGAGTATAACCTCGACTTGTCACACTGTGGACCAATAAAGGTTTTATTATAATTAACAGCAAAGTCAGTCAGGAGGACAGTGTACAGAAGAGGAAAAAATGTAAATAGATTCAGTCATTTATTTTCTTAAACAATTAAACAATTTCCTTTGGGATAAATAAAGTTTTTTGATTCTGATTTTTGTAACTGCTTAATCCCCACTAGGGTCGCTGGTACCCAGAGCCTATTCCGGACTCTAGCCCACACACACACCATTCACTAATAGCGCACTCTTCACTCAGACAATCACACACACGCCATACACTCTCTCACACACACACACACACACACACACCCACACACACACACAACACCCACGAAAA
>JBBMFX010000001.1:20301485-20312550 GCA_037832545.1 Rhabdalestes septentrionalis | reverse complement strand
TGTGAGTGTCTGTGTGTGTGTGTGAGTGTCTGTGTGTGTGTGTGAGTGTCTGTGTGTGTGTGTGAGTGTCTGTGTGTCAAGTTTCCTTTGGTTCACTAATTAGACAAGCTAATCTCTAAAAGAATGAGACTTTTTTAGGATGGAAATGGCTGCATATTGGAATGTATTTCTGTGTTGACAGGTATGATAAAGAGGGCCATGCACTTGATGGTCAGTCCATGACTGAAATGAGGGGAGGCGGAGGAGGGGGCCCCACCAACTGGAAGACACTGGCAGATGTCAAAAATGAGCACCTGGGCCATGGAGACAAGGTGAGGAACTTTTTTTAAATTTCATACTTAAAACCTCCGCTTCGTTTTGTAGTGATTAAATGACCTAATCGGTGCTGGACTGGCCATCAGGCATACATGGCATTTACCGATATTAATTTTGGGTGGGTGCGGAATCCCGTCAGCAGCACCTCATCAGCTCATTTCTTAGTCGTTACTTCAACAAGAGGTTAGATTTCACCTCCTCCGCCTCCCCTCATTTCGTCATGGCTTGCCTTTATCAAGGGTGCTAGTTATTTTTTAGGGCACAGTCTGTTGAACGAAAGTAAACAGTGAAGCTCCTCTCTGCCAGGAATTTTAGGAACTGTGTTCAGAATGAGATGGAATTGAGCTGCAGTCTGATATATTACTGCTCATTAATCACTGACAGTAATGCCTTTCCCACCTGGCTTTCCAAAGATATACCCTTAAGAATTACTCACATTTATCGCTGAGATAGAGAGGACAGATTAGTGTGACTCAATATATTGAGTTTGGTAATTAAGAGATTATGCTTCAGATAAACTGCATAATAAATCTGCTCTTTTCTCCCAGATTTTCAGTCATGGAAATGAGAGTGCTGTGTCGTAAATCAAGGCAGAAAATACGTACCAAATTAGTTTGTTACAGAAAGACTTTTTGTTTATTCCCTCAATTTAAAATACCAGTCAGGATGATTTGAGCTTTGATTGTTCTTGTTATGAGTATGAAGTTTCTGTCGCATACCTTCATCACGGATCTCATTGAATGTTGGAAACGAAAGCACTGTCGCATTAATTCCTGATTATGGTATATTTCTTATTTATTCTGCTTGTGTACTTTGCATATGTTATATCGGCAAGTTTAAATGAGATTGAGCTCTTGTGCAAAAGAGCTATTATTTTTATTCTTTAATACTAACCATCCATGCATTTTTGTGTAGAACCAATAGCACGTGACATAACACCAGCTCTAATTTGTTGCACACATTAATTTGAATTGACCAGTGATCTGATATGTGAGAAATACAACCCACTGGGACCTCCCAGTCATCATACAAAGAATTGGATCTAATTTTAGAGCTGAAAGGGTAGGGAAAAGGAGGAAACATCACTGGAATGAGGAGTGATTTGATGCAAGTGTATATTATAAACAGCTGCTCCCACAGCTTCTCTCTGTTCACTATCTGCTGCCTCTGAATGGCTTCCTCAACCTATAGCTGTGAGGAAGAACTAGAAGAGTTTCTCCACAGAAAATTGTGGGTGGGCCACCTCGCAATCCAAATGCTCACTGGATCAATATACAATTCTTATTGTCCTTAGTAAACAAAAGGCTATCTGCACAACAACAAGAAAGTTACTGTTTTCCATGGGGTTTTGTTGTTTAGTCTGATAATTCTGTTCTTATTTTACCCACTCACAGAAGCATAATTTTACTCCTTTCTCTGAGTACCATGCTTGTGGCCTCTAAAACAAAACAAACATGGGTCCTATAGACTAGATTAGCTTCTAAATTTCTTCTCCACTTATAGAATATTGGTAGGTAAAACCATGCTAGAAACACTTTCCCTGGGTGTCTCACACAGACTCACATTTTCATGTTTGTGAGTGTTTCTACCAAATGTTTTGAATTTACTTCCGTTATTGGTGGATGGTTAGCTTTTCTGATGCCAATAGTGGCAAAATATTGGCAAAGATGATATTGGTATTATACATTTTCTGATGGTTTTGGTTTATTTTGTGAGGTGGAAAAATAAAATGGAAACCTGTTAGACAAAACGCATACTTTTGTTGAATAGGAAAATGTATGCTTTTATTATACAAGTATGATACCATATTATATCTCATAACTGCTATATTTATCATTTTTTGGGGGGGGGGAAATACCAGGATGGTAAACCTGAAGATTAAAATGCGTGAACAGTATTTAAAGACGGACCACTGCTAGACTGAGTATAAGCTGCTTCATCATAAGATAGTTTCCTGCATAAATGGAGCATTGATGTGTTTTATTTTGATCCAGTGTTTGTTTTTACGGTCATACTCGGAGCCTCACGGACCCTGCTGGTTGACCACCGCACCTCTAATGACTTGTTTCATGTAGCTCTCCTGCAGTGCCTGTGTACTGTCCCAGTGTTAAGCGTATCTGGTGCGTCAGTGTTGCAGTCTCAAGCAATTTCTGCACTTATTTGTTCTTGGTATGACTGTAATACCTGAAATTTTAAATGGCATATCGGTTCAAGCTGGAGACCACCCACTAGTTGGTTGAACATACGAACAGGATGTTTTTATTTATGGAGGAAAGATGTGAATGTTTGGGAAGACAAATGGATGCCCAGAGAGAACCAGGTGCAGAACAGAAGGTTATTATTTTTTAAAATGTTACTTTAAATACAGAAAAAACAGCCAAAAACCATGACAATATAACAGTGAGGGGAAAAAATAGAATGTGCTCTTTATTTTTTCTAGATATGTGAAGTGTTTGGGATATATTTTAAAGTTAAACTGGCATGCTGTAGCAGTTAATAGAATTTAAAAATGTATAGTACTCTTTCAAACTACCAGTAGCTCTACTAGATTTGGGAATCAGTAGCTCTACTAGATTTGGGAAAAAGATTATCCTAAACATCATGGCCCTATGCTGCACAATCCTAAACACTAACAGTAAACCCAATGATTATGTAAGCAATTGTAGTGACACTGTGTGGACAGATGTAAAATAAATAGCTTACAGGGTTCCAAATGGGTGTAATTTTCTTGACGTACTCATGCTTTTGACCAGATAAGCATTTGGTCACTTTGTTGGAGGATTCTCACTCCTGCCCATGGGATCTGGTTAAAAAGGAGCTTTTAGAAAGTTTCGCATATAAAAGACAAATTACTACCTGTGGGCACTGAGATTTCTGCACCGAATCTGGACTGAATGTTTTTTGTTTGTTTGTTTGTTTGTTTGTTTTTTTCCTAACTGTGCCAGTTATCTGATTATCACTGAATTCACAGTAAGGACTTTTTGCACTGTATATATAACTTTCCAGTTTTGTTGTGCTCTTGTGCGGTATTTTGCTCTGAATAAGGTGCGGGTGGTTGGGGTGTCCCTCTGAGTGTTTGCTGGTGCATCTATAAAGAACAAACGTTGTCAGTATTGTTTGTGCAACACAGATCTGAATGCACGCTGGAAAAGCCTGAAGTCTGTTTCCTCTTCTTTGTCTGTTTTCTGCAGAGTTGGGAGCATTTGACTTGCTGTTTTGAATCGCAAGCCTGTTTGCTTCTGAATTCAGTCAAATACAGAAATGGCAGTTTATACTAGGGATTTCTCGATCAGATTTTTTTGCCCTTGAGTCCGAGTCATTTGATTTGGATCTGATACTTCTATACTCTATATTAAGGCGAATGGGAGGTTACTCATTGCGATCATTTGTGCCATCTTGGCTGTGATGTCTTGCACCTTAGTGCTGGCGTGTGTGTGTGTGTGTGTGTATATATATATATTAGGAGTGTGCAGAGCGGCCGCTATTTGTATCTGTATTTGTAGTTGTTAAAATGGAAAATTATTCGTATTTGTATTCGGGTAAAATTCATAATGCAGCGCGCAAACAATGTCAGAATCTCCTCCTGAACGCGTGGAGGGGGCAGGGGGCGGGGAGGCGGAATATCTAAAAGTGAAAGTGATCAATCGGTCTTCCCGTAGTTTATCTAAACTTGCAACAATCATATACTGTAACCTAATTCATAGGTTTGGTTCAGTCAGTATTAAAAATGCCATGACAAAGTTATAGGCTTGTATTCCATAATAAATGGAAAAAAAAATCTGCTTCTTGTAAGTCTGAATGTATGTGCGATTAAATTCGATTAATTAGATTAATTAATCGCCACACCATGTAATTAATTAGATAAAAAAATTTAATCGCTTGACAGCACTAATATATATGTATATATGTATACCCGAGTCCTGATCGGGAGGTAACGTCCGATTATGAAACCACGTGTTCAGGGCCGGATTTCCGGAACTGTACATCCCCAGTTTATACTCCTCTTGACACCTTCAGTTCCTGCTTTCCTGCTGTGATGGACGTGGCAGGCAGGGCCTGGGTTTCATGACTGTCTGGACTAGATTGATTTTTTTTAAAATACCTGAATTAAGTTCATTTCTATTTAAATTGAGCCCCTAGTGATGTAACACTTTGTCCAAGGTATTTTCTATCAATATGGAAGCTGCTCTGTACATTTCCATTAAATACCATCAATACACCTCAAACCAGCTCGACATTCTATCCTTCACTTACCAATTGGACATCATCTCTTTCATTGAAATGACACCCATGCTCTCTCTACTACTCAGTGGCTCAAAGATACATTGTCCTTCCTATATAAAATATAAATAAACATATATTGTATATGTATAAATGACTGTTTGAGTACTTTTTAATCTTGATGTTTCTGTGCATTAAATATTCTAATATAAAAATAGGGTCACACCAGAGACAGAACAGAAAGAGTATATATCTCAGGATAACACACAATCTGTAGCTCACACAGATCTGTCTACTCATTTGGGCCGTACGGTCATGCCCCTGAAATCTTTGAATTTGTCTGCTGAAATTAAATGTGCTTGTCATTAAATCTTTGTGTGTTTTCCTCCCATTATTCATTCTTCCCTGATGGTATTGGTTAGAGTTTGCCATATCATGTGAGCTTGGAATATGTAACCATCAGATATAAAGCCATGATTATTGGAGAATGGTGCTGGATTAGTATTACAGGGCTGCCATTCTAACAAGTAGTAATGTATTTCTCTGACTTTCCATCCTCTGGCCTCATTTTCCAGTAAAGTGGATGAAAAGATAATTATACAGGCATTCGCTTGATTAATTACTGCTTTTTGGAGAGGCTGCAATGTTCAGGGAGAATTTTTTTTCTTCTCCAAATGAAATGGCAGTAATTTACAGGGAGGTTCTGTTTATTGAGTAACGAGCGTTCTCTCTAGCCTGCTGCCATTGTCAGTCACCGCTCCCTTGAGGCTTTACATTTATTTGAAGTGACACTGAATATGAGTTCTACCCCTTCTGGAAGTTAATTAGGGTCAGATTCCTAAAGCGTAGCAGCAGAATGGTCAGCAGTAAAACTGTTCTGAGGGAAATCAATTATAGTTGCTTTTGTTTTTGTTTTCTTTGCTCATTTCCTTTCAAAACTCAGGGTTAAGACTTTGCCAGAGGCCTCTGAATAGATTGTTGTCTAAACATGGATGAAAGTTGCATTTTTCAAAGGCAGAATGCACTTTTTTTTTTTTTTCTCTCTATTCGTCCTGTCAAGACTACCTGATTATGAAGAGGAGTTTTGTCTTTTTGGGAAGCAAAGGCCGTGTCTGATCTGTGTCCTGGGTAAATCCAAATCCACATGCATTGTGTTTCTGAGTCCTGAGCTGCTGGTAGTTTCAGAGTAGTGGTCACTGCTGAGTTGCTCTCAGCTCTAGTTGCCCACTTTCCTCTCACAATAGAACTTCTCTTCTGTTGAGGTGATCATGCTGTTACGAAAACACTTCTTTTCCGACTGCACCTCCATGGCCTTTACTTCTCCTGGCTATTTTTTTAGTTCTCTCTCCAGCAACTTCATTTTTCTCTTCATGTTCTGTTCATCTAGCCAGTTCGGAAACAACAAAAAGCAGTTACTCAGCTTTGCGCTTCTCTTCTCCAACCCCAGTGGCACTTTAACTTGTGTCATGTATCATAGTCCTGCCCTCATCAAGTTCTGAACCTCAACAGATAACTACCGTTTGCTCCCGGCTGCTGCGTTCCACCTCGCTGCCAGTCTGGTCCCGAATATGTGCTCATGAGCTCTGCACCTTGAAAATATTTTTTAAAATAAATGCTGCTTACCTACATTTTATCTGTCTGATTAATGGAGTCAGGTTAATATTATGGAAATAAGGGAACTCTGTTGAAGTTGCTTAATAAATTGAACATCTTGCATTTTGATTAAATCTGTTCCACTCTTATGCTTGTGCAATATTATGTGATGATGCCTATTTGTTTACTGATGATTCTCTCTGTCTGTTTCTCTTTCTCTCTCTTACTCTGTCTAAAAAAAGGCTGATTATTTTACTTGCATTGGCACCATTGTGTACATGAGGAAGGAGAACTGCCTGTACCAGGCCTGTCCTAGCAAAGACTGCAACAAGAAAGTGGTGGACCAGCAGAATGGCATGTTCCGCTGTGAGAAGTGCGACAGGGAGTTTCCTGACTTCAAATACCGTCTTATGCTCTCTGTAAGTCTCTCTCGCTCTCTCTTGCCCTCGCTTTCTGTTGCCCCTTCTTACACAGTATATTTCAGTTGTTCTTGTCTCCTTAAACCTCCCAAGAATAAAGTGCCTGTTTTTGTGCTTTTGCTGTGTTGTGAACTTTTATGCCACTTTTCCTCTGTCCTCAGCTCCTTTCTCCCTTCTCACAACTCAGTCCTTCAGTTCTGGTTTTGCCTGCATTTGCCTCTAAAATACTAATTTTAGGAATGTATTAGTATTGCTCAGTGAAGGAGATTGTTGGTGCAAGCTTACCGTATGCTCTTAATATTTAGTGGTTATTTTTGAGGCATTTCGTTTTTGCTTTTTAGTCCTGTTCAGTTCAGATTGTTTTTGGTTAATTGGTGTTTTTTCTTCATGCTTCTGCTTATTTTGTATGAATGTGCAGAAATACGCATAAATGAGGGCATCGTTTTTTTCCCCCATGTTCCCTACTGCTAGTCTGCAAAATGAATTTAAGAAATAGGGGCATTAAAATATTAAAACTTATTTAGTCAGCAGGCCCAGCCCTTGCATGCCAGACATGTGAAATAAGCCGATTTTCCCTTTTTTGTTTTGTTTCCCTTGCCAGAAAGCACTTCGAGGTTCTCCATAACGCGATAGTAAAAGCATATGAGTGCACCAAGCACAATGCAAATCTGCCTTGGCACAGTTTGCTTTGAATGAGCCTCTCTGCCAAACTACATTCTGGAGGTGTCGTGAAATGGTTCATCAGACCATTGAAATGGGAACTGAGCTATTTTGTTGCTGTCCATGATGATTCACTTATGCTTTCTCAATTTACAGGTAAATATTGCAGATTTTGGTGACAACCAGTGGGTGACGTGCTTTCAGGACAGTGCTGAGACCATCTTGGGCCAAAAAGCAGATTATGTTGGACAGCTCAAGGACTCGGTGAGTTTCTCCTTCCCTCTGTCTCTCTCTCTCTTTCTCTGGTACATGAAAGTGTGGCCTCAGGGACTGGCCAGTGCAATAGAAAGGCCCACGGAGCAGCACATTGTGACAGAATTTCGATTCTCTCTGTGGTGCACCCATAAGAGTGAGACCCAAACTATAGGGTGGTGTATTATTATTTTTTTTATTATAAAGGCCTCATTTGGAGATGTTGACTCTTGGTTTAGTTTCAGACCTATTTTATTTCTCTTTTATATTCTTTCACAGAATGAGGCTGCCTTTGATGAGGTCTTCCAGCATGCCAACTTCAACACTTTTGTCTTCCGTAGTAGAGTGAAGCTGGAAACCTACAATGTGAGTACAGCCTTAATTGGGTCCTTTTTTGATCATATCACTTAACCAGAGAACTGAACTTGTGAAGTTGCTCATTATTCAACAAAGACCCTTCTCAGTTGTGTTCTTCAGTAAGGCAGACTTCTCTGTGGGTGGATCGTGGCTTATTTTTCACATCATTTAAGTCCAAAAGCTGGAGAAAATGGCAGAATTGGAGGAAGGCATGATTTTGAGAAGAAACAATCCTGGTTTGCATGATGCACTTTCTTTTGTGCTCCTGAGATATACAGAAATAGTCTCAATTGTTGTCTTGCTATTTACTCATCTACACATGGATCTGTCCGCTGTGGAAGCGACAGGATCTCAGTGGATATTAATTCACATAGAGCTTTATGAATGAGTTTAAACTGTATTCTTTAGGGCTCTGAAGATTGAAGGATGTGTGTAAACCTGCTGACTAGTTTAGTGGAATGCAAACATATTCCAGTCTCGTCCCATTTCTGAGGACATTTCCAGAGTTTGCGTTCTTTCACTGTGGTTCTAAAGGGTTATGGGGGAAATAGGTATACTGTCTCTTTGTGAAAGATGACTTAAGTAATACATTTTTGCCTTCTTTCTAAATCAGTTTAGTTGTATGGCAAGGCGTCAGGCAGGCACTGTCTAATAAGGTTTATATTATCCTTCAGGGAAATTTGTGCTCATCTTTAGTAGCACATCAATATCCACACTCCCAACCATAGCATAGTTAGAGAAAGATTAAATTACATGATATAATGGAGTCAGGCCACAAACCTTTCTCAGCACATTTGAAGGTGACTTGAATCGCAGTTCTGTGAAAACAGCATAATGGAACATTGATAGCCAGTTCATTTAAACATTGCTAGCTTACATGAATTTCAAATAGACTCTTAAAGAGACATGTTCCCGTGCTACAGCTGTCACAGCTCTCGGGGTGGTTTGATTTTTGCCGGATAAAATGTATGGGGAATATGGGCTGTAATTTCAGGTTCACAACTTGAATCTCCATTTCAACATTGCAAATGTTAGCGGGACCATTTCAGCCCAGTCATTTGAGCACGCCTTTTGGTATTTTAAAAGGTTGTGTGGCTGAGATAATGTCTGGGTTTAATCCTAACCTCCTTTTGGCTGTAATTTAAGGTCAGGCATGTTTAGAGCTTGTAGAGCAGTAGAGTACCATCACTAGCAGGCCGAGGCCACCAGGCATAGTTCTGCAAGCTTCAGCCACTTCTGCCTTGGATATTTTTCTGCAGTCCTCAGGGAACCGCTCACCCACTGCACAGCTCATGCTGTTTGAGGTAGAAATGTAGACTTTGACCTTGGAGAGGATTCATCTGGCGAGTTTGGTCTTTACTGTCTGTTTTTTTGTTTGTCTGTCTGTCTGTTTTTGTTGTTTGGGGTATTTCCTGTTTTTTTTGTTGTTCCTGATTCTGAAACATGATTTATTGCATCGTCTCTTCTCCACACAGGATGAATCCCGCATTAAGGTGACCGTGATGGAGGCTAAGCCTGTGGACCATAAGGAGTACAGCAAGAGGCTGATCATGAACATCAGGAAAATTGCAACACAGTAGATCAATGCCACCCCCTCCAAAAACGCTGTCCCTCGCTCAGAGCAGCACTTGATTTTGTGACCTGAAATATATGTGTATTGTTTAGTAATATTTGTATTATTATTTCGTTCTTTTTGTTTTACTTTGTCTTAACGTTCTGCTAATGCCCACTGAACCATGATAAAGAATTTCTTTTGGTTTATTTTAAGCACTCAGGTGCTGAACTCAAATGTAAAGCAGCGACGTGGCATTGTCTCTGTTTTAGTCGATTAGAATGAGCAGGGGCGTATTAGAAAATGCTGACATTTTGGCGGTAAGGACGTTTGAGCAAAGGATTTTTGAGGTAATAGGAGTGTGGGAGGAGTGTGTAGCAAACATACAGGTCAGTCTATCCACAAATGCTCCACAGTGTGTCTGTTTAAGTTGGTTGTTGGCATAACGGAATTGGCTGCCCTTTGCTAGTATTTTGGTTCAGCACCCCAGTCTGTAGGCTTCTGTCTCTGAGCTTGCCTGGCATGGACCTGTGCAGCGCTGATAAGTGTGTGTATACTCTCTCACACACACACACACATCGTGCAGATGCACTTAGTCAATTGGACTTTCCAGAGACTGATTCACTCTATGTAGATATGTTTTCTTCTTTTGTGTTTTGGATGACTAAATTTGGACAAACCCAAGAAATAAAGGTTTTGTTGGAACTAGGATCTGTTTTTTAATGCTTTCTATATACAAAGAAGCTTTTTTGAGAATTAAGCTGTTTCACATGTAAGCTAGATTCTCCTGTTTGTGGCCTTGTGTACTGTATTAATGAAACCCCACACATCAAGAAATATCTGAATTGCATCTTTACATCCTTCAACTTATGGCTCAGTTCTACAGTCGTTTCCCCAGTAGCTCAAAATAATGGGCTTTAATTCCCTCTGCCAATGAGACAGATTTTGTAATCTCTCTAATCATCCTCTCTGCCACGGTATATCTGGGACAGAATACTCGACCATGAAAACCATTTTTGCCCTGCTTTCATGTGTCTATCAGATGCATGTTTTTCATCGTTTTTGTCATGTCTGTCACTTAAGTCTGCTATTTATGAACTAAGTTCCTGCCTGCCATTCGCATGTTGCCATGGGAATGGCCTCTAATTTCTCATAGGGGTATTGAGGAGCCTGATGAAAAAGCTTGCACTCTGATTCCAACGTTATGAGAGTGCTGTTTTTCAGCACTGCTCCTACTTTCTGTTACTCAATGTACTTGGACATACTCTTCAGTTTGAAGCAGGGAGACATAAAGAGCATCTATTTATTTAAACCTGGGGCAAGTCTAGCTATGGGGGTCTCAATACCAAGTGGCCCTTAACTGGGCCTGTAGTTTTCTGCCTTTGGGTACGATTAAAATCTGACTTTCTTCGCATGTCCAGACAGCGAGGGCTTCTATCTTGGTTGGGTGCATCTTAGTGTACAAATATTGGCGTTTAGAGTGTGCCTCCTTCCATTTGTTTGTTTCAGTATATACACTCAATAAAAATATAAACGCAACACCTTTGTTCCTGCTCCGATTTTTCATGAGATGGACTTAAAGATCAAAAATTCATTCCAGATACACAATGTTACCATTACTCTCAAACATTGTTCACAAATCAGTCTAAATGTGTGATAGTGAGCACTTCCGCTTTGCTGAGATAATCCAGCCCAC
>JBBMFX010000001.1:20283475-20297854 GCA_037832545.1 Rhabdalestes septentrionalis | reverse complement strand
CACTGCTGCCCCCTCCCCCTCTCTCACTGCTGCCCCCTCCCCCCTCTCTCACTGCTGCCCCCTCCCCCTCTTTCACTGCTGCCCCTTCCCCCTCTCTCACTACTGCCCACTCCCCCCTCTCACTCCTGCCACGCCCCCCCGGGGAAAACCTCGGTTCAGATCAGTGCAGTGCCTGCCTCTGCAGCTTAAGCCCCTCTCACACTGCACTTTTCCCTTTGAGCGCCAAGGCCTTTTTCTTTATTTTTTTCAAAGGCCTATTCCAGTGTTGCTCTTGTCAAGAGGCTTGGTTCGGTCCTGGGAGATCGAAGAAGATCCAAGAGCCTATGTTAAATGTGTTCTTTAGAGAGGGAAAGAGGGATAGAGAGAGAGAGAGCGGGAGAGAGACCATGCTCTGAATGCTTGTCTGGAGTTTTAACTGGCGTGAAAGATTCTGTCTTGCTTTTTGATTTGCATAAATCTGACATATTGATGTCTGTGTTGCAGTCTCTGCCCATGGCTCTGTTGCTCTGTGCAAATTCCTTTTGACATGGGATCACTGGTAGGGGCGCTCTGACCAGCCCTGCACTTGATGGAAAGAGACTTCAACAGCTGTTTATAAGTGAACAGAATGATCAGATCTGGTAAACTGATAAGATCTGATAAACTCATTGTTTTATCAACTGCACTCACCATATAGGATCACTTTGTAGTTTAGTTACAAGCTACTGTCCATCTGTTTCTCCATTCATTAATGTTCAGGACCCGCATAGGACCAGATGTTGGGTTGTGGTTAATTCATTTACATTTATATTATTTAGCTGACGCTTTTTATCCAAAGCGACTTCCATTCCCTAACAACAACTGGAGCAACTGGGGGTTAAGGGTCTTGCTCAGGGACCCAGTGGTAATGTGCTGAGGGTAGGATTCAAACCCATGACCGCTTGGTCCAGAGGCAAGTATCCTACCCACTTAGCTACCTCCACCACATTCATAGCACAGCATTGATACTGACACTGGCCGCTGGTATGTTAGTGTGTTTGTATTGATCCAGGTGGATCACAGGTGTTGGGCGGGTTTTTTGTCTGATCTTAAGTGTAGATACAGGACAGTTGTATCTAGTAAGTGAGGTAGTAGATCTCTGATATACATATATCTGTGGTTTAGCTTTGAAAATGGTTTCTGTTTTATATTTGATTTGATTACATTCATTGTTCTCCCTGTAACTGCGTGGATTTCCTCCAGGGATTTCCTCCAGGGATTTCCTCCAGGGATTTCCACCGGTTTCCTCCCACCACCAAAAACTTGCGTGTTTGGGGATAGGCTGATTGGGCTCACTAAATTGACCCTAGGTGTGACTGTGAGTGTGAATGTCTGTGTGGCCTTCCGACGTGCTGGCGACTGTCCAGGGTGTACCCCGCCTTTGCCCGTAGCAGCTGGGATAGGTTTCAGCCTTGTCATGGTCCTAAAACCGGTCCTGAACAAATTTGCTGTGTCGCTGAAATTACTGCTGCTATGAAGAGGTGTACTCCGTCTGGTCTGTGTTTATGTAGGTGGTACATGTTTCTGACCTTCTTCACCATTTTACTGCACTTAAAAATATTTAATAGACCAGTTTGTTCTAGTGGTCCTTAACCTAAACTGAAAGTGATCGTGCTTTTGGAGACATTGCCCACGAGCTACTCTATGAAAGGCGGGTCTCCATATTGTCATCTTTTAACTCTGGCTTTTGAGTCTGGTTGATATTTTGTTTTATTGTCCAACTATGTGTTTATTCATCTAAGTTTCCATATCATTTACATATCTATTTTTATTAAGTTCCTTTTATTTTACCCATTTTAGGTTCCAGGAGTTCTGTTTTCGTTTTTATTCGGGCACTGTCTTTAAGTATATATTTTAATGTACCGTACATTCTGGACTATGAGCCACTACCCAAATTTTCTCAAATGTTGAACCCCGTGGCTAATAATACGGTGCGGCTAATGCATGGTTTTTTTTTTCATGACGCTAAAAACATTTTACCTCATAAACAGACTCGGCGCCAGACACGGATTTGCGGAAGGACTTTTGGGGTAGCACACATTTTATAGGCTCATTTCGGGTTGATATATTTTATGCGCAGATTTGGGATTTTGGGAAGAAAAGTCCTTAGCGGGGACATTCTTTACCAGCTCGGTCGTGGTCTGGGGGGCGGTCGTGGTCCAAAATTCCATATTGGACACAGGTCTCAAAAACAGGACATGTCTGGGAAAAAGAGGACGTCAATCTACTCTTCTCTCTGTCTGACTACAAGAAGTGAAACATTTTGCACAGACGTTTCTCCTCTGCTGATTTTACGGTGATTTTGGTGAATTTATAGGAAGGAGAAAAAAAACGTCTTTCCGGTTTAAAAATGCATTGTAATGCGCATCACTGACATTTGTACCGAGTAAAATAGTACCAAGTTTTGTTCTGTAATGCCTTACATTACCGTGTTACAGCAAAAAGCAACTCATTACATTTATTAGTTACTTTTGTAACACATTACTTCCAACACTGGTGGGAACTGACCACTGCTTATGAGCGAACTCCACAAGAGCTTTCCTTTCGGAGAGACTCTAACTCAGTCATCTAGGCATCTCAGTTTGTTTCTTATGCTTGCCCACATTGATGTGAAGAACATACTGTCCCTTGCTGCCTTTATCTGACCCCTTTACAGGTGTCACTGTACTAAGATAATCAATGTTATTCGCTTCACCTGTCTGTGGTTTTCCTGTTGAGACTGACTAAATTATTTATATCCTGTTTGAATTATACTGTGATTAACTTCAAGTGTGTATGCACTAGTGTGTTGCTCCAGGTCACACTGAAAAAGAAAGAGTTCAAAATGTAGTCCATTCAAACAAAAATGGCCTAGTTCTTTCACGGTTATTTTCATATTTTTTTTTACCAAGTTCACAGCTCAGAAAAATGAACTAGGCAACGTTTGTATATTCGTTTTTCGTTTTTTTAAATATCAAGTTACATTTTCAATACTACGTCCTTCTATCTTAACCTCTGTCTGAATCTATCTGAAGTCATATCACTGAACAATCACAGACATAAGTGACATTTAAAAAACAATTGTTAGATTGAGAATTGACCTTACCACTTAAGCACTGCATCATGTTTTGCTGAAAGGGAAAAAATGAGGTGCAGGTTAACAGTATTTGGACATTTTATTCAGACAATATTAACATGAAACATAAGCAAACTGTGTCTGCCTAAAATGCAACAATCATACAAAAATATTTAAAGTGCTCAGAATATGACAGAAATAAAAGTAAACAAAACGTGTGGTTTTTCCTCTAAATCTACACCCATTTCTTAAAAAAACGGATGTTTAAACAAATGTGTCTGAACTCGAAGCTCCAATCAGCAAACGTTAAACGTGAGCTGCATTCCGTCTAGCGAGAGTGAATGTCTCTCACACCCTCGTTCATCATTTGTGAATTGATTAATTCAGTTCAGCCTTCACGAAAATTTGCAATGTGTTCAGTGAATGGCATGCAAATATATTTGTTATTGTAAGTGCAATAACTTACTGCAAACTACCATTCGTGTCGATAGTTTTTCACACAGCTGTGTTACTAATCTGTGGTATTTATACCAAACATTTCTGTACATGGCATTCATATTGACCTTTTTTGCTTTTCTACAGATTTTTTTATTTAGTTTCATTTAGATGTTATATTATGTTGTCCTTGTCTCTGTATAACTTTGCAGTCTCTACATAAAATCCTCTGGGATTAGTAAATTTTTCTGGTCCCAAATCTGATTCATTATGTTAACAGCTGGCTTGTCATTGGTATCAAGCAGCCTGTGCTGCACAGCATGGCAGCAGTGAGTTTTTTTTTTATATTTGTGCTTATATGAAAAGTTCTTCAGGAGCTGGCTGTGTGGGGGCTGGAGATCACTTTGTTTCACACAGGTCTGTTTTTGTTGCAGACTCGCATCACACAAAAAAAGGGATCTGTGATCCTTTTGCACATTAATCAAATCGTGCTTTCCTGTCAGGAGGGAGGTGAATTTTGGCCATGTCGACTGTTGAAATCCATCAGAAAGTAAGTGTGTAGATCTCCACAGTGCTTCCATGGTACGATTGTCCAGCATTGATTTCCAGCGGTAGAAAATGACATAGTTATTCAGAGTAATTGTTTCCACTTTCCATAGTCCCTGTTCCTCATGGATCCTCTTGGCTGCTGATGGTCATTTTAAAGCCTACTGACTCATTTAGTTTATGGAGATCTGCTTGTAAATGAGGGAACAAGTATTTTAAATTACAGACAAGATAGACTACCTGATGTACACTGGTGTCTGGTACCTTATGTCTGATGTACAGAGAAATAACTGGACAGAATTTGACACTTCAGTGTAGGCCTTCAAAGCCCAATCACGCCCTAGAGACTCTCCAAAGACACTCAAATGGTAGACAGAGAGGAGCAGACAAGCGATAACTGAAAGGCGGGGGGGGGTTCATTGAAAGAATCCCTGGCAGTCTGTTCTCCGACAAGGGCTCAAACATGGCTTTCATCTCCGTAAAGGTCTTGAATCTTCCTTCATGTTTTCAGGGCGATTGTGGCCCATTAGACATTCCAAATTATGATATTTTTCACTACAGAAAGCCAGGAGGCAACCCCATACTTCCAGATGCCTTTTTAATTAGCAATGTAAATGTATTCAAACAAATGGTGTTAATTTTGGCATTGATATTTTGCTTGATGTGGAGCGTTATTTACAGAGCAGCATGGGTAGTGCTTGCAAAATGAGCCAACAGACTGCGGCATTGCGAGAGAAGCAGGAGGGTGCCTTTGTGATGTGCGCAGGGGAAGAAAAATGAAGGTGGCGTCATGGCACAAGATATAATTACCAGAAAGGCAATTGGTGCCTTAAGTATCCTTTGGAAGAGCTTTGAGCAATGCAAAGAGGTCTGCATAGAAGAAGATAAGACAATGAGTAGGCAAGACCTTTCCTCTAGAGCTGCAGGCGCCACGCTGTACTTTTGTGATGTTAGACCAAGTTAATGCCCCAAATTTGTCCCAAACGGAGCACGCTGGGGTTCTGACGTCGTAAATGCGGGTCTTTTAGGGTCAATAGCCGAGCTTGTCCAGACATCAGACTGACATCACCCGCTCTGGGATGTGACCGGCCTGCGTGAATGTGCAGGACATATGTCTCCTTTTTATGTGGCAAGTGTGCGGTCTGAGTGTAGGCGGCGAGCGGTGCTGCGGGCGGCGCCAGGCCCGTCTTCTGGCTTCAAAGGTGCTCAGAACGGCAAGTGAGTGGCATTCTAAACCTCCCGCCTTTCATGACGCTCAGTACTGACTCCTTTTCCAGCTCCTTAGATCCTCCTGCTACTGTGGGCTGCAGGTTTGGCAGGACCATTCTAGGATACAGATTAAGGATTTATTAGGCTGAGGGCAAAATCCAGGCCTCTTGGAATCCTTCCTCTCATCCCCGCCTTTTCCTGGTCTGTACAAAACAAATAGCTGTCCGGCCGAAACCTTATACATCCAAAACAGCTGTATATTCTAAATAAATGAAGGACTGTGTCCTCAAAACTGATAATTCTGTACTTTTCATTATTTAATAATTTCACATTTTTACAGACGAGTTACGAGTTATGGAGTTACGGACAGCAGCAAAATAATACTTAAAAGAATACGCCCTCAAAATATTTGGCAAGGGCTGTGAAATCGTTCCATGGACCTCCACACTCTTCAAACTTTCGACACATTAGCCAAATATGTGCCTGTTCTTTGAGGCCTTTTTGTTTTCAATAGAATAGACAGATAGATTTAATCAGGACTGGGAAATATGGTGATACCCCATAATATACATTTATAAAAATATTGTGATCACTACCTGTACTTAACAAAGCCCACACGTGTTTTATTTAAAAACTGAACATCAGAAGTGCTGTTTACTGGTGCATTGTAACTTTCAATTTAGTTTATATAATTGTATTTTTGAAATTGTTGATGCTGGAGCACTTTTGTCTGTACTAACTTTTAAAACCCAGAAAATAAGAGAACACACACTGAAATTCAGTTATGACTGAGCAATCCTCCATCCTGCTCCACGAATTAATTAAAACTCTGAAGCGTCCTCTGTTTAGGCGTCAGTGCAGCGTATTTTATGGTCCTCATGCAATTGTATTGTTTTTGACTGTCATGGAATTGCCATGGTATTTAAGTGGTCCATCTGGTGCGAGGAAAGTCTAAAAAAAGTCTAAATTGAAGCTGACAGTTAGTGCAGGAATGCAGAAGGGAAACAACTGAGAAAACGACACTTTCCAAGCTCTTGTAGAGCTGACTGTATCAACTCACCAAATGCTGCATGCCACCCAGTGACCTGAAAGACAGTAGGCAATTATCTTAGTGTCTGCTGAAATTTTTTCGTCTGTGCTTGTGCTCGGGGCCATAAATCACTTTTCAGCCTCTCATCATTTGTCATTTGTCTGAAGCACACCTTCGTAAACATACACACTGCCATAAATCCTACCTGGCGATAGAATAGTCTTCAATTACTGTGCGCTTGATGGACTGCGCTGCTGGATGAGTCCGACATCTTAGTTATCAGTCTAGTGTTTGTGATCAGAGAAAGATATCTGTTCTTGTTATGACTATAAATAGTCTTAGAGTTCTGACATACTGTTTTTTTTTGCACAGTTTATAGATTAACAAGAGATACGATCATTCGTTTCTGCATTTGAGGCAGAACCGATCCACTTCACAGGGTCTAAATGTCTGCATTTTTCTTGAAAGTCAATTGCTTTTCATTAGTCACTTTAGAAATGAGAAACATCTTAAACACCCCCCGCCCCCTCACACCCCCGCTGAAACGGAAGTGGTCCTGAGGGTGTAACATCAGGACAGAACCTTTTTTGCACAGGTATTGGATTTTGCTGTACGTTACAAGTGATCAGATAATTCACTGCAGTATTTGACACAGTAAATGTTCCACAAAGCTTTAATGCACACATATTTCTTGGAAGTCAATTGCTTTTAATCATATACTTCAGATATTAGGAAGATCTGAGCCCCCCTACGGAAAACGGAAGCCGTCCTGCGGGTCGAGCAGCAGGACAGAATGAACCGGGTGATAAGAGTAAGTGCCTGATTGACAACTCAATGAGCACTCTGTCACCCTTTGCTCTCCTCCAGCTGAGTGTTATTGATTCAGCTGTAATTGATTATGGCATTAGATGGCTTTTCAATGGACTGTGGCCTAAGTAAAGACAGTATGATTGGGAGGCAATGGAGACCGAAAACTCTGCCTGGCCAGAGCTTGGCGCTGGCGATGGCGCCGGACAGATAAAAGAACTTTGAAGGCAAGAGGGGATGGGGTCAGATAGCGAGAGTAATGGGCTGTTTGCAGAAAATCACACAGCAGTGTTTGCTCTGAGGTTCTGCTGCTAGGTCAGGAAGTCCGCACACACAAACTGACATGACATCAAATTAATCTCCTAACACCGTAACCTCTTGTTTCCAGTGAATCGGTTTCTTAAATGGCCCATAACTGTCTGCTACAATGGACTCTTTTCTTCACTCTACCTGTTAGCTTCCTGGCAGTGCTACCAGATAGCGATCGCACTCATTCAGCTCTGCTTCCACTGTGGGCATTGTTCCTGTGAGCAGATGTACATTTAACACAGAGCTGGGGCTGATATGCGGTACCCCAGCCACGTTGACAGAGTAATGTGTTGATGTTGGACTCGGGCTGTGTCCAGGGGCATCAGAAGCATTTTTAATGTGAGGGAGGCGCATGGAGGCGTGCTTGGGGGTTGGGTGGGGTTTGGGTGGGGGTAAGGTTGCTGCGTGCATGAAAACTTTGTCCTTTTAGGGGTTGGGGTGTTTGGAAACTCCTGTTGAATCCTGAATCTTGAATCTTTCATGAAAGAAACCACTCCACTTAATTAATAGAAGAACACACACCACTGGAAATCAGCTCCGGGTTTTCCTCTGACTCACCGCATGCAAGTGAAGTGAATCGTCAGTTCAGAGACAGGCTGCTCGGATCTCCAGTGATATATGTATTCTTCCATCGATTAAGTGGAGTGTATTCTTTCGCAAAAGATTCAAGATTCAACAACCCTGGGTGAACTACTTATTTATGTTAAATGTGGGGGGGTCCAAATGAGTAATTGTGAAATGTGAGGGGGACACGTCTGATTGAGTGGCGACGACACCTACGGCTGTGTCTATTGGCAGAGGCTTGTCAGTAATGTTGCTCTGTGTTTGTGCCGTAGTTGCAAATGCCCCCTCGTTAAACACAGGCATTTATGGCCTGCATTAGAAATGACCTGTCACCTCTCTGGTGCGCCTGTTTACTGCTCGTATTGACTGGCTGATTTCCCTATAAGCCGCAGTGCTCTGAGGCTATGAGTGTGCGTGTATTCCTGCCACTTTTCTCCTGTTACAGACTCAATCAAGCCACAGAGGTAGCGGAGAGAGAAGAGAACAGAACGACCACTGATTATCCAATGCTATCAAGTGACCGCCTGCTATAAAGCCAAAGGGCATCTACCAGGCAGACAGACATTCAAGTCATGTTTACAATTTATGCGCTTGCATTTCTCCTTTCCTTATCTGAGAGTCATCGAGTGTTAAATCCATGATTGCTGGTGCAGTGTAGACTTTCTGACACTGACACAGACTTTATTATCTCCTCATTGTTTGTTTTATATTAGAACGGAAAGTCAATGGTCGCATATATTTATTTATTCTCATTAATCCCCCGGCCCCTCGGTACGCCAAGCTTAATCCCTGTGCTTGTGAAGTCAGAAGCGCATGAAATAAGAGAAGAGAGAATAGAGAAGAGCCATTGAGCGCTGAGGAGCCTCAATTCCAGATGCATCGCAAATTCACGGCATGTTCGCAGCTTGAGTTGAGAAAATGGGATGCGATCATGAGGAGATGCACAATAAAAGCAAAACACTGCTGTGAAAGTGAATTGAATTAAATGTGTTTAAAGAAAAGGGATGGTCCAAGACATCCTAGCACCTGGAAAGAGAGGCAAGTGCTGAATGGTACTTCCTCTCATTGTAACTTCATCCTGCTGGAAGAGACAGGGGATATTCCTATCATTAAAATGAGAGGAAGCAATGAACTGCAATTCTTCCCACTGATCCACCAAGTGAAGGATAAGAAGTTCAGAGTGGGAAGAAGCTTCTCCTTATTTTAAAGATATGCACATTCCCTGGACCTTGTGGGCTCCTCTAGTAGGATGAAGTTACCATGAGAAAAAGGACCTTCCAGGGGATGTTAGTATTGTTAGAATGAGACTGGCATTTTCATGGCATTTTGAAGGTAGAATTCGAACCCATGACCAACACTTTAGGCAATCACCACCCACAATTAAAGTTAAGTCCGGCCCAATTAACTCGGGATATACAGAAATCCACCAAAACATACAGAGCTCACATTTTGATGCAAGTGGAAAAAATGTCAGGTATGTACATTATCCACATTCATGTGTTAAGAACAAAGAGACATTGACATCTATCTAAATCTTGAAAGAAGATCTTGAACAAAGAAGAGTCATCTCCCTGCATGGAGTATCTGAGGGTCCTGTTTGCCAAGATGCCCCACTCTGAACTCTGATCCTCCTGCTGAAGCTCAAAGGGTTGAGGAGCGCGGTTCTTCTAACACTGACATCATCCTGTTGCAGGAACTCATAAGGTCGAGTGAGGGACAGTAACTGATACTCAACCTCTCTTCATCTACTTGAGTTTGCAGAGTCTCTCCAAATCCTGACAGGTGGTGACTGCTGGGCTCTCTTCAATAGTCACTTTAAATCGCCTCTCTTTATTATCTTTAATTTCCTTCTTCATCAGGGCACTGATGATAATGTTCCTGGAGCTTTTCAGTGTCAGAAGTGTTGCCCCTGGTTAGAGCCGGGTGAGATGAGCAGGAGTCATTGGCTGTGGCATTTCAACCGATTATGTCGGGTCTTGATCACATCACGGGCTGCGGCCGCCCTGCCAGTGTCTCCACTGATGGGCCGCCTCGGAGACTAAAGGGAGATTGTCAGTGACATCAGAGGGATCTTTCACCTTTGTGGTCAGGGGTCCTGTGTAAACGTCGGCCCCTGTGACACGCCTAATGCGTGTTTCTCTGACATGCTGACAGAATGCTATGCTGAGTAGCGAGTGGGAGCGCCAGGTAGACATTTGACCTGATCCCTGTCAGCGCTTTGATCATCATTTGCCTGAAATGAGACGTGTCCTGGTGTCGGGCGCACTCACCACCATCCCCGTGTGACAGGATGGAGGAAGAAGTGGGACATCTTGGCAAACAGGACCCTCGCGTACTCCATGCAGGGAGGTGCCTCTTCTTAGTTCAAGGTCTTCTTCCAGGATTTAGATGGCTTTCCACATCTGCTGCCTTCTACCTCCTTAACACAAGAATGCAGATAATGTGCATTCCTGCCTTTTTTTCGCCCTCTCGCACACAAATGTGAGCTCTGTCTATTTCAGTGTGTTTCTGTATATGATCCCGAGTTAACTGGGCCGGCCTCATCCTTAGTCGTCATCATGGCTGCATCGCTCTCATTAAAATGAGGAATTGAAAGGAACCTAAATTCCCCCTTCTCATCTGTGTAATGGGAGTCATTATGTGCGTCTTTATCACTTTTGATGCTAATTAGGATATTGTGTAATAAATGCTGCTGCAGTATTAGTATAATTTCAGATCTCAAAGTTATGAAGTTCCTAATTAGATTTTGATATGGCGTGCGGTTTAACAAAAGCCTCTGTAATGGAGGGAATCTTTTGTGTGATCGCTTTGCACACCGAGAGCTGTCATCAATTTCAATGCTTTTTTACCAATCCCAGATTTTAAAGCGAGACTTCTTAGGAGAGCCCTAGATGATGGCAGATGATAGAGGCGCTCACTTTCACAGCCACGTTTAAAATTGGACTGTTTTTAGTGATGTGCGGCTCCAAGGCCCAGGAAGGGACAGACAGAACTGTCAGAGACATACAAGCAATACAGGCTAAGACTTGAAGCAAGGCTTTGTCAGCGTTTTGTCATGGTGAATTCTTACAGAATCTGGCCATTGTTTTCATTCTGCTGGAATTGGCGAGCGCTGTAATATTATTGGATTGTGCAGACTTAACTTGATTAACTGGGGGGAGAAGCCTGCTGCTGTGGTCGGAGAGACGCACAAAGAATTTCTAATCCTGGTTGCAAGAGATGTGTGGAGATGACGACTTTCATTCTAATATCACAAAGTGAACAAATCAAGGCTTCCTTCTTAGTCTTAATCTAGCTTTTAAGACATCATCTACTGAGTCTGATTGGTGCCCACCCCCTCACTGTTTTTTTCCGCCCTCAGCCGGAACGCAAATGGTGTTTGGATTGTTCCCATCAAGTGGAAACAATCTTCACACAATCTCCTCCAGCTTGCTTGTTTCATTTTTTCATTTTCCCAAGCATTAGGCTGCAATTTAGTAAAGTGTTATAAGGACTAGTTTCTCCTTGACAGTTCACAGTAGCTTTTTTTCGACTTTAGGTCCTTTCCGAGCCTGGGCATTATATGTTCATGTGTGTGCGTGGGTTTCCGCCAGGAGCTCCGGTTTCCTCCACAGTCTGAAGACTTTCACATCAGGCGAACTGGAGATGCTAGATTGCTCCAAGGTGTGAGTGTGTGCAGAAGTGCGCTTGTGTGTCTGACCTGCAATGGATTGGCGACCTGTCCAGGGTGTTTATGTATATACCAAGATGTAAGATATACAGTACAGATGTTTGGTGTTCTTAAACACCATGTCATTTTTATTTAAATATTCAACTGTCCTCAAAAACTTAAGCCAGCTTGATTATTTCAAACTGACAAACACAATCCCCCAAAATAATATAGAGCAGGGTAACTACATTATATACATACTAAAATATGTCATAACTGCTGTATCATTGTTAACTTTGACATCATAGGAGGGTGGGATTTCCAGCGATGCTGTCAAGAGGAGATGTGGAGAGTCAGACAGAATCACAAACGGGCATTCATTAACAAGGCTAAACAAAAACAGGGCACTGAGCAAACATGAAGACTAACAAAAACAGAATGAAACAAAGTAAATAGGGGCTGAGTTGTAAAATACATAAACATGAATGCGAGAGGGTAAAAACCACAGAGCAAAGAGAGCAGAACAGAAACATCACTGAGCAAAGACACCGAGGGCAAGAGAAACTGAGCAAAAACACTAAGCAAAATCATCCAAAATCACAGACCAAAAACACCAAGAATCAACAAAAAATAGACTAAAGACAGGGGCTATATATACTACCTAAACAAATGAGACACACCTGGGCTGGGGAGGAGACAGGAACAGGTGCTAATGAGGAGGCGGGCCCGAGACCAGAACACACACATGGACCCGACACATTAATAAGGGCACATGGAGAGAAGAAAAGAGAGGGAAGCTTAAAATAGGAAAGATGGAGCACATAACAGACATATTCACATGATGCAAGACTTGACTGTATTTTGAGAACAATAATGGATGAAAAGACAATAAATGCTACAAAACTGACAAGGCTTAAAGATGCAATGCTCCACAAGAGAAAACTGCACAATGTGGAATAACATATTTAGGCTCATTAATGTGAAAATAATTTACTCCAAGTCATTGTGGACCATTTGTATTGGACTTTTGTCGTGAAATGTTCACAAAATGCAACGTGCAGCTCTTTTCCAATTGTGCATTAATTTATGACTGTGGCTTAGTGTCGTTTCCGGGGAGTTAAATAGCCGTTATCACAGATACTCTTGTATTATAGAGAAACGTATTCAACTTGTGATTACTGCATCCAATTATTTTCCTTGCGTTAAATTTTAAGTCATTGCTTAATAAGATTGTGCCGTTCTCCGTTGGCTAATGCGATTGCGCTGTTTTCGAACAGAACAGGATGTGCAGTGTTAGCACCAGATGATTAGCACTGCCACAGTGGCCGGAGATAAGAGACGGAGAGTACGAACAAACAAGAGCATCCAGAGATGCATAAATCAAATGTTCACGCAGCAGTAGTCTTCCAGGCTCGCAGAGTGAGTGTGTGTGTGTGTGGGAGGGTGTACGTGCTTGTGCTTCTGTTAAGTGGAGAAGGAGTGCTGGCCTGTTCTCTGGCTCTAAAAGTACATCAAACACCTTCAGTGAGCACTCTCCTAATTGAACAGGAGCGGCTGCGAGGGCTGGACCGGGCAGCGCATGCGTCACTGGATCCCGGGCCTGTCCTCAAATGTCAGCTTTCTTCTCCTGATCCGCTCCTCGCCGAGCATAAAAGTCAACACACGGCCCCCACCCTCTCTGCATTCTTCTGGGGGTTGTTATGTGTGCAAAAGTAAATGGAAGTCTGTTTGATCTGACAAGCCTGAATTTAATTGACTGGGCTGGGGCCGGGGAGGGCAGACGCGGACAGAGGGAGGAGGACGCGGGCGAAACACTGGGGGCCTGCATCTCTCCCCCTGCGTCTCCACGCCCCACTCGCCCTTCCCCTGTCCAGCTGGAAGCAAGAACAGTGCATCCCTCAGAGCCACGGAGGGGCTAACATCGCAGAGAATTGTTTTAAAATTTGCCTCAGTCAATTTCCATAATATTTATTTAATATAGATTATGACCTTAAATCGTTGGGGCCCGCAGGTTGGAGCTATGTGAGATAATATAATATAATATAATTTGAGATACAATAACTTTTTTCTCTGTATTTAACCCATTCACTAAGTGAAGCAGGAGGCTGCCACAAGTGAGAGGCACTAGGGAGCAGTGTGTGGGGACAGTACCCTGCTCAAGGGAACCTCAGTGGTAACACTAGCGGTTCTGGGATCCAAACCCACAACCTTCTGATTGCAGGGGCAACTCCCATACCAAAGTTAGTAATTAGTAGCGTAATTTTGTAGCTTCACTGGATAATACGTTTAAAAGTGGAATGATAACAACGTTCAAGTGGTTAATGGGCTATTTTACATTCATTGTGATGGTTGCAGATTTAGCTTTTAAAGTGTTTTTTTGTTTGGTTTGATAAATGATTTATTTAAAGGTTAATGTAGCAGAGAAACAATATTACAGTTCATTTCAAACACTCGCTCATTCCATCAGTCTAGATCCCATTAATGGCTGATTACTGTGTTGTTATCTGCATTGACTGCATTTGAAGATATTGAGTTTGAACAAATTAACAAGAACCACAAAGGGTTTATTTAGATGCTGAGACAGTAGCACTTGAAAAGAAAAGATGCCAGAAAGGTTTTCGTGTGCAATACTGTAGAAGAACCTCTTTTCACTCAGTGATACTTAGAGAACTGATACGGCAATTTTTCTTTGTGACAAATTATCACAACAAACTGAAGTGCTCAGAGAATAATATTTATTGAAGTAATCAATTGCGC
>JBBMFX010000001.1:20264679-20283375 GCA_037832545.1 Rhabdalestes septentrionalis | reverse complement strand
AGGAATAAAACCAGGCAAAGTAAGTTATACTGGAATGTCAATAATTATAATCATGATAAGGTAAAATTCCACCACAAGAACCATTTTTGTAAAGGAGCTGTGTGTGTGAAAACGCCCTTAGAAGTATAAGGATCTCTTAATTTAACCTAGATCTTTTACAGGATGTGAAGGTTCTTTATATACCGTATTTCACACTTACATTCTTTTTCAAACATGGTTCTTTAGTGAGCAAAAAGTGTTTATTCAATTGTTTATTCACTCAAGTCTTTATTCTCTCAAAAAACTTACAAGAGATTCTGTAAATATAATGCGAAATCAGTTCAAAGCCCTCCTGATTGACTCTAGAGATCTTCTGCAGCAGCAAGATTTAGGGCTGGTCTCTGAAAAACACTGATGCAGAAAAGTTGAAACAAGCAAAAACTTCAGATAAAAAATACTAGAATTATTGCTCTAGAAAAAATTAGAGGCCACTGCAAATGTCTTCCACTTCTCAGGTTTATAAGTGCAGAAACTGAACTTAACAGTTTTGACTTATTTTTTAAGAACTGCTGAAAATATTTCTCCTGATTTGCATCATTTTAAAGGAAATGACAAAACATCAGAATAAGAGAAATTATGCAGCAATTACAGAACTTGAATTATTCAAAGAAAACAAATCTCGTGTTCAACCTTAAACAAAATGGCAATAATGACCTTTGAGGAACTTCTAGTAGTGTTTTACCATTCAACGGGTCTCATTGTGAGAGGAGAGTGTGGATTACAGCAGTGTTTTATACTTTTCCTCATTAAATAAGATGTGATTCAGGTGATCACTAATCAGTCCCTCATAAAGCAGATTGAGGTGCTTGTATACAAATTTAACAGACACTGAAGTGGAATGGGTTCACACCAGAGATGCTGGTTTTAAAATAAGATGCATTTCTCTCTTATTTTTTTCTGGCGCTAAACTAGAGTTCTCTATTGTCTGGGAGGCATGGAGCTATACTTTATTCAAATGAGTCTATCAGTTTCAAATGAATTAAATGTATACACAATATTACGTCTATTTTTTTTTTACATTTAGCAACAAATGTGGTGTAATATGTTTTATTCTTGTGGAAATTTTAGCCAAAATAAATGTAGTACATCCATTCAGCACATGTTCCTACTTGTAGTCATTATGTTAATGTGCAAAATTTCAAAGAAGCTGAAGCAGATGATGCACAGCAGTGATTTGGACAGCACACCATGCCCTGACAATGGAGAAAACTAGTCATTGCACAAATTTACATGACATTTAAAATGCCTGAGTATTCTTCTTTCAAAAGTCTTGCTTTCACTCTTTGTTCTTTTTACATCATACGGGAGAGAAACAAGCCAGAGTGAATGGGGCTCATCCCCCAGAGCCCCTAGTCTGAAGCAGCTGAAGCGAGGACAGATTCTGCCACTGTTGGTTTCTATATTTTTAGCTGGCCAGTGCTGTGTGTGTGTGTGTGTGTGTGTGTGCGTGTGTGTGCGTGTGTGTGTGTGTGTGTGTGTGTGAACACTGCTGTGTGTTCTCCAATGAGAGAGTGGCACTTGCAGGCTTGTGTTCCTCCAGGTTGTCAGAGCTGTGGGGTTGAGACATGGTGCCTCGTGTGCCGCTGGGGAGCGACCCAGGAGAGAGAGGAGAGAGAGAGAGAGAGGAGAAAGAGGAGAGAGAGAGGGAGCGAGCGACATGCCTTCAGACTTATTTTTACATTTTCTTACCCAACCTTTCTCCAAGTCATTACAGTAGGCGGGAGCTGTGCAGGAGCTGTTTTATTCCCAGATTAAAAATAAACCCTCCAAGACATCTCTCGGATTCCTCTCTCCTTTTCGTCTTCCATCGCTCTCTATAATCTCCCCATCCTTCATTTCTGTCATGCTTCATTTTCTAGTCGCCCTTTGCTTAGCACCAATCTTCCATAATATTTTCTGCATGGTCTATTTTTTTGTTAGTTTGTTTTGTTTGAACTTTTCTTTATTTGTCTTTTTTGAGTCTGACCTCACTGTGTTTCTCTGTGATTGTCATTAGTATCTCTAACTGACTTTCTGGAAAACCCCACCATGGACCTGGAGCATCTTCTGCCCAAAACCTTTGAGTGGTTTCTGGCTTGTTAATGAGAAGATTAGGTGCATCAGTTATGTTAGAAGCAAGAGTAAATCTAAAATGTGCAGTACTGTGCAAAAGACGTCAAAGGGGGTCATTCAAAGTTTTGAACCAGTTCACAAAATATCAACTACTTCTTAGAAAAAAAGAAATCTTGATACTATTTAGTGTTTTCTTATTTGTTTGGATTTATTATAATGTTTTTGCTGACCGAAAGAAACCCACTGAAGATATAAATGGCAACAAACAATTTGCATAGGTGGCTAAGACTTTTGCACAGTATTGGACATGACCAGGCGTATTTCAGGACCAGAGTTGGGATCTGTTGGTCTAATTAAAGTGCTCATATCACGAAGAAACAAACAACAAAATCCTTTAGTTTGTTGAAACAGGAGTTATATGAATTATGTAAACACAGTTTACAAGTTATGAAGTCCTAACAGTCTTTATATGGAGACTAAATTGGAAAAAAGTGAAAAGTTAAACTAATTAATGCATATATATGTGTCTGTGTAAATCAAGTTGTTTATTAGGTTGTGGACAGTTCACAAGCAGTTATAAAGTTTGTTTTACATTGATACAGGCTCACTATTTGGCAAGATCTCTGAACTTGATAAATGCTTAACTTATTTCGTCTCTCTCTTTCTCAGGCAGAACCCGAATCGAGAATCAGAAAACTTAAGTGTTCCTGGAAGGAATTGCTTGTTAAACTGTCAAATTCATCAGGCATTTGTTGACTCTGCCAATCAAAACACCAGATCTTGCCAAATAGTGAGCCTGCATCAGTGTATCACAACTTTTATAACTTTTTCTTAAGTTATTAACTACCAATTATAAATCATATATAAACTCTTTATAAATGCTTTATAAGAGCCATCTTGTTTTAAAATGGTGACACATAGTAGTCGTATAGTATAGGTAATTTAACATGTATTAGTCATATAGTACAGTCATTTACAAATATTGTATAGCACAGGTAATTTACATGTATTTGTTGTAGAGTACAGGTCATTTACATGTATTAGTCATATAATACAATAGTACAAATTCCCCAAAGTTACTGAGCATCTGTGGGACAAACCAACTGATCCAGTTAAGCCCCATCTCATCAATTGTAGGACTTAAAAGGATCTATTAAGTAAGTGGTTTTAATGGTTCGACTAACTGGTGTATATTCTCCTTCAGAATTTGGTACTCATGTACACGTGTGTATCTCTCTCTGACTCTCACTCTCTCTCTCTTTCTCATGATCTAACATGAGGCGTAATGGACAGAGGGGAGCACTTAGAAACCCCATTTTCCCATCTGCTCAAAGCTTCCACAGCAGTCAGGGGAGGACGGGTGAGAATACCTGGAAGCACCACACTTAACCTTCTCGAAGAGATTCTGATCATTTAAATGCCCTTTTCCTGCATCAGAGCCGGCTGATCAACCTCTTGCAAGAAAACGATATGAATGACATAATGAAACCTGTCCAGCACCCTAAAACAAATCCTCATAATAAAACATCATATCTCTGGCATTGTCTCAGTACAAAAGAGGAAGTTTCAAAAGTCCAAGTAAGTTAATGTTATAAGTAATGCAAGCAATTCTCCATTTTGACTGGTCCTTTTGGTCTTTTGTACATCTGGCAAATGTGCAGAAGTTTTAGGCTCCTGTGCAAACTGTTTATCTGAGCACTGAGGGACATTCCTCCAGCAAATATGCAAGTTAACATCAGAATAAATGCAAAGAAACAAGAAAGCAGTAAATAATATCAAGATTTCTTTTGTTTGTAAAACGTACTTGAAGTTTTGTGAGCTGGGTAGAACATAGGTTCAGTTCCAGATTCCTCCTCGGTTCCTCCAGACTTTGTTTGGATTGTGAAACTCCATCAGCAGCTCCTGATTTAATTTAATGGAATATTGATCAAGCTGAACTGGGTATTTGATGAACTACAGAATATTACTGGGCTTCCATCAGGAGGTTTGAAATGATTAAACAAACACAAAGACATGCATAATTTACTGTAGATTTTGTATTAGAATATTAGCTTTCAAAAGCATAAACTGCTCAGATAAACAGATTTTAAATATAAATTTTCTCAGGCGTCTAAGACTTTTGCGTGTTGCTGCATAAATCATCCAAATAAAAAATAAGACAAGTAAAAATGAGCCATGAGGTTTCCACTGCCTGCTCATCCAATGTTTCTTCTAAACTGACGGTTCTAAAAAGGGATTTGTTAAACTTTGTTGCAGTAACAGCCTCTGGTCTCTTGAATTTCTTGTGTGCTTGATTGCATTCCAGCACTAGAGCCTGAATGAAGTCAGGCACTGATGCTGAATAGTGATTTCTGCAACACAAATGCCACACCAGGTCATCCCAAAGGTATTTTCTCCAGAGTCTGTTTTACTGCTCCATAGAACAGTCCTGGTGTGGTCTGGACATTTGGCACTGGTCATGGTGACCTTAGTCATGGGGAATGTGTGGCCACATTACATTTTCCTGAGAACCAAAGAAAAAAGAAGAAAACAGTGTCTTACCATTTTTTTGTGATTTTCTATTTATTTGGGCCTGAAAAAAAAAACACCTTACAATTTAAATTTCTTTGAATATATTTTTAATGTTAATTAATTTCCGAGCATGTCCCTTGTAGAGGACAATAGGACGATTTCCACGTGAAAATAGAACTGAATTTAGAAAATGAAAAAAGTGAAATAATCCAATAACACATTAGGTTTGATCAAAACAATAAAATTCTGTTTCACTATTGTGTTGCTTGTTGCTTGCAAGGACAACGAAACACATATTTTAGTGACTTATAAATCCTAGAACATCCCCTCCAAGCTTTAGGTGTAATAGTCCTGGAGGTATGTTTCCTTCTCAGTTGTGGAGAGGAGCATTTTACATTTTGGTGCGCCTCATGTAACTCTTTCCATTCCAGTCCTAGTTCCCAGCATGCAAACCCATCACATGACACATGACAGGAAAGCCCTGGACGTCTTCTACAGAACACTATAGTGCTTGATGGGGTAACTCCAAATATTTAAGAAAGATACAGGTGAACATAATGTCCATTATACAGGACATAAATGAATGGACCACGTCTCAGGAGGCTATTGGTGGTGGTTTTCTATGGAATTATACTAGCAATTGTTGTGAACATTGTTGTGAAGTAGCAGAATACACTAATTAGAAATGGTGTCTGTTTGCCTCTGGACATTCAGTGTACATTTAGTGCAATATGATCTAAGGACAACATAAACAGAACTGACCATTAAATGGTATCACTTTCATGTAACAATTGTTTAAACTATACATACTTGATATGTACTAATTAAATTGGTCCTAATTACGGTATCAAATAGAAGCAACTAAGCGGCACAACTGAGATTATGTCAAAGTCATCATTTCCCATACTTTGTGTGGCGTCCAGGGCTGCCACAATCGATTCAAACCCATTACGCAATTAGAATCTATTGCTTGAGAGAAAGAAAATCATGTTTTTTATGAGTCAGTGATTACTTAGTGATTACTATGCAATTTGAATGAATCATGCGGGTCTGTGCTGCTGCCTGGATGTCCTCTACCAGGGGCAATTGGGTGGAACTGGACCTGACTAAGATCTAGGGGAAGAAAATAAAAAATGTAACTCAATGAGAAACATGAAGGACAAACAGATGTATGCATGTTTGTCTCAAATGTCATACATATGAAGTCAAATGAAATGTTATAACTAAGTGTATGTCTGATTAATTTTGAGAACAATTGCAAGATTGCTCATTTAATCAATTCAGGTTATTCATTTGAGAGAGATTTTTGATAGGGGTTCACAGAACAGCACTGAGAACAGTTAGATAAGTGTGTGTGTGTGTGTGTGTGTGTGTGTGTGTGTGTGTGTGTGTGTGTGTAGCGCAATACTGCAAGTCTTATTTCATTAAATATTGCTGACTGGGAGAAATTAACGGCTAGAAGGCACAATAACGATATTTCACTAATTGAAACTACATACATGAGTGAGGGACAAGAATTATGCCATGTTTATTTTTGCTCTCCATAAGCAAACCACCAGCGCTTGAATATGTATTGAATTTGCTGTGTTTTGATCTCCCTGAAGGATTGATCAGACTTCCCCTCCAACGCCACAGACTGCAGTCTGCAGAAATACAGAGAGAAAAGAAAAGGGAATATGCCAGCTAGGCCAAGGCCAATAATTTAGAAATTGATGTATATTACGTATATTGATTATTGCAATAGTCACTTCATGAAGCCATCTGAGTTGCACATATGATCATACAATAATAAAGGCACAGTTTTCTCAGGCAAAACTTTATTGTTTCTGGAAAAAATTGCTTGTTAAACTTCGTCAGGCATTTGTTTACTACCACAATTAAAACACCAGATCTTGCCAAATAGTTAGCCTGCAAAAATATTATAACATGATTACAGCAATTAATTACCAGACTGTAAATAATTTATAAACCCTTTATAAGAGGAACCTATCAGTAAATGTACAAACATCTACTGCCAGCAGCAGTTTAGCTCCTTCAAACTGCTTCAACTCGGTTTCAGCCTGGAATGCTCTGAATAAGACACAGTACAGGGCTGCAAATCAGATCAGAGGTCATTTACACAGATTAGTCATAAAGCACAGTAGACAAAACAGCTTTTATTTCTCAAATTTTACTCAAAATGTGTAAAACATGGTCCCCTGTAAAACACAAGTCCATTGCGCACACTCTTGAATAAAAATGCCACAAAGGGTTCTTTGTGAAGTTCCACTGAAGAGATAGATTAGATCCACCTAAAATAATTTCTATGAAAAAAAATCTCTCTTTGCTTCTTTATCAGTGTCTTCCCCTAAGAAATTTTACATCAGGTGGAGACTCTTTAAACTTTAACAAGGTCCTTTGCACACATCTCATTTAAAAAATGGCTCTTAGATCAGTTGAAAGTGAGATCATGCAAAGGACCATTACTTATTCTAAAGAGGAGAGCTCACCTAACATCAGTACTTCACCTACAGCTCTTGTTAGCGAGTATAACCAAATCACCAATACACTGTCTACTGCACTATCTACCACACTCAGAAATATTTGGTCCAGTTCCAAGGATTTATATCTTTTCAATTGCATATAAAAGTTCAATTCATTTGAATTACTTACATTTAACAGAAACAGGCCAATAAACTTTATGTGCTGCATATTTGCCAGTCACATGGAAATGAAACAATTTAGCATGTGATGTAATAATACCAATAAACCAATGTGTTTTGAATATAAACAGTTTATATTATCTAGTTATCAGAAATCTTTAAATAAATCTGATTTTTAAACTATATTCATATGTTTTATTGGATTAAATTGTTTGCACAATTAACAGATTATTGCTGATTTTAGGGAATTTGAAGAAATACATTCCTAAAATGTAATTATTTAAGTAAAATCAAATAGATGCAAATACCTACAAAATAAAATAGGTTCTGTACTCTTCAAAAGAAATGTGGGATGAGCTGGAGTCTACAAAACTCTGAAGAGTGTCTATAGGACCCTTTTTATCAAAAGAGGAGAGAGTGGTCCTTTAAATGGGGCTTAAGGTCAGATTTGGTTATTCCATTCCCTCACACTGCATCCATTTGAGCTCCGGACTCCAGACTGGAGTAAAATTGATGCAGATATGACTGTTAATGCAGCAGCAGCAGCAGCCATGCCCCAGAACACCCCCTCAGGACGCACCAGAGAGGGAGGGGAGAAACAGCACTTTCTATTCCATTAGTCTGGTAATGGAGCCTAAGCGACTCACCTGAGTCTCAGCTGCACCATGTGCTTGATATACTTGTCAAAAACATGAAGACTGAATGATTAATGGCAAATTTTAACTTTAGTTCTTTTCGTGGCTGTTTTTACTTCTTATTTGCTCAGTAATTTTTTTTTCGCATCGACAACTTTGTTACATTTCGACAGCACCTCCTGACTCCAAGTAAACAGTTGATGTATATTTAGTTTTGTCTAAAACCTTCAGGGGCATCGGAGGCATTTTCTATGTGAGGGGGACGTGTGGGGGCAGGTTTTGGGTGGGGCAAATCTCATCCTTTTATGGTGTGGGGGTGTTTGGAAAGCCCTGTTTAGTCTTGAATTTTCCACTCCACTCCACTTCGTCGATAGAAGAACACACACCACTGCAAGTGAAGAGAATGGTCAGTGTAGAGACAGGCTGCTGGGATTTCCAATGGTGTGTGCTCTTCTATTGGTTTAGTGGAGTGGATTCTTTCAAGAAAGATTCAAGATTCAACAACGCTGGGTGAACTAATTATTTATGTTAAATGTGGGGGAGTCCAAGTGGTTGAATGGAGACAACGCCTATGAAAACCTTCCTGATGGAAACTTGCAGTGAAAAGTCAATACGTGACAATCGTCTCATGACAACGACTCGCTTACATTAATGTCTGGGGAATGGTGTGTTGTAGTATGTGAGTTTTTTTGTTTTGTGTATTTTTTTTCCTTTGAGCACTTTTGTTTGGGAGATATTGTTGACATCTTGATTGCTGGAGTTAACGCAGCGCTGAGTGGTCATGGTCTGCTTTTGGTGAGTGGATCCAAGCGGAAGGAAATGGTTTAAATGACACACTGTGTCATTTGTATTGTGTTTATTTCCTAGATTGATTTTCATCCTGGGAAATAATAGACGGCAGGAACACAAAGGTAAAAAAAAAAAAGGAGAGAGAAAAAAACCTCTATCACCATGTTGGACAAGCGTCCGCCTATAACTCACGCTTGTTCTGCTGCTGTTTTGACACGGTGCAATTTTGAGCACGCTGAGGACATTTATTTCATGTGAGTGGCCGTACTGCTGTGAAAATAAAGGACGTTGCCATCAACAATATAGGCGCCCGCTTTATTCTTCCCAGATGAATTCGACTATTAGGCGTGATTTATCCAGCACCTATTATTTGAAGAGCCCTAATTTTTCCGATTGACATTTGCTTTGTGTTGGAGCGGCTCTGTCAGCGGCTGAGGGGGATCAGGTCCAGAGAGGCCCTGTTTGGATTACTCACTCAGGTTTGGTGTGTGTACACACACTCTGAATGTTCTCAGCTTGTTGGCGCACAGGGTCTAGGCAGTGGATGCTTTAGAAACCGTGTGTGTGTGTGTGTGTGTGTGTGTGTGTGTGTGTGTGTGTGTGTGAATGCGTTGTGTGCTTTTCATATACTTTCTGTAGACGAAAGCCCACTTGTGCGGCCATTTTGTCAGATCAAACAGACTAAAGTGCCACTTACAAACTTCATGTTTCATTTTTTTCAAAACTAAAAGGGTAAAACCATTTCTTTGTGGTTTCTGCGGTTAAAGCCAGGTCGGGTGCAGACAGTGGTACTGGTTCAGCATTTGAAATGTGCTTAGCTACCCCAGACTACACTACAAGACATGTAAATTATGCTGGAATATAATTTACATACTCACAACTTTACATTTAAAAAAGGAAAGGAAAGCAGTTTGTAAACATGAACCAGCACATGTGTGGTGTGGTGCCAGACCTGTAGGGGCATTAGTGTTTATATATAGTCATAAAAAACATTTTATAAAAATGTAAAATAAACTGTTGGAAAAAATGAAAAATAAAGGTTTTATTCATTAAGTGGATGTCAAATAACACAGCGCTGAAGAAAAGGCAAAACTATTGCACTAGTTATGGCTACATACAACTTTGAACTTTCCTCATTTTTGATCTGCGACACACCTTACACTTGCTGTAAGTATGCTTTTAACTTGGTTTATGGAGCTGCATGACTTAGGATGAGCTATTTTTAGTTTGGTAGGGTGTAGGTTTATAGGGAAAGTTTTAAAATGTGAAGCTGATGAGAATGTTTGTGCGTTTGTGGACTAGATAATAGCATTTCTGCTGTAAGGAAATCCTGACATGAGTGTTGGCACCTGTAGTCTATGGTAACTTTGATGTAATGAGTGGCTTGTGATAATAGAATGATGGTCCAAGGGCAGCATTTTAAACTTTTTTAGTGGTGATGGCTGTTTGGCTTGTGGGAGGGTTTTTATTTTAAATCTGGATGTGCACTAATAAGAATGTAAAATTTACAAATGTATTCTTGGTGACATTTCCTGCTCTTGAAAGCTCTGCCACCCCACAGAACGCCCAATAAAATACTTCTGGGTGCAGAATTAGGTTTAATGAATAATTACAGACTGTAGCCCCTCTGTTGCTGCACTTTAACCCATTCATTTATGGAACAGGTTCTGTTTCTCTTGGCCATTCTGGTGGGTTGTTTACCACAGGGCCATTCTGGTGGGTTGTTTACCACAGGGCCATGTTGGTGGCTTAGGGTGATGAATGTTTTTGGTTGTCCATTATAAAGGACGTAAATCTGTGTATCGCGTCTAAGGAGGCTGTGATGACAATTTAACTTTAGATGCACTGCCGGCACAGGCTGCTCTGAGGGTTAACTGCTGTCCTTTCCTTCGGACGATCACAAGTTCCATCCCCTGGGCTGCCACAGCCATCCGTGGCAAGACAGCACAGTTGACTTTGCTCTCCATGTGTTGGTGGAACAGAAGTCCCTCTCCCCCATCACTCAGCATTAAGCCAGCAGACATCTGATGTAACAGAACTGGCAGAGTCCTCAGAGTGCACTGGGCTGTCCAATGTAGTTGCATTAGTGGGAATTTGAGGAGATTCGGTGGTGCTCCATGTGACTCACAGGAAGCACATACTAGCCTTCATCCTCCCAGAGGAGTCTGCTGAAGTAACATCATGTGCGTGAGAAAAGGGCTCCTGAAGCTGTCAACAAGTCTGAGGTATGAGAGGACACTGCATTAGGTTGTGAAGATGGTGGTCTTGTTAGAATTATTCATGAAAGATAACATAAAATGGCCCTAATGCAAGCCAACCAGCCAGTTAAAGTTAATGCGGGCCAGTAGCATTTGGCTTAATTCAATTAAATAGCAGCATCACAACAAGCTAGCAGGTTCAGGTGTGAGTAATACAGGGTTCATGCTCCGTCTTTACACAGTCGCAGAGAATCTTCCCTTTCAAACGACTGCTGTTCTTTTTGTTCTACAATATAATGAGGGAGCAATAAAGCATGAAAGAAAAGAGCAAAGAAGACTGACTCCTTTCTTAAGTCAGATCCTGTAAGCCCAGTTGGAATGAAACGAAATCTTTATGCCTAATTTACTAGTAGCCACTTGATAGTATGATTCAGTTTCCGTTAGTGTCTTTGATGCATAGCTTATGTCAGTGTTCATTTAGGAAACAGGAGGTAATTTATTGGAGTTTGGTAATTGTTAAGTAAGTGATTTTGGAGGTGACGACATGGTTTTGTTGTTTCATTGGCTATCTAAAAATTTTACGCTAAAAAGTCTGAACCTCCAGACGAAAGGTTTTGATGGCACGAGCGTTGGTGGTATAGTGGTTAGCATAGCTGCCTTCCAAGCAGCAGTTGAACCGTGAGGCTGCTGGGCACCTCTGAGGTAACCTGAGTAAGGTACCATCCCCACACACTGCTCCCCGGGCGCTGTGATCCTGGTTGCTCCCTGCTTCTCTTGGTGAATGGGTTTCATACAGAGGAAGAATATTTTACTGTTCACACTGTGTGCTGTGATGTGTTCACGTATGACCAAATGATTATTTTTCACTTCATAGAAGGACATGCTGCTGATTGTAGTACATAATGGTGTGACATTGTATTGTACTTTATATTTTTTATATACTGTTGACATAAAGGGAGACTTGATATCATTTATATACCGTTGACGTTACGGTAAAGTAGAAATGCTGGAAGTTCACTATGACTTGCTGTTTCTTTTCCAGAAAGAAATGACTCACATCCGTTCACTCACATCTGAGTTTTTTCGTTGTATATTGTTGGTTTGCAGAGTCCTTTAGTTATGATTTAAAGGTGCTTTCAGATGTTGTGCTACAGTGTGTGAGCTACTGATGTAATTTTGTAGCCTTCCCATCCAATATTACGGGCAGTCGTTACTGTGTTTATGTGTGTGAGTGAGAAAAAGGGATAGAGATAGACTACTGGAAATGTTGTGTGTGTGTGTGTGTGTGTGTGGGTGGGTGTGTGTGTGTCTGAGAGCGTCTGTTATGTGACTTTTTTGCTTACCAGATGACTCATATTGATATAAACACATTTGCTGGTATATTATTAATGATATACTTTATCCTTCTCTTTGGTTTATTTCTGCATTTATTTAGCCCAAGAAGTGTTTGCGTGTTGGTTAATATCTATGTGACTATATGTGCATGTGTGTATGTGTATGCATGTGTGTGTGTATGCATGTGTGTGTGTGTGTGTGTGTGTGCGCACGCTGGTGTATGACTATATATTGCATGACTATATATTTTCCTTTCTACTTCTTGTCCCCCATGGAGTGTGTGGCCGGCCAGGTGTTTATGGATAGATGCAGAACAGAACCCAACACGAGGGCTGAGGCTTTAATTTGCGCGACCGAAAACGTATTTCACCTGCTAATTTATTATGTGAATGCCTATTGTGTAACACAATAAAACGAATCATAAAGAATGCCTGGCAGACAGAGTGTGCGAGTGTGTTTATGTGTGGAGAGAGATGTTCACAGTGTGGGTTTATTTATGGAGAGGCTGCTGCTGCAGGCAGAAATGGGTGGGGGGCTGGAGGGGGGCGGGATGAGAGGGAGTGAGAGTGAAGGATAGAGAGTGAAATAGAAAAGGGGGGGTTGAACTTGGCCTCAGAAGTGCTGCAGTTACACACAGTGAAGGAGAGCGAGGAGGCGTACAGAGAGGGAGAGGGAGGGAGAGCCAGGGAGAGGAACTCTCCATGTGTGTCTCTGTTTTGTTGTAGAAGATAAAACTTTATGCAGTGCTGCAATCTAGGAAGGGCTGCAGGGGGGTGGAGGGGGGTGGAGGTAGCATCCTTCTCCACAGGGAGTGGAAGACACCGCTCGCAGCCTAACGTGCAGTTTGAGGGGAAGATGGGTCGGCCTGTATGCTAATAAGAAGCACTGCTGTATTCCCAGTGCGCTGCCTGTGGTGTTTTGTAGTGGGGAGTAAGGCGTGATAAGTGATGCAGTGAGCACCGGAGACGGACAGCTGGTGCTGTGGTTGTTTCATAACTATTACAAACATGTCCATGTACACCAATCACTTGTACTCGTGACCTAAATGAATTCAGAACTGCAGGCATTTCTATAGCATTCTTTAAAATATTTTTTGCAAACTTGCCAGTTATGGTACTTTCTATAAGGTACTAACATATTTTCTATTAATCTAGAACGTCCCGACGAAACAGCTCCACCGTCAGCACTGCCATCAGACGCCATAAATGTAGACAGAGTATAATTAATGGACATCACCTACCTCATATTCAAATTTTATACTAATCCTTTGCACATCCCCATTCATCTGCTTCACACTGCAACTTTGCACGTCTACCTCAGGCTGTCATTTTTGCACATTGAGCTCCGTTGCACATTTCCTTCATTTAGAAAATGCACAGTTATAATCAAAGCATTTTACTGACTCATTTGTACATAAAACTCAACTCTAATATAGTAGAAACATGCTTTCTACTGTTTATATGACAATAAATGTTTTGAATCCTATGAATGAATGATTTCTGCAATAGATAAAAATCTACTTGGTTAATTACTTGGTTATTTTTCTGCAACCCTATGCAAAGGTATGTCTGGAGGCCCCAATCTGAATGCAAAATACATTATTTATGAGCACTGACTACAGATAGAAACGAGCCTTTCTGGTTTTTGCAACCAAAAAAAAGAAAAAATTATGTTGGTCAGTGGATAGAGTGCTTGGTTGTAAGATTGAATGATAACGTCAATTCTGATTACCACTTCATCTACAAGTAATGCAACCATTTCACATTTCCAGCATTCTGCTCCTGTCAACTGCTGAAGGAGGTAATTATATTTCTGATCTAAGCATAACAATACACAGTCGGCCATGCTGTATGGGGAGGATGGCAGATCTTGTATTAAAAACAATAATTACGTCTAATGGTACACTTTACCTATACACCATACATACTGTATGCCCAAAGATGTGTGGAAATAACTTTCAGACACACTTGCTAACAAGTACATACACTTACCAGCCACAACATTAAAACCACAGACAGATCATCTTGTTACAATGGCACCTCTCAAAGAGTGAGATATATTTATGTGCAAGCGAACAGTCAATTGAACCTGAGTGACTTTCACGTAGTTCATATTGTGATGTCTAGACAACTGTGTCAAAACCTCCTCCAAAACAACAGATCGTGTGGGGTGTTCCTGGTATTCAGTGGTCAGTACCTACCAAAAGTGGTCAAAGAAAGGACAACCAGTGAACCAGCAAGAGGGTCATTGGGTTCTGGCTCATTGATGCACATGGGAGAGCAAGACTAGCCTGTCAGGTTAGATCCCACAGAAGAGGCATTGTGGAACAAACCGATAAAAAAGTTAATGCTGGGCATGACAGAATCATGTCAGAACACTCAGTGTATCATAACTTGCTGCAAATTGTGCTTTGTGGCTTCAGACCAGTCAGAGTGCCCATACTGCCCCCTGCCCCCTTCCAGAAGCACCCCAAATGGGCAAGCTAGTATCAGAACTGGACCATAGAGCAAAAGATAGCTTGGTCTATATAATTATGTTTTTCACAGCCATGTGCATGTTTGATCCTTACCCAGAAAAATACCAGGATGCGCTGTGTCAAGGTGGCAGAGGCAGTAGAGTGCTCTGGTCCAGGGTGTCCAGCACAGTTTGATGGTTCTCCTCCTCAAACACATTCGCTAAATCTCACAATTAACTGGCAAGGTAAACAAATTCAATCTTAATTATATTATGCTTTTTACAACCAGGTTGTCACAAAGCAGCTTTACAGGGTCCAGGTTTGAGCCCCTAGTGAGTGAGCATAAGGAAATATCCCCCTTAGTTAAAGGAAGAAACCTCGGGAGGAACCATGAATCACAAGGGGAACCCGTCCTCCTCAATTTGGATAAATACAAGAGAGGGCTTGATGAACAAGATTCTAGAGAGAAAAGTCCTCTATGTCGAAAAGAGTTGGTTTCACTAAGTGTACAGAGAAGTCATATTGTTGGAAGCGAATTTGAGAGTCTGTAGTCCATAAACATCAGGATCAGGAGGGACAGTCTCCACCGGAGCTTTAGGCAGCGATGTGTCCCCAGCTTGGGGAAGGGCCCGAGTAGTGCCGGGATCAGTCGAGGGCAGTTTCCCACGGAGATCAGTCAGGCAGATGTACAGCTTTTCCCCTCAGAGACAACAGAGGAGAGAGTTAGTTCTGTTTAATATAATTCTGTTTCTGAGCAAGGAAATCACCAAAACGTGCTGGACCACAGCCCTCATGGACTGGAGTTCCACACCTCTGCTCTGGTCAGTGTTTTGCTGGGAAAACTTGGGTCCTGGCTGGCATTCATGTCAACATTGCTTTAACATGCACCACCTACTTAAACACTGCTGCAGACCAAGTGCATGCCTTCACGATAACAGTGTTCCCCAATGGCAGTGGATTCCTCAGCAGAACAATGTGCCAATCAGACTGCAGACAGAACAAAGACATAGAGCTCAAAGCCGCGAATATACACAACATTAGGCAGATAGTAATATACACAATATTAGGCAGATAGTAATATACACAATATTAGGCAGATAGTAATATACATAATATTATTCGATTAGTAATGTACACAATATTAGGCAGATAGCAATACACACAATGTTAGGCAGATAGTAATAAACACAATATTATGCAAATAGAAATATTTGCAATATTAGGCAGATAGTAATACACACAATGTTAGGCAGATAAATCTACTGTAGGAAATGGAGTGACACCCTTTACAATGTAATGAAACTATTACAACTGTAACTTAACTCATCTGAAACAAGTGGTTCTTCCTCATTAAAATCTCTTTCAATCTTGACTTTTATGATTGAGGTACAATATTTATGATAGTAAAGCAAGTTTTAAACATTTTCACTTTTCAACAATTCTTCTCTCAGTGCCTCCAAACTATGCCTGATATTTCATCAAATCTCTACCAAACTCAATTTTGAAATGAATCAAAGCTTGCTGAAGAGTCCAGGATCCTAATTTAAATTTACACTGCGGCGCTCACTTCTGCAGCTGTCACTTGTAAGGAATACATCGTTAACATCTGTCCCTCTGCAGAGGTTAACTATGATCCATTTTAATAACCATGTACCTCACAAATTGCCTGAATTTATGCTGACAGTAATGCTCAACGAGAACTAATTAATACCCATGTATAGCTTGTGTTAGGGTACAGTCGTGTGTGCTGATGGACACAACACAATGTCTTGAAGGTACTGATTGGGCTGGAAACATACTTACCCACTTTCAGAAACCAAAATGGCAAACGCAAAATGTAAAAGGGGAATATTGCTGGCACTGTCTGAGAGGAAGCAGATGCAGCAACTTCAGCCTCAGGTGTTCAGGCTTTGTCTGGTGACCTAGTAACTGCACCCAGTACCTCCTTCTCATCAGATTCTTCTTCAGTGTTCTTTGTTTTTTGGATATTTCTAGTTTCAGAGTCGCTTCACTGAGGGCAAAAACATCAGGATTTCTTCTGTGTCAAAAATGAAGCAAAAAACACATTTTCAGAGTTGTTTCATCAGCTAACTGCTGGTGGCGAAACAAGAACCCTCCTAAAAAACCCAGGCCCCCATGGGGGTAAAGACCACCACCATACCTGCAGAGTGACTTGAGAGAGAACATTCTTGAGTGTTCATCTGTGTTCCTTCATGTTTGTCCAGTCATTGTTCTCTGGCTTAAGTCATATAATATTATTTCATTTATTACTTCCAAAATATTTGTAATTAATTTTGATTAACTTTCTGTCTAAAGTGTGTAAGCATTTATCTGAATCAAAAAGCAGATAAACAGAATATCCTTGCATATTTGCTGACAAGCATATCACTTTGTTTAATGATGCAGTAATGATTTGACAATTTCCTGGTGTTATATGCTTATTTTTTTACATCAGTCAAATGGGCCCTGCATTAAATATATAGCGGCCGCTAATCGTATCTGTATTTGTATTTGTTGAAAGGGAAAATTATTTGTATTCGGCAAATTCAGCCAGTTATTATTCTTTTACTTGTGTTGATGCTGCTGTTGTTTTACGCAGTTGCACGTGTACAAAAACTAATGTTTAGAATTTGTGTAGGTATTAATATTTGCCTTGTCTGCTAAGAGGACAATGAAGCAAGACTTTTACTGCACTATGTACACATGACCTTTTGAATCCTTGAATCCTATGCTTTGGTAGTGAGGGAGTTCTCAGCCTTACTAGCCCATTTAGAGAAGCCTTCTCTGCTTGGTTGGTGAATTACCCAGCCCTAGGTTTTGCAGTGCATCAGCATCACTAGACGGTTGAGCGGCCCACCAGCTAAAAATATCCAGCCAATCGGGGCTCTGTTGTCAGAAACTGATGACTGATGAAAGGCTGACTAACACTAATTTTCCGTCGTGCCGGATGAGCTGCAGTACTTTCTTGAACTGCGAAGTCCCAATCTATTGCTTTTTCCGGTCTTTAACTCTGTGACTGTCATTAAACTGGTTGTCTGTGTTGGTCATGAGAAGCCTTGATCAGGCCAAAAGATGTATTTTGTAAGGATATAAGAGAGATCCCAGTGCACCTGACTCTCTGTCTGCTGGTGTCATCGGTAATCAGCAGAAACAGAGGGCCCTCATCCAGTACCTGCATGGCTTAGCCTCACTGTGATCCCAGCATGTCCTCCAGCTCCGGTTTAATTGGCACTTCATTGTAGAGTTTGGTTACTTGGCCCTGGAGACATGGAGGACTGAGAATTGTGTTTCAGATGTAGCTGTTCTGAACTCACTAGACAGGTACCATTATGGGTTTATGATACCATAATGTCATTTCTCTGATACTATTGCTGGCATAATGGCTTTTTAGATTATGAGATAATGTACTATAACTGTGGAATTAAGTTAATTATGATGTGCCAGTAAAAGAGGGTGTTAAATCTGCAATCTGCTGTAATGTTTGGTAAAGATAAGACTTGGTGTTTTTCTTCAGGTTTGTAGCTCTCATCTGTCTTTGTGTGTGTGTGTGTGTGTGTGTGTGTGTGTGTGTGTGTGTGTGTGTGTATGTGTTTCAGAGAGAGAAAAAAAAACTGATTTACCATGGCATGTCAGGAGCCATGTGGGGTTTGAACATTTTGTCTTTTTTGGTTACTAAAGTACAGCTGTAGGCTCGGCCTGATTGTATAATGGTAGATACACATGGGTGGGTGATGAGGCAAAACTATCATAGCATGAGAAATTTCCGTAATACACACTTTTTCTGAGGTTTGAAAAGCTGAAACTAACTGAAACCTTTGAAACATACTACCACTGCAAGCATGGCCTACTGGGAGACCACCAATACACACAGGCTGAAAACGAATGGCCTGGACAGAAGGTGTTTCCGTTATTCTGATTTTTAGTAAACTGCAAAATGATAGTGTACAAATGTATATACTTAAATAAGTAACATGATGTATTTTTTTATTATACTTAATCCTTTAACTGATAAGCTATTAGCACGTTGGTGACAGATCATG
>JBBMFX010000001.1:20246210-20259199 GCA_037832545.1 Rhabdalestes septentrionalis | reverse complement strand
GCACTCTGCCTCACAAAACTTTTAATACATCTGCATTCTCTATATTCGTTCTCTCTCTACCTCTCTCTCTGTATCTCTCTCTTCCTCTCTCTCTCCTTCTCTCTCTTCCGCTCTCTCTCCCTCTCACTCTGTATCTCCACTCCCCCTCTCTGTATCTCTCTATCTCCTTCTTTGATGTATATAGTTCGACTTACCGTGTTCACGACCATGTTAAAAAACCTCTTTTGTCCCTCCATGGATCAACACCCTCAGTGCAGGGTTTTATTATTTATAAAAAATTTTTTTATAATAATAATAATAATTATAATAATTATGATTATGATGATAATAATAATAAGCGTTGTTATAATCATCCATTAATGTATTTTTGCATTTATATATTTATTCTGTTATTTTTTGGGAACCTACTGTGGATTGCACATAAATCAGTCTAGTTTTACTGGCTGGTTGAAACATTTTACCACGTGGTGCATTAAGATTAGAACAGTAACATAAGAAGTGGAAATTCCTTAAACACGCTCTTATTTTATTTAAAAAAAGGTTTAATTTATAACTGCATCAGGTGATGTTTAGGAATGGTGTACTTTCACCTAGCAGCATGTGTTTAAAACAGTGTGTTGGTATTGGCCTCTTCAGTCAGAGTGCTCTCGAGGCCTCACAGTGGCTGGGCTCTAGAGCGCCCCCTGTAACCTTCCCAGCTCCCCTCTTCCGCACACCATCTGTTTCTGTCTGCTCTTTTCCTCCCTTTCTCCCTGAGTCCCAACTCTATCTTTACCTTGCTCACCCACCTCCCTCATCCTCTTCATGCCCTCTCACTCTCACACACCTTCTAATTCTTCATTTACATGTGTTAAGTGGAACAGAGGCCTGCGCACGGGATCCAGTGGATATTTTTAGCAGTGGTGATGCAACTCCTCCCTTACAAAGAAATGCCACTAATACACACAGGAAGGAGCACAGCTCCTCCAGGAGCTCCTTTTTTCTTCAGCTGACAGCACTAACACAATTGCAGTTTAGCCCACAGCTTTTAGCAGCATTAGTAGCGCGTGCCACTCACATCTCGTTGGAAAGTGCTTGGAATGTTTTTATTCCAAATCACATTGTTTTCGCTCCCCTCGCGAGACAGCAAACATGTGCTTAGTAATTCTGCGATGCTTCGAGAGTATTAGTAGAAAACCCCCACATCTCATCAAGACACCATGCTTAATTTCCACTGAAATGTTGAATAATGCTTAAATCAACTCGAATTCCAAAGCCAACATTTGACTTATGAAAGGGAAGGATAGAGAAAAAATCTTTAAAAAAATGTTGCAGGGATTGTAACTAGATTTTTTGTAGACTTATTTATAAACGTTCAGAACTGTTGGAAGTGGTGAGAATATATGTATGATAAATTAATCATGATCTAATCTGCTAACTGGGATGGGGGGCCATGGTCTATCTCAGCAGTTATAGGACAAAAGGCAAAGAAACATGTCACCAGTCCATCACAGTGCAGATATACAGAAATATAGGCTCATACACTTTGGGCCAATTTAGGATTAGTTTGCATGAACTATCCTTTTCTGTGGGGGATTCCACCTGGTACTATGGTTTCCTCCCACAGTCCATAGACATACAGGGAAACCAGAGTACCAGAGACAAAGAGAGTACATGCAAACTTCACACAGGTAGGACTCTCAGCTGCCTGGCCAGAAACCAAACCCAGGACTTGTGAGGTGACAGCGCTACCCACTGGGCCACCATGACATCCCAGTGAACCTTATAAGGACAAATAACCACTATAGACTGAGTTGTAGAAAATGTGATTATGGCAGCAACCCAGCTTTCATTCTTGTGGGCAGCAATTAAGGTTGCATTTATTAGAGTATATACAAAAATATACATTAATGAGGGGGGCATAGGGGTGTTTTATGGCTTTGCGATAATCATTGGGAGGGTTGTAACCTTCTTTCCCCTCTGGAAATGATAGCTAAAAATGAAAGGCCACCAGACTGATTTAGAATGCAGCAGCACGTCTGGCCTTCAGAATACCAAAATTCACCAGTCTACTGGTGCTGACCCCCCTCGAGCTGCTAGTGTTAGATTTAAAACTCTAATGTTCCTCTACAAGCCAAAAATGGTCCTATCAACACTGATTAGACCGTGCTCAACCTCTTAGAGCAGGGGTGTCAAGCTCTGGGCCTAGAGGGTCAGTGTCCAGCACAGTTTGATGGTTCTCCTACTCAAACACAGTCACTAAACCTCACAATTATCTAGTGAGGAGAACCAGCTGTTTCTGAGCAGGTAAATCACCAGAACTTGCTGGACCAGAGACCTCCAGGACCGGAGTTCCACACCCCTGTCTTAGATCATCAGGAACAACCCAGCTTGAACCACGTCTTCTCAAAGACTGAAGACATGCATCCAGGCTTTTCTCAGTTTTTGCACCAAAGGGTTGGAACAAACTTCCTGTAAATGTAAAATCCTCCTTATTTTCAAACAGAGACTGACCATCTTAACTAACAAAAACTCCACAAGCGACTTCTCTGTGTGATCTGATGTGATGTAAATGTAACTGAAAAATTTGAATAAGGATTTATATATAAATAATTAGTGATCTTGCTCAAAGAAGCACACTATTGTTCTTCTGAAGTTTTCTTCTTCTTCTTCTTCTTCTTCTTCTTCTTCTTCCGTTCACCCGCTTTTTGGCCCCCTACTCCTCCCAGAGTTTTCGAGATAGAGACACCGTTCCAACTCTGACAGGTTGGGCCCGATCTGAATTTAATGGCTTGTTCACAGCTTTTTTATGCGTTTTGTCATTTGTGCTTTATTCATGTTTTTCCAGTGATACAAATTTGCAAAACTATTGAAAACGCTTTGTCCGAAACACACCAAACTTCATGTAATCCCTCAGGCCAACGTCCCCCACAAACACAGTCGGTGATGACCTGTACTCGTCTTTTCTTTTTCTTTCGCTCATCCCTTTTTTTCCCATTCACTTCCATTCATTTTTAAGCCCATTGAAATTAATGCCGTTTCAGAAGAAGAGACTTTCAGGCTCCATACAGTGACTAAGCCTTATGAAACTTCATATGAGAGCTCAGGCCACTCACACTCACAGACATACACACTCACACACACACCACACACACTCTCTCTCTCACACACACACACACACACTAAAACACTGTCACAAACACACACTCTCAAACACACACTCTCCAAGGCATGAAAGGCAGTTGCTATGACGGAGTAGTCGACTGCTGTATTTTTGAACAAGCACACTTTGCATTTTCTCTGCGTAAATACAGTCTAGTTCATTTTTATCTAGTATTTTTTAGTTCAGTTAGGCATAGGCCCAGCAGAAGTAACTACTTCATGTGTCTATGTACTTTTGAGGATAGAAAGACAAAAAAAGTCCCAAGAAATTATAACGAAGGCCATAAAAAAAAACCATTTTATTGTATCTAGGCCAATTTAAGTAGAATAGCAAGGTGTCCTGAGATCCCTACCTTCCCACATTTTAGCACTGCCCGGCAGCATCAATTCAGTTAATGCTTTGTGCACCTTCTGCCAAGCAGAAAACTAGCTTTTTCCATATAATCACAGGGAGAAAAACACACATTATTGTTGGGATCAATTCCCAATCATGGCAGGGAAGGAGAGGAGAGAAGGAAATCGAATTTATACTGTGAAGCTCCATTAATAATCGTGATGATAACATGGAATACCTACACGTTTTCAACAAAACGTGCATAAATAGCGCAGGTGCTTCAGAAATGATTAATGGCAGTGCTGAGTCTGAACTTTATATATGTTGGAAGGCGAACCCACACATGCACACATATATCAGTTTGACTGAATATCTTCTGCAAAGTGAAATTGCTGTAATCTGCTAAAGTAATAGCATTTGCCAGTTTTTGTGGGTGGCAGTCATATCAAGCTCTGTGGGTTTAAGACCTGTGTGTTTAAGTGTGTGTGTGTGTGTGTGTGTGTGTGTAAAAACGTCCATAAACTGGTGTGATTCCATTTGTGTAGATGCTCTGCAATGCTGATCTGTTGAGAGAGATCGCAAAACGGAGATTTAAAAAAAAATCAGAGAGGAAAAAGACAAACTTGCTGACAGAGTGGATTCGTATTCTAAATGAATAAGATAGAGGGTCAGAGGTTTATATATTCCCCCTTTTCCTCACTCCATCAGTGCTGTGCTGTAGGAGGACACCCTGCAAAAGAAAAAAAAGAGCCTCCAAACATGAGTAACATAAGAAGATATAGATTTTAATATCTTTATAAACATTTTTTTTGTATGGTCGTCTGAGAACAACTTGTCAAACCATTAAATAACTGGGTTGGCGAGACGCAGGAGAATAGAGGGCATGGTGGAGGAGGAAGGGGACTGGATTGTGCAGTTTCTTTGAAAATGGTGCCTAAATCATGTAAAAAAACAAAACAAAAATGAAACTAAACGTAAATGAAAGAAAGGTACTCCTCTGCTCGAGAAGACAGAAACCCTGTTGTCATCAGAAATGTCATTCATTTTATGGCTTTCGCCACGGTTCATGAGTCATGATTCATGGTTCCGATTAACATCTCCCTCACAAATCCATCTACTGCTGACTGTACAGTTCACAGTTCATTATTGTTATTTTTATTATTTTCTTTTTTTACAAAGACCATCTCTATAAAGGAGGCACAATTCTCCAGCACCTGCAGCTGATGACCCACCGCAAATCCACAGTGCTGCCAAAACAGACGCGATTGTCTTTCTCCTGGACACCTATTTGCCTTGTTTGAAGACAGCAGTTTTGAGAGTAAATCAAGCAGTCCTGTGGCTCAGGAAAGATCGTTTTTGGCCACGGAGACGCCGAAATCATTGTCATACTTCATCACAAGAAGGTACTTGAAGGATCATTTGTTTGTGTTTTTTTTATTTTTTCGTTCTCCTTTTCCTTCTGTTCTCTGCTTATTATTGGACAATGGTTTTAACAGCCTGCTAAGAGAGAGAAGGGCGTCCATGTTTTCGCTGGAGGGTTCAGACACAGGGCTGTTGGCCAAAAAATGGAGTTCACCCCAGTTCGACCCGGCCCCCCCAGGGCCACTTCATGTTTCCAGGGCCCCTTTAGCAGGTCATCTCCAGTTTCCAGCTCAGCCAAATCATACAAATACAGAAGACACGTAACAGACACAACTTCTCATACCTTTTTATCTTGGACACACACACACACACATACACACACTCTCTCATACACACATACTCAGTCGCACAGCGTTTCTGAAGAACTGGCTTCTTTAAACAATAATAGCAGCTCATTATCATTAGGCTTCATAATGATACTGTCCCAAACTAAACCAGACAAAAAAGGGCGACTGACAATTGACATGTATGGAAACAAAAGTATGGGGAATGAAGGCATATAAAACTTTCAAAAAGATGGAGTTTAGGCAACCGTTTGACTGAGGTAAGGTAACCAGTGTGCTTTTTATATAGGCTAGTCGCTTCGAGTGCACTGTTTTCAACAGTTTCCTTGTAAAGCATTGTAGAAGGTTCTAGCCTGATTAGAAGGTTCTCTCTAGTGATAGATAATAGTATGTTAATTCACATCTGGGGTGGTTTTGCTGGCAACTATTTGGAAAGAGGTATTTGGCAACACTTCAGCTAAGAGACATTGTAAAGATCAGCTGTTTGTTTCCATTTGTTACGCCAAAATTGACCCCTGAAAATATTACAACTATTATTAAGTTAGGTTGCGTACACACCCTCTAACTTAACCTGACCTTTCTCAGCCTATTTCCAGAGTGCTGTCAATGTGGGGACTCAGGAATGGTGAAAAACTGACAGTAAATTATCAATGGACAGAAAGCAAAGAATGATTTTGATACTTTCGAAAGAAGATTAATGGGAGAAATATCTTCAGATGTTGTCATGGGAGGAAATTTGTTTTCCCTCCAAACACCTGATGCAATGCCAACATGAGAAAATAAAAACAAATGGATCCAAAAAATGTAAAAATTTAGAGCACACTGAAGAAAGCATAACCACAGGCAGGAAAGCTTCATTGACTGGATACACAAACACTTAAATTCATACGTCAGTATGTGGCCGCACATTATGTAACAATTTAAATGTAACGGAAAATCATACAAATATGACAATACGATTGTTTATTCATTTAGATTATACTACTAAAGTATTGTTAATCGTGTAACTATAAATTGGATTCCCACCCCTGGATTTCAGTTACACGTTGTGTTCTCTTCACATGTCACTTTGATGAGCTCTCACGAAGATATGGCTGGTACAAACTCAGCCAAAATAATTGGAAATGTCATGGTGTCAGTGGCAGTGCAAGCATGTTTAGTTTGCTCTAATTCTTCTCTGTAAAATCTTCCATCGTTTGGCTCACCCCAGTTTGTGGGTCTTTTGCAAAATGACGTTCAACCATGTCTATCTATTTCAGAGTCTAAATGGCAAAGCTCCTTACACAGTATTTTACAGACATACACACAATGACACCCACTCCCACACACACTTGCACACACACTGAGACATGTAAAGAGGCCTTGCAAGGCTGGAGCTAGAGTGGATCTGAGGACTGCATTGTTTTCATATAGCTATAATGCATCAGCACCAAGTTCAGCGTAGGATGAATCCGGTGCTTAGCAGCACAAGAAGTCCCACGAGATTGGAGAAAAAGAGGAGGGATTGCGGGAGGTTCCCCCTGTTGGTGGCTTGTTGGACCCCACTGGGTGGGCGCACAGAGGTCCGGGGGGTACATTTGTGCTTTCTTCGGGTGGTCGAACTATCAGGAGAAGTGTGGTCGTATTTACCAGTGAAATCAGGCGAGGAGTACTCCTTGTCCGCCATCTCCTTTGAGGTGTGCACCTCGTTGGGCCCTTTCCCTTTGCCATTCCTGTTCCGCTGGCGCGTACAGTTCCGGGAGCGACCAGGTCGCTGAGCGGTCACCACATCCAGGGAACCTCCTGGTCCAGTCTGCACCCCGTTTATAGCAGGGGGTGGCTGCGGCAGCGGGGATGGTGAGGAAGGAAATTGTTCAGTTAGGTGGGGCCGATGTGTTTGTGGAGGCTGGGCAGGTTGCGGCTCTTGCTTCAGCGAAACCTTATCGGTTCCAGCCCATGATTTGGTCTTGCTCTGGTGCAAGGACTCAGATCCGGAGCAATTTGGGAAATCCTCTTTCTTCAGCTGTTTCAGGTCCTTTCCCACCAGCTCAGCAGGGGCCACACAGCCAACGGATGATGTGGAGCCACGGAACCTCTTGAGCCAGTCCCACAGAGACAAGGCCTTGCAGTCACACTCCCAGGGGTTGTCATTGAGACGCAGGTACTCCAGTGCGCCCAGCATGGCCAGGCACTCTCCAGCCAGCTCTGTCAAGGAATTGTTGAACAGGTAGAGGGTAGTGAGGCGCTTTAGGTCGTGGAAGGCCAGGCGGTCCACCCACTGCAGCTGGTTGTGGTGCAGCAGCAGCCGGTCCAGAGCCCTCAGTCCTCTGAAAGTGTTCTGGTGCAGGCTCCACAGGCGGTTCCCATGAAGAAACAGGTGACTCAGGTTGTGCAGGTCCACAAAGATGTCATCCTGTAGGTACTCCAAGTGGTTATCCTGTAGGAACAAAAAAAAGAGGTTATACTTTGAGTCATTTTACTGAATTCTGTTTTAGCTTTAATAGACAGACACTGAAGTAGGCTTACTTGCAGATACAAGTACTGCAGATTGCGAAGGCCCTGGAAGATGTTATTAGGCAATGCACTCAGGCCACAGCGGTACAGGTGCAGGGCATGGAGCCGTCCAAGCCCGTGAAAGGTCTCTGGGGACAGGGAGCGCAGGTGACGGTTGTCACCCAGATCCAGCTCCTCCAGCACGGTGAAGCCTCGAAAGGTGGAGGGGTCAATATATGTGATGTTATTGGAGTAGATCCACAGTGTGACTGTAGTGGGACTGAAGTGTCCCGGCTCTAGCCGGTGGATCTTGTTGTTCTGAAGGAAGATGCGCTCGCTGTGTGGAGGAATGCCCTTAGGGACGGACAGGAAGTTGTGAGCCTGGCAGCTGACGGTGCTGGGGGCTGAGTAGCAGATGCAGTGGTGTGGGCAGGACCAGGACAGCTCCAACCCACAGAGCACCAGCAGGAACTCAAGCCCACAGCCTAGAGAGAGAGAGAAGATGGGAGAGGAAAAAAGTGAGAGCCTGAAACGTGTTGCTGGAGTATAGCCCAGCATTTGGTCCTTTTTGAGTCTGAGCAGACCGAAATGCTGAGCAAGAGAACTTCTTGTACCATATGTACCAAGAGGATGTACCATAAAGGACTAGGTAAGAATGATTAAAGGATGCAATATTGTGGGATAAACTGTCAATGAAGAAAGGTTTTTGACCAAGAGAATGTCAGAGGATGCAGAAAGAGGTCAAGAGTGTGGTGGTAAACAGTAAGAGACTGTGACTAAGATGGAGAGGATACAGCAGAGGGTGGCTTATAGGCTACCCAGGGTGTTAATGCAGGAAAGCCAAATGATGATGAATGGCCCAAACAGGACACATTACCTGTTGATAGATACAGATTATCATGCGGTTATGGTGATTTGTGCTTTTTTGCTGCTTGGTAAGCGTGTGCACACAGCAGCTTTATGCCGTAGGCTGCCCAGTGTGACAAATGTGGATCAGAGTGAACTATCCAAATTTTTCATCCATCAGAGACCCAATTTTGGAGAGGGGTAAATTATCTGGCACTGGCAAGCAGTCATTTAACTGCATAGCAGGTACATGATATTTCATAATCACTTATTCTGTGGAACAGATGCTGCAAGTATCTGTCGGAATCTGTACTTCGGTGAAGCCAAAATAAGATGTCTGCAAATGACCCTGTGGATGTTTCGCTAAACCTATGCCAAGCCTAAAAGGCATTTTATTTCAAGCTGCTATTTTTTTGCTCTGCTTCCTTGAAGCTATTCTGTGAGTCTTATCCAACAGATCATCTAAAGAGAATGGAGAAGAGGGAGAATTTTTTACACTTCATGAATCCCATTTGTGAACCAAAGGTAATGTTTTTATTTTTTCTTCGGTTTCTCACGCAAAAATGTATTATTCCAAATGCCGTTCCTTTCCTTCACTCAAAATCCATTCCGTCCCACTGCCTAGTAACATTACTGTAATCCTTTAGGCTTCCGCCTTGGAGATTCAAAGTCAAGTATTTACGGTCTTATAGGAGAAGAACAAATATTTATTGGAATGATTTTCACTCCCAAATGTGCCTAAGCTGTGACATTCAGATGCTGACTGTGTTGACCTTTAGTGATAATTCCCTGGGCGTCTGATGACAGCCCTCAAGCCGTATTCGTCACCTGTGTAGGAGCCGGGCTCCCAGAGTAGCCGCGTAATCCTGTTTGTCCCGTTGCTCCGCCACAATGATATATGTCCTTCCCGTCTGCCATTCTGCCACTCATCACCCCAATGCCCAAAACACAAGCTTCTCTCTGGGGTTAGCTGGTGAGTAAATAGTGTTTGACTAGTAAACACTGAGGAGTTGAGATAGGCATTTTTCAAAAATCCTCTGAGACCTCAGTAAATCTGTAATGTAACGGCTCCGAGCCGAAAGTCAGATAAGTGGAAACGGAGGTACAGATCAGAAAGAGTCAGTTAGTCTTTATTCTGTACGGGGAGCTGAGGGATCACTCCCACTCCCCCCTTTATTGGGAGACCACCACAATCTCTACACTCAGTCAAACTGCAATACAAACACTGGCTGACACATAAATCCCAGCAGGAAGGTGCAAACTGATAAAGTACAGAGTCATAAATGAAGGGGACTGAGACATCCGATTTGAGTGAAAGTGAGAAGAAACAGTTCTTAAAAGGTGGGTTACATGCTCTCGAAATTGATTTTTTGTTCTTTATTTTACGCTGCCATGTCTTATTTTCTCTCTCTCATGCACACACATGAGCACATCACACTTTTTTGAACATTCAGTTTTATGAACAAAGGCCTGTGCCGAGCATGACACCCACTCTTTGAATGGATGGGAGAAATACAAGCTAGATTGCTCATGGGGAGCTGGGCTGTTGGGGATATAAGATAAATAACAGGAAAAGACCTGGCAAACAGTGTGGTTTGGGCTGACGGAACAGTGAAGCCTTGTTCAATTTTCCTCCTCCTCCTGACATTTGTGTTTGCAAATATCCCTTCACAGTGCATTAGTGGCCTCACGTCAGTGCCTCACTCGCTTACACTCTATGCTTTCCAGATGTAGTTCTATTAATAAACCTGCCTTGTGTGCCTTACATCTGTCCAAATCTTTTGTACCTTTCTGGGTGAAATGATCTTTTTTGCTCAGCATTTATTTTTGTTATATAGTGTCTTTAATAGATTAGGTATTTATTTCCCCCTTGAAGATGGGATCCTATCTAACCCAGATAAAGAATAACTGTCTAGCTCAGATAAAAAGACATGTTTTCATCCGTATTTTCTAATAGTGCCTGACACGTTCTGTTCTTCATCTCACTGAGCTACTGCCTGTTCACAGAGCCAAGATGCAAAAAAATGAAAATGCTATGGTCTGAGGATGCTAACGTTGATTTTATTAAATATATGAGCATTAAAGTGATCGCTAAAGTTTATCAGCCAGGGCACGCTTTGTATCTAGGTTTGCTTGAAGTGCTTCCTTAGTTTTACACTGGAACTACAAAGCTAAAGCAACTAAAAGCTGTTAGCCCTGAAAGCTGCTACCCTGGCAATTAGCACGGGATGCATAAATCATCAAACACGTCAAAGTATCGAGTTGCCTCTCAGATAGATTTTCTTATGGGGATTCTGATACTGCAAGTCTAATTGTTACCTGCAATAAGAGAAAAAAGTATAGACCCTTCATGGCAGTATTTACTACTTGCGGAAGCTGGAGGCCAAGTGGTCAGCGAGTGGCCCCTGTGGTCAGAAGGTCATGGGTTTGAATCCCAGGACGGACTGTTTGCTGTGCTGTGGTGTGTTCACGCATGAAGGGGCCACTTTACTATTGCTATATGACATACTGTTATTTTTTTAGATAACACTGTCATTGGGACTTTTAATTGTAAACATAAAAAAACCCCAGAAAGGCATAAAAAACAGAAAGCTGTAGAGATTTTGATGGGTAAAATGAGGAAGAAAGATTTCTCGATTCCTATTCGAATGTCAGCATATTTACGACATGTTAAGGCTATCAAGCAATAAGGTCACTGAAGCACATGTTCACACTGTCATTAGAGCAAGAGGGGGACATCCTAAATGTAAACAAAATCTCAAATTCATGCAAATAGATAAAAAAGTCATTCAAATTAAGCTTATAATGTCATGTGTGAGGAAAGATTTTTTATTGAATTAAAAAAATGGAAGCATTTTAATAACAGAAGTGATGTCAGAAGTGAAGCCTTCTTCTCATCACTTTGTTTAGTTTGAGGTATCGTTGATGGTTTAGGCCTCATGTAATACAAGCCAAAAGCAAGGGGTTATTACATGAGCCTCTTAGCTCCAGTGTAGATCTAAAGACGTAAACTTTAGATATGCCTTGCCTGACTGACGACACTTGGCATAAGAGGGAAAGGGAGTAAATCTGATTTGAAGATTTAACACCCTGGCATTGGCTGGAGGGGAAGTTCCCTGCTGAGCTAGAGGCTGGGACTGCGTCGGCCCTGGGTTTGATTGACAGGGCTTGTATCTGTGTGCTCCGCCCTGCGGGGGAAGACGAGCTCTGGAGACCTGCTGTTGCACACCTGTCACCCCCCGACCGCAGCCTGGTGCGAGCTTGCTTGAACCCTCGCACTGCAATTTACACCGCATCTCCGGGAGAGGGCGGGGGCAGGCAGAGCCGGGCCGAGGCGCAGACAGATATTTTTAGTGGCGCAGAGAGATGCATAAGGCAACAGTCTGATAAGAGCTAATAATGATAAAGGAGGGAGAGGGGACAGGAGGGCAGTGGGCTGTCTCAAAATAAAAATGGAAAGTGTGGAGGTGTATTATCATACTGTTTGCTCACACAATGAGCCTCTATCAACAAACTGAATTATTGAGGCCTTCTGGAGCACATCCATCGCCCCCTTCATAACTCCCCCAAAGCCCTTCACAGCCAATAATGCCTATTTGAATTCTTGAGAAAAGGGGTGCGTGTTTTTCTTCCCTGATGACTGGTGGGGGGTGTTATTCTGGTCCTTCTCGTTCTTTCCCTTCATCTCCCTCTGTTTCGGTCTCTCTCTTCCCACCTGTCTATCACATCCTGTCTCTCGCGCCACCTTTCCCCTTATCTGTCCCTGTATGACGGATGCATTTGAGAGCTCGTTACAGGGAGAATGATTAAACAGGCTGTGACTGGGCCTGACGTCTGGCCCCGCCGACCCCACGGCCACTGTGCCTTTTCATGCCTCGCAGTCACCACGAGGAAAATAACTAAATAAAGGCATAAAATAGAATGGCTTTGGTCCCCTGACAGACAGTGTAAAGTCAGTCCGCTGAATATCAATGAAGCATAGTTCACACTAAATTTGCCCTCATGAATAACACATCATTGCTAATAGGAGAGAAGCAGTGTGTCTGTCTCTCAGCATGACTCGGCCCACCATTACACTGGACAAACTCAATTTCCTGTGTCTCTCTAAGGACCCTGATAAGCGTGGAGCTGTTTGCTACCTTGCCGCAGTTACCCCCCGTAAACAACACGCCTTCGCTTGAGAGGGAGTCACATTAATGTAACGCACGCACAGCCTGACAATCAAGCTAATGACAAAGCAATAAAGCCGGCTATTGATTAGTCCAGGTTTTGTTTGCAACACCAAAGGGAAATAGCGCTTTAGCAATACGGGCTGTTGACACACTGTCATTCAAGGTTCCTGGAGCTGCTCTGGGCAGTGGCGGAGCCAGGGCGGGGGCCGGGGGGGCAACAAGCCGTATAGTATAAACTATTACATGCCTTTTCGATGTTTCTTTATTTTTACACATACTAATTTAAATGACTGAATCGCTGAATAGAGAGATACAGTA
>JBBMFX010000001.1:20199544-20211230 GCA_037832545.1 Rhabdalestes septentrionalis | reverse complement strand
TATATATATGTATATGTATGTGTGTGTGTGTATGTATATATACATGCCTCGTTACTTTGGGTGTGCTAATTCCTAGACATCTGTATTTGGGAATATTAGCGAGTACATGGATCACAGTAATTGCTCTCACCTTCTCTTATTGACATTCTGGCAGGTATAGATAGGGCACAGCACCGTGCCATTGCTGCCTGAGGGATTTATTCATCTCCACTGAGAAACAATTATGTAAATACGCATGTTTTATGAATTTATGCACCACATTAAGGCACACCTTACAGGAAACCGGCAAGGAAATGAAAAGATAAAGGAAAAGCAGTATTTCTGTCATGCTTGCGGTTCATAAAACATGCCTAAAAACCATCACTGGAGATTTCATTCACGCACTTCATCCCATTGCCACCTAAGCCATTTATTTGCAGAGACAAAATGGGACAGTGGGAGAACACAACGGAGTTTAATAGAGGATGGGAATGAGACCAATGGCGGCTTCAATGTGGAATACCACTCACTGCTTCACAAATGACACTAGTCCTCATAAAGCCTGGCGAAAAAGACTGGGTACTGGGTTCAATTAGGCCTGTGGCAGCAACAAGCCGAGCCTAAAAACAGAGCGCAAGCGGGGTCAGTTACAGTTTTCTCATCCAGATCGATGAGAGCTGCTTATTCGAAGGCTTATTCCAGCTCTTTGTCAGCGCACAAAATTCCCAGGGTTGATGGGTGTGGGAGCCCGCCTGCTGTCACCATGATTAATGGCACAATAACATTTACAGCCTGCGTCCACTTTATTCCCCCTTACACACGTCTGTTTTCTTTTTCTCTCCTGTACAATAATTCTGCTGTCTTGCTTCATTGTTAGGGTGAGAGGAGATATGAAGAACAGCAGTATTGTCTGTGTTCTCTGGGCTTGTCTTGTATAGTGTTTGCTTTTCACTGAGGCTTTGTGGGTAGCCCTAAATAAGTAAAGGCCGGTGTGCTGTACTGGGACAGTTGCGGTTTTTGTGATATTCTGCTGTGCTGCCTCCTGTGTTGTACTGGATCATGTATTGTGTTGGTTTATGTGACGTTTTGGGGCATCTTGGACCATTTGTCATGCGTTATCACACCACAGCATAGCTTCCATAGGAAATTTGTCCTCTTCATTAAACCCTTTCACCTAAGTGAAGCAATGGAAATCCGACAATGGCGCCCGGGGATCACGGCACAGGGACGGTACCTTGATAAAGTGCACCTCAGAGGTGCAACTGGCAGTCCTGGGATTTGAACTCACAAACTTCTGATCATAGGGAACTCCTTAACAAATAGTCCATCAACTACGACTTAACATTATTTTCTGAGCTGGCTTGTGTGCTATACTGGTCATGTACTGTATAAAGAAACCTGTTGAGTCATGTGTTGGGTTATGTGCTGTTTTAACCCAACATGTTGGGTCATTTGTTGCATAAGAAACATGTTGTGATGTGGGGGCCCGTGTGGGATGTTGGCCCATGTTTCCGAATCAGATATAGCTGACACTAAAATGTCGGTAGATATCCAAAGGAAATGAAAATCATGGATGGCAGTTTTTGAACAAGGATGATTTTTGTATTTTTGAAACAGCAGCCCCCTTCATTTCAAGCACCAGCCATATTGAGCTGTGAGTGCCATACAGGAGAATATGCCAAATGCTTTCATGGGCCATGTGCTGCGTTGGGCCATGTTGGGCTGTGTGCTGTGTTGAGGCATGTGCGGGGAAATGTCTTGTGCTAGTGTGCATGCAGTCTCTGAGCAGTGATGGCTTTCTTTCTGCCTGACAGGTTGAGGGCAGGACAGTGACAGTTCCTGACTAAATGACTGACAGCCTTAAGGAGAGATGTGAGACCCTCAGACAGCTCCTCTAATAAAACAGGGGACGGATAGATAGTACTGAGTTCTGACCCATGAGCGTGTGTCTGCCTGAGTGCACATGCTGGATGTGAATTGTTTACAGTCTTTCATCTGTTTTTACTGTCTCTATATGTATTTTTTTTTTCCTGGTCGACCCCCTGTAGCTTCTTACTTCATTATTCCGTTGGTTGTTCATTAGCTGTATTGAGGCTCTTGCCTAAACACTGTTAATGCAGGGCCTGGCCAGACTGCAGCATTTTTATAAAATACAATCAATCATTAAGCGGATTGACCTATGACACACTCATTAGAAACTGTTTTATATTCACATATATATACAGTATGTTCAGAATACACACTTGTTCTCCGCCCTATACCTCACACTTGTTCCCTCTCTGTCTCTCTCTCTCTCTCTTTCTCACTATCTCTCAGTGGAACTCTCTTTTGACAAGCTCCTATGGCTGTTGAATCTTTTATATGTTTATCCGTTTTATCTGTAAGGCTGGTATATTATTTAAAACATTGCGTGCCGCTTATATTAACCCACAGCGACAGGACTGAGACAGCTAGGAATGGGAGAACACTTTGACGCTTCTCTCTCTTCCCTCTTTTCCCGTTTCTCTCCCTCTTTTCTCATCTTCTTTCTCTCCACCCCCTTCCCCACTTAACACGGTAACACACTGTCTCTATCAGTCTTTTCATTTAATGTCATTCATTTCATGTCTACTTCCCTTTCATTCACTCTGATTGGAAACATGGCTACCTCTTTCATCACTTGCAGCTCTGCTGCTGTGTGAGTGCACTCGTTGTGAGTGAATATGGATACCACACTGAAGGGCCTGTGAAGGGCCATGCCAGGGCCTGATGCCCATCCGCAATCTTTTACTCCAACCCTGCAGGCCTGGCACTGCTGAGCTTGGAGACGGCTGGGCTCCAGCCATCTCTGGCTTGGAGGGTCCAACACTGAGAGGTTCTGGGTTAAACATGGGAGTGGAGGGATGATCAGAAGTAAAGAGGGTGCTAGTCTCGCAAAGCAGGCTTTCTGATTGTCATTAGAGAGTTGTCTTTCATCGCTGAACTTGGCCAAGAACTGCTTACTTTGGCTGGAAAGAGGAAATTGGAATGACATGCAAAACAACCAATCACAAGCCATTGTTTTAGTATGAGGTGGAAGAGCAGGGCACAAAAAAAAACAATGCTCCCACATGGTGCAGCTATTTAAGGCTCCATTAAGTTGTTGAGAACAGAAGTATAGTGAAAGAGAATATTCACAGAGTGAACAGCATGAATTTCTTCCTCTGTATTTAACCCATTCAAAAAGTGAAGCAGCGGGCAGCCAGGAACACAGCACCCAGGAGCAGTGTGTGGGGACCTTGCTCAAGGGTACCTCAGAGGGGCTAAGCAGTCTTGGGTTGTGAACCCACACCTTCCTCATTGCAGGGCAAACAGCCTAACCGCTAGACTACCAGCTGCCCCAATTGACATGCCAGTCAGTCACATTCCAGGAGAGTGCAACTATACACCTGGAGGCCAGATGACACCAAATATCACATAATACTAACTAGCACTGCTATCTGCTAGCTCATGTGTATTGTTTGGCAAACGGTGGAGAGAATTGTTAAAAAAAAAAACATACAGACATAACAAAAACAGAACCAATTGAAACAAAGGGGCATGCCAGTCACTGAATGCAAAATACATCCATTACTAGCTACCAACTGCTTCAAACAAACCTCCTAAAAACATAAAATCTAGCTTACATCTTGCTGTCAAGGTCTTTAGAGTACACTGCTTGGTGTCTGAAGCTTGCTAGAGAACTAGAGAATTCTTTGTGTTGGACAGAAAATAAACGGTGCCTGGATGGATGTTCGATCAATGTATAATTGACAAAATTCTTACAAATGAGACTAGAAGTGTACACCATATATCAGACAGCCTGTGAGTGGCATCAGGGCTCAGATACCCAGTGGAGAATGTGATTCACCAGGGGCACGGTTCCTGTCTCAACCTGGAAAAATGTCAACGTCACCCGGCCTAGCAGCTCCCGTTACACTGCCTGATCCAATCTGTGGTCCTGGAGGAACTGAATCCCCCTACAGCCATGCTCTATTGATTGCTGCGTCAGGGGCCATATTATACCTTCCCCTCATTGAACTGGCATTGGCAGTCATCCCTTCAGCGCCTGTTCTGCTCTGTAGTTAGACCGGCGAATGACATTTCTGCAGCGGCTGCTGCTGGGGCTGGCGGGGACCTGCTGACAGTCCTGTTAATGGATATTTTACAAGTCCTATTTACGCTGCTGGTCTAGTAGCACCAGTAAAACACAGCTTGATCACATAAGGTGTTAAAGGAGCTATTGAAATTGTTTTGTTGACCGTGAATCGTCCGCCGGAGGATGTTTGCACGCTGATAACCATCCTTTTGTTAACGATAAAAGGGCGTGATAAAGCTGCTCTTCTGTTTAGCAATAGGGTTAAGCGCAGCACATTACGTGTTAGAGAGATGTTAAAAGCTGTAATGGATGGAGGCTTAATCGAAGGCAGTTAAACAGATGCAGTCCAAACCGTGGCCCTCTGCCTTTGTCCACAGAATTCACACATTAAAATTGCTGCAGAGTGACAAATATGATCCTGCAAATCCAATGCATGAGCTTTGGGCCTTGAACTAATTTCCCTCTTTATTCTCACCCTGTAGATAAGTACTGTATTTTCTCAAAATGGAAGATATCAACCCCCCAGCCTTCTGTTAACCAACACATGTATGATCGAGTTTTAGTATGGCATTCAATCAAATGACCCGCGATTTCCTCTGGAACTGAACAGTTTCCTTTACGGAAAAACCCAAAGCATTCAAATTGGGCCATTTTGATGGTTTAGCTTTGCAACCTCGAGAGAGACTTTAGCACAGACAGGCAGAGTTGAGAGCTGCACAGTGATCTAAGACCAGGAATAATTGTCCATGAACTTTTCTTATTATTCATGAATATAAGAATTACACTGGCTAAAGAGCAGCTTTTTAGATGGTAACTTCAAAGTGTGCCATTTTCCCCCTCTATTTAACAAAAAAAATCAACAGAGTCACAAGGCACGGCAGGGCAAGTTTAATCAAGGAGCACGTTTCATACACAAAGGCAGTTCAAGGTGCTTCGCTGGATTGAAGTGGGTAAAATAAGTGACAAAGAAAATATGATATTTATGCAAAACAAATCAAAAAGAAACATTTGGTGGTGACAGAAGGGTGTAATGTACAGTAGCTTAATTGCTCTAATAGGCACAGGTGAGCTAATATATTTTCAGGATGTTACTGAAAATGGTGTGCAGCCTCAAATGACCACAGATCAGAGACCGACTGCCTCCTCCTTGAGTTTCGTTCTGATTCTAGGGACTGTTAATAGGTCAGACTCACTGATCTGAGGTGTGGAGTAAGCCTGTATTTATTTCAGCATATCAGAAATGTAAACAGAACCCAGCCCATTTAATGATTTGTGCACATTCAGCTAAATTGTGCAATCTGTTCTGAAGCTAACTGGGAGCTAGTGTAATGATCTGAGTACAGGAATATTTGTTGATACCTCTTTGTCTTTGTTAACACTCTGGCAGCAGCATTTTGAATTAGCTGCAAGAGTCTGATGTGTTTTTTGAGAGGGCAGTAAGACGGCCATTAAAACAATCTAGCCAGCAGGAGATAAACGCATGAATGAGTTTTTCCAGATCTTCGGCACTCATGAAAAAATGGATAAATATGGAATTTGTTGTGGATTAATTTGGACTCCAAGCTTTTTTCAAGGTTTTTAAAAGCTTCAGTCAGAACTGAGATAAGCATTAACCTTTTCTTTCTTCTTCACTTTGCCCAAATATAATCAATTCTGTTCTGTCTGTGTTCAGCTGGAAGAAATGAAGACACGTCCATTTATCGATCAGCTCAGTACATTGACACAAACAATCCATCAGACTTTAGTAATCAGGGGAAAAGTATCGTTCTCCCATAGAAGGAAGCTTATGACACTCAGTAGAAGCTAAATTAAGTCAATCTAACCTACAAAATGTATTGCAACAATTGCACAAGCCTTGTTAGTTTTTTTTCTCCAATAAATAATACCTATTCAGTCAAATGTGTGCACAGGCGAGTTTCCCATTGTGAAGATTATGTTCTGAAACACTCAATTGCTGTTTTAAGAAAATACATCGTTTTCAGCCAGTGTGAGGATAATTTACGCACTTGCTCCAGTGAATGGGTAGATAGGGTTTACTGAAAACAACACCTGGATCCTTGAAATGTCGAAAGCTCTACAGCACAATCTCTACAGAAGCATTCATTCTCCACAGAGCAATTTGTTGAACCATAAATCCGCAATCCAGATGGCAGCTGCAGCCCCTCTCGAGATGTTTTAGTCGCAAGGTAGTGTTTTTGTAAATGATACAATGGCTCAGTAGGAAGTGGGTAACTGATGGACTTTTCCTGTTGTTTGGTTACCATTCCCAATGATGGCATGTTGGTTATGGAGTTCTGATATTTACCGATACATCTAATTCCGCGGCCTCCGGTGCGTTCTCCTAACCCTCTGGCATTTAAGCTCTGTTAATTAGGCCCCAAATCTCAGCATGCCACAGCAAAAATGAATGGAACATAATGTCAGAACTAATGAAGTCATAAATAGCAGGCATGAGGAGTTGACTTGACAGACCAGAGCTTAGAACCCAGAGGTCAGACTCCCCAGCATGTGAAGGATTTGGGATGTAGTTTCAATTAGAGACACACACCTTCACAGTAACATCAGACTGATACATCATAGCAGGTCGTGTTTGTTTTACTGGACACTCTTTTGGGCTATTTTAATTGTCTGGTGTTAAATGCAGTATAATTGTAGAAAGATGTTCATAAATGTTTGGATATGAATGGTAATTGGACCAATTAAATTGTTAAATTAGGCCTTTTATGGAGCTCTGGGTTGGCACGGCGGCTTAGCGCAGCTCTGACACTTCAGAGAGAAAAGGTTTTGTACGTGAAGTGAAATTTAGATGTACTTTGGGTTTCTGATGCAAAACAATGGCTTTGGTGAACTACATTGAAAATTTCCAATGCAGATGAGGGCAGGCTGCTTGGGTACAGCGTCTACTGCCAAGTAAGGAGGCCATTATTTCTGCTGACTTGAAGCTAAGGTAGGCTGCTCATCATGGGAACATAGCCTCCTCTCACACATGCCCCCTCCCTCACAAGCTTTCTTCCGACTTGCCAAATCCAAATTCTCTGCTCTCAGCAAACAGACCTGACTGCATCTCACGCCTGACTTTGTTCTTCTCTACTGTGTTGCATTATTCCTCTCATAAGCTTTGAAGCATCCACGACCTTTGTTCTTAGGCCTTTATTATAGGCTTCATGAGTTTACTCACCGATACAAACCAATCTGGACAAGGCTGTCCTGGTCAACTGAGTTACAGGTTTGCACTCTGTGAAGTTCTTGTCTGAAGTAACCTTATTGTAAATACAAGGATGGATATTATTTTCAGCATTTGAGTTCTAACTCGGTCCTTCAACATTCATGCTTCTGCTTTCTCTGTGGGTGCAGCATGTGGAAAGGCATTGTTATGGTCACCTTCACCGGGAGGGCTTCAGGAGTGGCAGAGCTTTTAAAAGTAGCTGTGGACTGAAGAAGGGAAGCATGGCTGCTCTTGGTGTACTTCTGTTTTGAATGCCAGATGTATCCCATTTTGGTTCAATGTAAAGGTGCAGCTGAAGTTGAAAGAATCAGTAAGATTTGAACGATCTCATGGGAATTTTTTGTGGGTTTAGTTACATTTACATTTACATTTAGCTGACGCTGTTATCCAGAGTGACGTACATCATTGCTTAAGTAGTTCACATCTGTATATTCGAACTGTAAAGCTAAAATTAAGTCAAGATCCACAATTCAACCAAAATACTGCACACTCAGTACACCTAAACAACTCCTGCCCAAGAAAATCAATAATTAATAGTAGAGTTAGAAAGGTTTTTATTAGTAGTTAGCAAGTAAAGTGAGAGAGATGAGAGACATTGCTAGTCACAAAGATGCTCCTTTAAGAGGTGGGTCTTCAGGCGATGCTTGAAGACAGCAAGAGACTAATGTGTGTTATTGTCAGTGTTGATGTTTGTGTTAATTACACTCTGAGAAGTTGAGCTCTATATTTTTTTCCTTAGAGAAAATTAGATGTATGTGCATGATGGAAAGAATAACAGATTTTGTACCAAAATCTTATGGCTGATTTGTTTGAAATTGGGCAACAAGCATGTATTGCCTATTGGTGCATACTGCTGAATTTTGATTGGATGTTGGTGGCCATATTGTGAGCAAGTGAAAACCAAACTAAAACCAGCAGGCCCATTCAGGAGATCTAAAAAAGTGTAAATATACCAAAATCTTAGCTTAAGGACAGTTGCAGAGACCCCATGAGTGAAATTTCACTTATTTTTTACCAAAGAGTGATGCAGGGTGTGAATTGTTTTCGAACATTCGTAAAATATATTGGTTAGTGAGGATTTTTGGCTTCAAGGGTCATGACGTCAAGGGGCCAACTTGTCATACAAATTTCATTTGCCACTCTAAGGGTTTTGTTGGTGAAATCATGGGTAAACTATTGCCCAAAAATGCTTTGTGGCTGACACAAGTTACGCGGTAGCAGCACGAAGGGACACACACCTGGGAACACAGACCTCTTATTCCAGATCAGTCATGAGGGGCTACAGGCCCATTCCTTTGGATTACTGAAGTCTCAGTGTAAGATGTTGCCGATCAAAAATCATCTGCAGCTGCGGTCACGATGAGGGAGTTTTCTTTGCTCTAACACACCCATTCAGCTAATTAGCTAACTAACAAGCCTTTCCTGAGCTGAAGTGGGTGCACTGCAGCAAGAGGAACATCATAACATCTAGGGCAGGGTGTACTCTAGAACAAGTGTTGGAAACTTTAACCATAGATTTAACGTCACTTTGCAAACTGCTTTACAAGCCAAATGGAAATTCAATGTAGAAAGAATTCACACCTAAAGAGGAATTCCACTAAAACAACCTAAATTGTTCTATTCACCGTTCTTTGTACTTGAAACTGTAAAAGTGGGCTTTTGCAGACTGCTACAAGTGATGCTTTAGCTCCATTTACTAATGAGTCTTTGCCCTCTAATGGCCTGTGGAAATGCTGTTGTCTATGAAAATGAATAAGGTCTGATTCAAGCTTACTCACTGATATGTGTCTGTCCTTGGTCAACTGAGATGCATGTCTGCTCTCTGTGAAGTTCTTATCTGATGTAATATCACTGTAAATACGAGGTGACTCATTTTTCTGGTAAAATCTACCAAACCAGAATTTCATAGTCCTGCTATGTTTGCATCTGGGTGGGGCTCCTCGGAACAGGGGCTCTGCTAGAACTCCCAAGTTGTTTGAATTAAGTTGGTTATGATTTACTTTGTGTGTACAAGCCATTTCTGACAGGTGTAAGTGTGATACAAGGAATGATGCTTTATTTAAGGTAAAGAAAATGAAGTCAGAAAATATTACCTTGACATTCAGACTTAGTCTATGTTGCAGTGACCTGGGAGGGACGGTCACACTTGAGCCACTATTCCATGGGATATGATGGAGAATTATGCTGAAAGGAATAACCAAATGACAAAAGAAAGGGTGGTGATAAGAAAATCATTTAACCAGATGTGGCCTAATGGAAGGGATATCAGAGCAGTCTGCCCTTGGCCAGTATAATAATGTTTCCTGTGCTATTAAAATGCCAATTAAGTACTCGAGCCGTACCTGGTCCCTGGGAGTCGTAATGCAAATAAATCTATTCACGAGTCAATTCTGTGAGATAGCTCGGCGCTCGCTTTAACTGGCGAGTGTCGAGCATAGACGATGAACTTGACCAGGACAGGACACTCAGAGGACAGGGACATATGAAAATGTCTGAATACATTAGAGCTTGTTTTCTTGCGTGCTAGACATGATGGCAGGCTGTAAAACATGCATTTACTTAATGGCTTCCTGGGATGGCATGGCAGTATGTAAGCACTGTACCCGGATTAGCCCCGAATATGTTTGTGCAGTAAAGCAGGACTCCATGCTGTGTAGGCCATGTAGGTCTGTTCAGAAATGCAAACATTTGCTGTTTTCTTAAGAAGCTTGTTGGTAATCTTTTAATATACCAGATTAGGTTCTGCAGAAGCCGAGTTAACGTTCTGTTTCACAATCTTATTTCCCCATCAGGTATCCTTTGCGGAGACCTTCGCGACTAGCTTTCAGCGGAGAGGACCCATCGGGGCAGGGCCCGAGAGGTAAGAGGGATGTGTTGGTGGGAGTATGGAGAGCATGCTGAAGGAGGGATCAAATAGTAGCAGAGAAAGTAGGTTGCCATCATTACCTCCTGAGGGAGGAGGTGTTGGTCATGATTAACGCTGAAGTTTAATGGCAGCCATCTGGAAAGTAAATCCCTAGTCTGACATCTGTCAGAAAGAGAGACAGTGGGGAGGATGGGAGGGAGAGAGGGAGAAAGTTTGCTCCATGGAACGATCAGTGCTGAGGTGAACAGGAGCGATGGAATATGAATTATGTATCTGGTAATTTTGGCCCTCATTCGGCAGCTCTCCTACAGTCCTTCAGACACACGCCAGAGAAGTCAGCATAGCCTCTCTGTAATCTTATGCTTTTAGGTCATCCCTCTTTCCTGCACGTTTTGGTAGAATAATAGGGAGAAAGAGGACCTGAGGGAGGTTTTTATTTAGTTTAAATGGCAGTCTAAATGAAAACAGGTGTCTGTATCTGTTACCAGGGCCATATATTGGGTTTTATGACTTTAATGAGTTCAAAACATCAAATGGAATCTTTTTTCAGTAACACACGCGAAAAAAAATCAACTAATGTCATGCAAAGCATGGGCGCTAGAGAAAATCCATGCAACCTGAGAAATGTATGTTTTTTTTCCCTCCAACTCTTGTCAGAGTTAGGAACCCTCCGACCACTCTCATGCAAAACAGTTTCGAGAGCCTGGCTCGTAATCAAGCATTTGATTAGGATTACTGGCTACCCCGCTGCCTCTTGTTGCTATACATGAGTATTAATTCTCCCCTGGGCTACAAGCTTCTTAGTCTGATTAAAGAAGCACGAGGGCACGCACTGGCTTGACAGCACGTCACACTGAGGGTTAAACCAGCAGGCCCATAATGTGGGTGTTGTATACTCTATAAATTCTCAAAAAAACATGCTGCCAATCTTCGTGCTGAGCTATTTCGATAAAGTTAACACCTAGGAAGCACAACTTCACAGAAAAATAACAATCCTTCATTTTTTCTCAAGCCAAATATAGTTAACAATTAAATATATATTATGTCGAGTGGATTTCTATATCACATTTGCTAGGACCTAGCTGAAAAGTAATTTAAACAAATTGGGTTGAGCTGTTCACTATATCACTGCCTTATTTATATTTCTGTTAAAAAAAAAACTTTGGGGTTTAAAATTGTGGTTACTGTTATTTTTAGTTATACTTCAGTCTATATGTTTTACTTAGTACTCAGCCTATTTGTAGATAGTCTGTGATGATTTAGATGTACAGTTTACAGGGTGATAATTAGCAAGATAGAATGTTAGCTATGTAAGCCTCTTAGCTCTAATGCAAAACGAAAGAAACACACTTCCCAGGGTCTAACTAAAGAAACACACCCATGGTCATTCGTACATTTAGTTCAAATTGAGCATTACACTCGCGCATCTCACGCTCTCAGGCCTTACCTTCGATTTCTCATGCTGAAAATATATCTGCCCATTGTGCACCCTCATCTAAGGTAGGTGGTGCGGTGGGGG
>JBBMFX010000001.1:20178224-20199534 GCA_037832545.1 Rhabdalestes septentrionalis | reverse complement strand
CAGTTTGGAACCCTCCTTTAGGTGGGGGGGGGCGGGATCCCCCCCCCCCCCCCCCTCTGTTGGCAGCTGACGCAAAAGCACCCCCCAGAATCTCACGCAAAGGTTTTTGGAAAAGTTGGAAACCCTGTGCATGTTTTATATTCACCTTGTAATGATACTCTGATATGGACCCAAATGCAGGAAACACTGAGTACATTTATTCCTAGACACAGTCAACAAATGTAAGAGTAATCAAAAGTAGCAACAAAGTCCAAAAACCAGTAAATCCAATCCGAAGCTGTTAAAGACAAGACGAAGGAGATTCCAAAAATCCATACAAGAAAACAGGGAACCGCTTGATAAATAGGCAGGACTCAGTACACTTTGCACTGAGAGAACGTCCCTTAGGTCTATATACACCCCTAGGCCTGGTACTCAGGTGATCCTGATCTCCTTATTACAGGACTGAGCGAAGCTCTGTGGTGGCTGTTCGGAGAGGATTGTTTCATGCCTGACTCCTGTCCAGGGCTAGACCTTACACCCATCACCTTGTGAGTATCCTGTCAGGAGAAATGTGTAGTGTACTAATAGAAGCAGTTAGTCCTTGTGTGAATTCCATCTTTTATATATTCAAGGTGATCATCATGTTGATCTTCGGCATGTTTTTGTGTGGTCGCAGTGGTCAGTGGCTGTGTTCCACAACTCTGAGACATGGACCATATGCTTCGGCTCGTTTTAGACGTGTTCAGGCCATCCGGTGGTGGAGGTGTTCCAGTGCCTCCCTCTCCCAGCTGCTGCTGGAAGGCCTGACCGCCTGCTAATGGACTGGCACAGCCTGTCGCTCCGGACAGTTTCCTAATGAGGCGTGACTGCGTGCCATGGTGCTTTAAGAGCACTCAGTGTCTCGAATTTTACTCATTTGAGCACAACGTACTGAGCTCGCACTTACACACTAACACGCATACACACTTTCATAATGTAGGTTGCATCATGACATGTGAATAATACAGATTTTCTGGTGGGAGGCAGGCGCCGCCACTTCCTGTGTTCTCCATTAGATTATTTCAAAGACATTAGCAGTGAAAGTGTTAGGCCGTAACTGACCCCTGCTTTGTAACATGCCTAAGACCAGTTTAGAGCTCTGTTTGTCTGAAAGCACTTGCAAAGTCAGTAATGTTCCATAAGTAGGGAACAGATGGGTGTGGAGATGATGATTGCAGTTGGGGGGAAATGAGAGAGAGAGAAAGAGAGAGCAGTTATACAGCATTTAGTGCATTTATGTATATATGTTAATGTAACTTTTGGACTTGTGGGACAATTCTGTTTCTACTTGCTCGTACTGCATGAAATGTTCACACAATAGAAAGAGTTTCTAGCGTTTTCTGAAAAATGGTTACCAGACTTTGATATGAGAGTGATGATAGGTTTCTCTATCTGACTGTGCCTTAACCAGTGTCTGCAAGGTGAGATATGGCAAGGTGAACACTAAGAAAGCAGAGTAATGGACAGTGACAGTGAATAGCTGATCCACCTCTGAGAAGGAGCAGTACTGGAGGTAATGGGCCAGATGAGATGAGACTGATTTAGAGAAACATAGCAAGGCTCTCCACACATCAGAGCCATCTCTTTAGACCTAGCTGGGCCCTGTCTGCTCAGAACTGAAACTGGAGATCGGTGGAGATATGACACGGTGCAGTTCTGCTTTAGAAGCGCTTCAGCTGAGATGACTGGAAATGAAGCCCTATTGTGGGCCTGAAGGGGAAATTCTGATTCACTCCTGTGGCTGATACACTGCTGATATGACTGACATCGTTCCACTGGATGCCACAAGTGAGGCTTTCTTCCGGCGAGTGATACAGACTGAAGAAAGGTGACTAAAGAAACGATGGAGATACTTTTCAGGTGGCGTCTGAACACTAACTGCATCTGCGGTTTATGCCGCATTTGAGATACTATTAATGGCACAATATAGCAAGGGACAGAGAGAAATTCAATTGTTGCTTGTGTGATGACAAGTGATGAGTATCTCTCATAATCTCCCCGCTATGTTTCTGAATAAAAGCTTAGGAAAAGTGCAGTAGTGAGCCACTGAATTTTTTGCAAAGCGTGGCAGACCTAAATCAAATCAATAAGGGGCCACTTGAAAAACCTTGTTAGGTAAATGAGAAGTAAGCAAGAAGCTCCAGAGCATCGACAAAAAACGTTCCTTAAAAGCCCACCAAGCCGGGTTATCACAGGGCTCATTTGAGGCAATCCTCTTCCCATCCTGGAGCCTAATGGACAGGAAGAGTCTCGGCAGGACCGCTCAATAGAGTGTGTCTGGTGTCTGTATGGCTGATGGAGTGATGAGTGAGAGTTCAGGAGGGACTGGACAAACGATGAGGGAGGGACTATGGGTATTTAGCGCTATGATTCACAGCATGGCAAGGCATCAATAACACACCTTGCATGGCTTCAAGGTGTAGATTAGCTTTCCCCTCACTCCCTCAGATAGAGTCTTTACATAATTAAGCTGCATTAAAGAACCTGAGAACAGCTCCATTTTCTTATTTTGCTTGCTAATGAAGATTTATGGCAGGCAGCGTGGAATTATGGATGATTTACATATTGAAACAGGCAGGCTGCCACCGATGACTGCAGTATAGGCAGAGAGAAAGATGAGGTGGGAGAAAAGAGAGAGAGAAAGAGAGAAAGATGAGGTGGGAGAAAAGGGAGAGAGAGAGAGAAAGTGAGAAAGAGAGAGGCTGGGCCTGCATGTCAACTTCCAGCATATGGTGAGACGCTGGAAATTATGAGCAGCTAACGCTACACCATCATTTACATGTGTTTACAGAATGTGATCACTGTCATATTAACAAATGTCACTTAACAAATGAAGGGCATCCTCAGTGTTCACTCAGCTGTCACAGAAGCCAAAAACCATCTCACATTGCTCGGATTCTAGACGCGGCTATAGTCCAAGGGACGCTTGGAGAAGCCCTCAGCAATGCCGGATCAGCCCTTTTCTACGCTGGAGGCGTACCGTCACTGTTAGGGTTGCTAATATCTCACTTTCTTACAGCCGGGAGGGGGTGTGGGTGCGGATAGTCAGCTGTGTTTCTGGGGTGATATACACATCTCGGGTTCACAGTCAGCTCAAAATCCCGGATGATTCTAAAATTCTGCCTGGACGCAAGTCTCAAAATGTGGACAAACAGGACAACAGTCTGGGAAAAAGAGGTCGCCTGGTCACCCTATATACCACTACGTTTTGTAGCTCTACGGTTGTTTTTTCTTAGCAGGTTAACCGCTCAGTTTGACTACACAGTCCATAATTTTGTCACCGCTCACCACTGATGGCCAGGCCACACACTCACACCAACAACTGCCACTCATAGCAATGTGTGCAGGAGTTTTGCTCCTTATGGTAGTCTATTATTGGCCGATGAGCCTGTGATTGAAAAACGGGACCAGAGCTGCCCCGACGGGACAAATCAAATCACTCATATTTTGGAATGTAACGGACAATGCGGGATGGTTGGCAACCCTAGTCACTGTGGAAGCTTGCAGCTGTGGAAGTGTATCGTAAGTGCTGAGGAAGAGAGTTGCATATAACTAGATGGTGTGTGCCCATGCTGGCCGACACAGGTTACCTTTAATCATCTGCAGGACCTCAGCGCTATTCAGCAGCTGCCCACTCTTAGCCACAGCCTCGAATGCCTTTGATATGGAAACGTCCACTGCTGCTCTCTCCTCTCTAATTCAGTGTGCAGCCTCCGGTTTGGGAATTGGTTACTCTGCTTTGACCCTTTAAATCGGCGTCTGGGGAGAGGGGTCCCCACCACTCGTTGGAGAAGGCACGCGCCGCTTCAAATGGAAATCTAATGGAAGGGAGAAATGGAAATGGATGAAGTCTGACCTCAGCCGATGATGGAGGGCACGGATCACTCCTCCTCTTGGAGTTTCTCATTCAATACGAGGTCACCACCAGACATGATGGACAAGTGGCTGTAGCAAGGGCATGGCCCTCCCGGCGGCACGGTGGAAGAGGAAGATGTGCAGCGATGCTGACCTTAACACAAACTTTTCTGACACGGCGCACCAGTCTGGTCTGGAGAGTGAGCAACGCGGCGGGTCAGGGGAGGTGGCTGTGCGTATGATGTTTATGTGTCTGTGCGCAGTTCCTGCCCCCAGACTTGGCACGGGGAGAATGGCGTGCAAGCGGGCGCGAGAGAAGTCGAGCATGCTTCTGAATATGAGTAGTGAACTTGTCTAGACGTTCACCACCATTGCTAATCGATGATTCACTTGAGCCACAGCTCCCTCAGTGCTGGCCACCTCAAGTCCCAGGAGGCCACGGGGCCGTGCACAACAGTCAGCTCTAGACCTGTGTCATCCCAGTCCTCTGATCCAGCGCGCCTGGATGTGTTGCATGTCTTTATCAATCAATAGAGTGCACAGAAGTGCCTAGGTGACCGCAGTCCTAAGATGTGTGCTGGAGGGATGGGACTTTGAGGAAAGGTCATTTGAAGAGCAGTGCTAGCTCAGAAACAGGAAAATGTCCATGAATTAGTGATGGGGCTGTTCGTCTTGACAGACGCACACACACACACACACACACACACACACACACACATACACACTCACTTAACCCATCTGGCTCCAGTTGCTGGCAGAGTATTTCCCCATTGGTAGAGATCACGGGCAGGCCCCTCTCGTCATCCTCCACTCTCAGGTCCAGTTCTAGCCTTCTCTGCCCATGTGTTGACATGCAATTAACTGGAGCAGAAATGTAGGTTTAATATTTTATAATTTATGAAAAAATAAAGGAGAGCGAAGGTGTCTGTATTAGTATGCACATTTTTCTAGCTTTAAGAGTCTTTTTCTGTCTCTGTACTATGTATGTGTGTGTGCGTGTGTGTGTGTGTGGCAGGGTGGTATGCATGTATAAAACAGAAGGTAAGGGATGGAAGAAGAACTATGAAGAGAGAGACAAGGGAATAGCTGTTTGTAAGAAAAATGTCAATAGAAACTAACTGAAAATTTCTTTGGTTTCACAGCCTCATGAGTACAGGAGTTGGCTTGGTGGAGCGGTACCGTATGAATATATCCCTAAAGGGTCACTGATGTATATGAGGTAGCTATAATACAATTGTCAGTTGATGCATGGAAGATGTCCACTGGACCAGGAGCTTGCTTTCCATTTTGAGGAGAGACAAAGCATCCATTCCTCCCAAAGGACAAGCTCAAGGTCATTTTGTAATGTAGCACTGCTTTTCACATAAGACTTCATAATTTCACTGGGTGGACTGGCCATAATTTTGCCTTGTTTTTATTCTCACATTGATACAATAGATATGCGGCTATGGAAAAACTTTTTCAAATGTAAAATATAAAACACTGTGATGGATGTTCATCATGTCAAGCCAGACAGAATGCTGGGGGGTTGGCTAATAAGCATATTATCTACTCATGCGCAATTCCAAACACTGGCTCTCCCCTAAAGACACCTCACAGAATATATTGAGTCTCTAATCCCAAGATATCATGTCAATAACCCTTCATAATTCAGCATATTTATTTTCCAAAAGTATTTTTGTGTGATTACAGAGGTCTGTCTTACACAACACTGATGAAATAGTGCTGCTTTCACACCAACAAAGAGCTGTGAGAGGAGTCTGAAAGAAGCTCGATAAGAGCTATAACATGTGTGATCTCATTACCGTATTCCTCCTGCCTCGGCACACAAAAAGTAGTCACCTCCGTTCCTCACAAGAAAAGCCTGGGATTAATAGCACTCGCTCTCCTTCTCTTTGAAGATGCACAAGGCAGTTTTTTTTTCAGCGTGAGCCTGCTTGCACAGACTTCTCTCATGCAAACCCATGGAGAAGCCGGTACTCCCTGGTGGTCGTCTGGTCGGATTCTTCCCGAATCAGCCCAGTTTAATCCCGACTCCTCCAGTGGTGCGCGGTGTTTAAACATTCATCAGCCCCTCGTGCCCACCTCAACAGCAGCTCACCAAGCGCCGCAGCCATCATTCCTGCCAGCAGATTCTGGCAGGGTGTTTTTTTCTCCCCTCCATAAGGACACTAGGCGTTGCGGGGACGGGCATTCAGGGCTGGATAAGAGGGACTCCTCCGAGCGCCGCAGGGTCGCTCCTCTGGGGCTCTGCTGAGGTCGAGTCTTAGTTTGAAAGCCACACAACCGCCGCCTCCCCAAAGTGAAGCACACCGTCTGACCCGCATAAAGTAGCCAGGCCTACACGACTGCTGGCGAGTGCGCTCGAATCTGTCTATCAGTATTACAGTCACTTGAGAACATTATTATTTGTTCTGTGGAGTCGCTCGAGAACGTCTATGTTTCATCCAACACCCTCCATCCATCTCTTTTAATAACCACAGCTCAGAACACAAGCCAGCTTTCCAGTTCCCTAATGAAGTTAGCTATGCTTGCTTGGCTGCTATCATCACTGGCTGAGGGAGAATTTTCTGTGTCAAATACTGGCGTCGATTCAGGTGCTGAGCAACGTGAACGGCAATGCAGTCTCCTTGTAAACAAATGGCTTTCCTCCTTATACTACCTGACTTTCGGCAGCTGAAATTAATTTTGCTGCAAGTCCCTACAACAGAACTAATCCCTACATCTGTGCTGCGCTGGCCAAGCTCCTCGCTGACTGTCTGAAGCTGAACAGGATCGATAACGAGCAAGAAATCCATCTGGCCAACTGATCAATGAGTGCTATCGACGTTTGTGCATTTATGTATATAAAAGATGTGCCCATTTGCACACAACAAAGATCTTCTGCCAAGGCGAGTATTTTACCATTTGGTCTATCGATTCCTTCAGATAGTTAGTGTGCAGTGGGACCCATCATCCTACCAGTCGTGAGTTCATTTCACCTCACACATGTCTATTACCCATCAGAGCCTTTTGCATTAGGAATGCCTTGCATTTATACCCCGTTGTCATGTTTTTCAATCTTTTCCGATAATTACAACACGAGATTTCCTTTGACTACCTCTTACACACACAAAACACACACACACACACAAGCGTCTGCTCTATCTTTTCCTTTCCTTTTCACTCCCTTGCCCACTATTTAGTGGGTGGGGGAAAGGGGTGGGCTTGGGGAGCCGGTGAGGGAAATGAAATTCTATTGAAGTTGAAATGAGAGCTGTGCCACTCAAAAGGGACCTACCTGTGACTTTGATGCTGAGATGTTGCCTTAATAACTTTTTACATGCAGCGCAAAGGAAAAAGAGGGGGAGGCCTGCACCCATGGCTGCCTGGCTGCAACTCTGGGCATGTACTGTGCTTGACCAGAGCCTCCTATGGGAGTGTACCTGTTTCCATGAGCGTGAGACCATTCTCGTGAGACAGAGCAATAAGGCTGCCTTTAAATTTGATGGCAAAGATTGAAAAGCCTTTGAGCATACATTAAAGTAACCTTAACAGGTTTCATGATGACACTAATTATTTTAATTTGAACCCAGTGCCAGAGTGGGGCCTCGAAGACAACAGAGGTCCCATGTACATGCAGGCCTGGGACAGGCTTTTGTCGTCATCTGTTTGTTTTTATAGTCCTGTCTAAGCCTTGAAGGAATCTTCTCTGCTGCCTGTTGACACAGCGCATTGACACTTGCCAAGTGTTTATTTTATTTGCGCTCTACAGGGAGAAGTCCAACTTAAGCGATTATTATTATTTTTTGTTTTGTCAAGACTTTCCTATTGCATTTTAAATCTCCTCTTTTTGTCCTGATGCTCTCTGTGTTAATTCCTCCCAATGGAACTCCTTATCAAGCTGAGGCGAAATGTTAATGTCGGCAGTGTTAAAGATGCTAGCAGCGACCCCATCTTCAGCTTATCCATTAGTGGGCTGGTGCTTTGTTCGCCTCATCTCCAAGTCTGACCTCCACCGCTCCTGCACCTTGTACTATAGCCTTTATCTCACTCCCAGATAAAGGTAAACAAAACCCAGGGAGTGCTGAGGCTTTGTCTGGCCCATTCATCTTGCTGCAACAATTATCCTAGCTCTATAGAACAAATACATGCCACCCAACAGAGATGCCTTAGAAACCATGACTAAGCAATTGGGACCGTGTGCTCTTTTATTTCCTGTTGGAGGAGCAGGAAGTCGCACCCACGTTTTTTTCATTTGCAATGAATGCAGACCGTGTCGCAGCTCTGTTCGGCTCCGCGCCGGCCCTCTTCTGAACAGTGTATGCGATATTAGCACTGGAGATAGAGTCCAGCTAATTAGGTGTTATCAGAGTCTGATATCTGAGGCTGTGGTGCAGGGGCCCCATTACAGATCTGCCTGACACAGCTGCTCTCCGCTGCTAATAACACTACTCATCCAAACAGAATTAAAACTGAAGGCCTGTGGAACCGCATTGGTCTCTTAAGGATTGCTGCTAAAAAAAGAAATTCAAAGGCTTTGCTTAGACAATCAGCTCTGGTTTGCATTACTTGGGTGGAGGCACCAGTGAAGCCTCCATCCAGACCTAGTTAAAAACAGTGGGGCTTCAAATGGAGACTACCTGCAACGTTCATATGAAGCTATTTTCGCTTAGTAATTTACACACTCATGGGAAAACATACAATACGCTCATGGGTTTATATATAGCACCAAAAATGTTTAATGGACCAATTTTAAATGTAACAGGTTTGTGTATTAAAAGGGCTCCTTGAGCTATCAATGTTCTAAATATTTCATGTATTGCCTGTACTAAAAAGAACCTTGAAGAACCACTGTCAGATCATTGTGTGGGTCAGATGTTTAGACACATATGACAGTGTACATGCAGGATCTGTATGCACCTGATATGTGGAGGGTTGTGGCTTGTGCTAATGCATTCTAGGAAGTGAGGAAGAACTGAAGGCCTTTCAGGAATGTGAGTGAGGCAAACAGAACCCAGAGCAGCTACAGCAGGAGAGACATCTGGGGTCTTCTCTCAGGGACATAGCTCATTTTTATGATGTAATATTAACTAGCATTCCTTCACCATCTCTCTCTATCTCTCTCTCTCTCTCACACACACACACACACCTCCTATATTTCGCAATCTTTTTGTCAAACTCTGCAGTAAGTCTAAGGTTGATGCATCACATTACTAGTTCAATTCAAACCTAAGTAGTGAGAAATGCCTGAAAAAGGACTAAAAGTGAAGAGAATTGGCACTACTAGCAAATTAGATGCACAGAAATGGCAATTTGCTGGTAGTTTGCAGTAATAAGATGGAAGGAAATGTAGTACAAAAAAAAGGAATAAAAAAGAAATCGAGGTCACAGAATAGCATTCAATTCATTCTAAGCAGCCCTCACATACAGGGGCTGGTGTTTAATGTTGTGACTGTAAGACGTGCTACAGCTAAATATTCCAGAGATACAAATTTATCCCATTTTATGTTCCAAATGTATCTTTACCACTACAGTACACTGAGAAGAATGACTGAATGAAGTTGTCTATGAAAAGCCTATTTGTAGTCCATGCTGCTTGCGTAGAACTCCTACACTTTTTTGATGGAACTGTCTGTGGTCGCAGTGTACAGGAACAGACTTCATGCAGCTTTACATTTTTCTCTTCAATTCGTTTGGACTAGACCAGTTCTGCTTTTACAGGCTCCCGCTACACTGTCACACTCTGATCACGCCCTCCTCAAAGCTTCTAAACAATCATAACCAACGCAGCCGCAGCCTAGCAGAAGAAGGTGCAGGTTTCTTCTGCCTCAAAAATGTCTCACCCAATGTGGAGAGTGAAAAAAATGCTCAGTATATGTGTGTTTGCAGTAACAGATTGAGTATTAAATAAAAAGAATGATAGCACACCGAACACACACTTACTTCCGAACTCGGACTGGGTTGCACCAGTTTTGAGAAGGTTTGAGCATAAGGAACTTGAAACTTATAAGTAAAATTGGTTGCACTAAAAACCCATTAATTCTATCTTAACCAGTAACAATTAACTAATGCATACATAGTAACAAATGCGAAATGCCATCACTTTAACATGACTATAACAAGTTCGAACCAATAAACACACTGTTATGGAAACACAGCTTGCTATTTTTTCACACTAAATAAAACAAAATGTATTGAATGTATAGATTACTAAAACAATGGCACCAAACAACAGCGGATTTAATTGTCAGGTTTAGGGAGGCACAAACACAGACTTCCATAATCTCTAACGTTTATTTCCAAAACAAAAAAACAACAAGGGCCCAAACACAAACAAAACCTGTGCCAGGAAAACTGACTATGAAACAAAGCCTGAAGTCAGTGGGCTACTAAGCAAGTTCTACTACAAACTTAAATACACATGAACGAAACACACAAGCCAATAGAAACAAAAACTCAAATGTGAACATCGGTCAGCTGTAACTAATGGACATCAAACTAAAACCTGGTGTACACAAAGAATGGTGAGAAGACTTATTTAAAGGTCCTGATGAGCTCTATCAAATGGTAAAAATATGGTCCCAATAATAGTTACTTTTTAAAATATGCTTCTTTGATTACTATGTCATGTTGAGTTACAATGAAAAATTTGATTTAGCTCTCCTGTAAAATTCTGAAAATGTCATTTACACACCTTAAGCTCCAGACCCTTAAGCTCTGCGGTCGAACAGGCCTGTTACACTAATGTAGTTTTGCCAAATTTATTTGTGTTTCCACAACTGAACAAGTCCTGAAGCAGCTTTGTAGAGGCCAGAAGAAACTCTACAAAATTAAAGGAAGAAACCTCAGGAGGAACTAAAGTTCAAAAGGAGAACTCATCATCCTTGGCTGACAAAGTATAGCAAAAATACCTCTAAACTGGAAATGTTGATGTTGGCTTTGGTCTCACTAAACTGAATTGTAGAGGTTCGTAATATTCTTATTAAACTATATTTAATGGTGGGCTGTTTTTACACCAGCAGTGTCACCTAGGCCTCTTCTTATCTATGTATTAACATGCAAAATGGGCGTATAAATGTACCTTAGACTCACTGAGGATGCACGGAGATTCAATCGATCACATTTGGAGATAATCTGGGCCACATATGGCCAAATTGTTTAACAGTACATGAATGTGTTCTTGACCACAGTGAAACACCACCTACTCAACTGGCATCCTTTATATAGGCAGAAGTAGGTACTCATTTGCACGCCAACAGCGTCATATTGAATATCATATTAGATCTTTTAATTTCCAGCAGTCCAGGCATGGGAAGTGCATTGCTGCCTCATAGTTAAAAACATCACATTTGATCTTTGCTAACAGCAATGATGTATCTGCATATAAAATGGGGAAGTGAGATCCGATCACACATGTTCATTCGCAACATGTGTAGAATCATCCTACTGCCAGGTGAGACCAAATCAAGCCCAACTCTCACTCAGAGCCCAGAGAGATAACCTGAGGCTCTTATTTAAGACATATTATGGGAGGAACCGAATCATTGGAGAGTTATGGTAGGAACAGTTTAAGATGAAAGAAAAACAGCACAGGAAAAAGATTTATGGCAGTGTTACCCCAACCATTAAATAGGCCAAGTGGCCTGGGCTTCCCAACTCAGATGAGATCCAAATATTAGGATGTTAATGGCAGGCTAACGTTTACTGAAATATGTTGTACCTCGGACCAAGGGGTTATAAAGACCTGAAGCTCATGTGGTGCGTCCACATTTTATTATATGAAACGCAGTTAGAGTCCCCCCATTCTAGGTGTTTGCAGATAATATTTATAAGTACATATATTTCTACCTACCTAGCAGTCTGTCTGTCTGTCTCTGTCTCTCTGTCTCTCTCTCTCTCTCTCTCTCTCTCACTCTCGCTAACGTTAATTGAAATATGTTCTACCTCGTCGGACCAAGGGGTTATAAAGACCTGAAGCTCATGTGGTGCTTCCACATTTTATTATAAGAAACGCAGTTAGCGCCCCCCCATTCTGGGTGTTTGCAGATAATATTGATATAACATATATATCTACTTACCTATCGTTCTATTTATCTGTCTATCCATATTTGGACAAATACTTTAAAAACTGAACCCCCCCTCCATTACACACTCGCGTGGTTAGGGCACTCGCTCTGCAATCAGAAATTCGTTGGCCTATCTATCTATCTTGCTAGCTATCTATCCATCTATCTAGTTATCCATCTATAGTTTTTCAAGCCCTGATAATAAAAGCAGATCACTACTGTATTTTAAAAGATGTAAGGGTCAAATATGATGTATTCACAAGGTCTGTAATGATAATAAATTTTGCTGGACGATAATTTGTCCCAGAAATTATTGCGATAATCGATAATATTGTCATTGTGTGCATTTTCAACTGATGTAATGATAATGACATAATGATGCAAATGCACCCTTTCAAAGATACATAAACATTGACTTCTAAAGATCCCATAACCCTGGGAGCGGAAGACATTTTGACATTGTGTGGCTTAAGACAGGATGTCTCAGGAGTAGCAATGTGTCCAGCTGTGCTAAACATTCTCTTGCTCAGAGCTGGGCAATACATTTCCACAGGGGGCCACATGAAAAATCTGAATCTGAACTAAATTCTGTGCAAAATTAATTTTCTCCCATTTTAAAAAGTAGTAAAATATGATTTTGAAAAGCTGCTATTGATAATCAGAAGTACAAGAATATTCAGTAAGTATTTATTTAAATGTAAAAGAATCCTATAAAAGTAATTTTTTAGATTTAGATTTAGATTTGTTAAAGAACGACATGGCAGGAAACACTCAGTGTGAGACCTGGATTGGGTCAATCACAAACATTATAATATGAAAGCAAAACAGCCAAAAATAAAAATATAAAATCCAAATATTTTATATAAAATCAACTGTAAAATAATCTAAGGGCTTATCAACACACAAAGCATTAATATTTGCCAAGTTTGGCTGAAATATGATTCTACAGATGATAATAAACTAAGAGCCGTGTGGGAGCTGAGAGGGCCGAGCACGCAGTATGATTTTTTTTTTTTCAGAGATCAGCTCTTCTGGCTCAATGTCAGAAAAATAAAAACTTCCCATCCAGTAAGTGGTACGGTCGTATGTAAGTGGTATGCACAGCTTAAATGCGCACCTAATTTGAGTAACTTCATACTGCGTTCCCGGACACCGAGCCAGATTAAAAAGACCAACGGGCCACATGTGGCCCGCAGTGCTTACTTTCAGGCTGCCCATCCCTGCTCTTGCTACTGTTTTACCACAAATGTGACATACCGGCTAGCACAGTGGTTCACCATGTTTAAATCCAATGTGCTCCCACACTGAAGCTATTGCGTTCGGCTTTGACACCAATTCCATCTTCGATTCTACCTTCGAACTACCATTAGTATTTCCTCTCGTGGCACGAGAGCTAGCAATTAGGCTAGGAGAGCCTAATAACAGGAGAGTTCATGCCTCATTACCCTAAGGAAACGAGAGCGGGCAGTAGAGACCAATGCACCACAGTGAAGTCAGTTGTCAATAGTTTTTGGGAGAAAATTATCGCGGCTGGAAAATTATCAAGCTCATTTTAATTATCATGCAATTAAATGATTTATTGTTTATCATGATAGGCCTAATATTCACATAAAAAATGTGCATTGTATCTTTTAAAACAATACTGTCTAATGATTCTTCAGTTGTTTAATATCATCAGATAGGGAACATAGTTGGCTTGGCAAGGCCTAGGACCTTACTTCTACACAAAACACTATCCATATGTTTCCAAAATCTGTGGGAAAAGCTATCAGTATGACTGACTGATGGAACGAACATTACAGCACAAAATATTGAAATAACAACATTTTAATGATGAAATTATACAGGCTGCTGTATTTTATGTTGGTGCGCCTTCACATGTGTTGGTAAAAGCTGCTGTGCTGTAAGGCAGGGTTCTCAGTGTCATGTATATTAATGATACACTACGAGCGGACAGTTGTTTTCGCTGGGGTATATTAAATATAAAAATTGCTTGTGTATACTGCAGTTTTTCACAAACCATTCAGAACATATCAAAGGTGCAAAATATGTTGGATTTATTTGAAAATATTGGAAAAAAGATCTATGATAAAAGGTTAGGTACATGTCTAATCAGGGCATCATTATGTTTCTAGTTTCTGTAGTCATAAAAGCACAGAAGTTATGGAGGAGTCGCTTTCATTTTATGTAAATAAAGCTCAAACGGTTCAAAAAATTGATTTTTTTTTTCAGCAGTGATGATACACCAGTAGGCACAGATGGATGTACAACAGACACACACACACACACACACACACACACACACACACACACACACACACACACACACGCACACACACATTGCATCTGGAATAGCCATCCTTCATTTCTCCACAATTATGCATCCTTTTCTTTCTTGATTTTTTTTGCTTCTCATTTGTTTTACTACAGTCTGTTACAATGTTGAGCACTGAGAGCACCAGCAGAATACGTAATACATTCACTCTTTATTGTATACATGCAATGAATTGTTAATGGCATTATTTCAGAGGACACCTCGCTGCCAATCATCTAAATATAGTCCTCACCTGTTCAGATGCTAGACGTGAGAGGAACAACACATGGCGGAATAGGAGGAGACTGAGGGAGGGAGAGAGAAGGAGAAGAAATTGAGAGAAGAGATCTGATCGAGTGCAAATCGGCTGTGGAGGGGTAATGAAGAGCCTGGAGCTGGAATCTCTCCCTCTCCAGATGTGTGTATGAGATGCTTTCTGTTGTGATGAGTGGATGAAGGGAGTTAGTGGAACTTTCTGTAATTGGCTATGATAAGGGCTCTAAGCAAACACACTCAGCGCTGCCCTAATATGTGACAGCAAGTGTTTTTTTTTTCTCCACTTCTCTTCCCAGTGCTCTCCATCCAGGAGGAAACACATTTGAATCTTGTCATCTCTGAAATGGCTGCTCAATTTACTAAATCACCAGCCTTTTTAGAGCTCAATTACACTCTATTTACTCAAATCAGCACTTCCATTTCACTGTTTACGTTCCGAATCCATTCTTACTCACCGCCTAACAACATCAGAAAAACAAAAAGGCTTCAAATATGGTGTGCATGTAACTCAGAGTTCTTGCATTCCTTTCCAGCATCTAAAAAAAACCCTGGATTTATGGCACAGGCAGACAGTGCTGTGTGTCGAGCAGTTTGCGTTCAGCACGTTACATTAACCTCTATTTGAAGAGAAAATTTCCAAAACGTACTCAGTCCTAAAGCATTTTTGTTCCGGAAAATTGTATTTGACTTCTTTTACCTATTGGAAATAACTCTTACATGAAATAATTTGTTTAATTGACATTTTACAGTTACATGTCATTTTTCAATCAGTTTTTAAAGTGCAACTCCTGCACCTTTTAACATTTTTTTATAAAAACGATTTTTAAGGAAATCGATATTCAGTATCACAAAATGATGTACGAGTTTAATATTTATATTCGACTACAAGACACAGCATAGAGTCAATGATAGCTATCTTCATACAAATTGTAAACCTACTTCTGTCTACCAGTACTGGTAAAGATAGAGTTTGGACTGTGTGAGTTTTGAAAATTCTCCTATTGTATGTTATGCAGGCCTGAGTGACTCTTGGTCGGTTGCACGTAAAGAGGGAAAATAAAAACATGCCAATAGCAGTGTTACCTAAAAAAGTCACAAAAAATGGACTGAGACAGTATTGGAAGCTCTTCCTTTGCTCCTGTGTTTCAGCTGATATTCTTCACCCTCTGAAGAGGCCTCATCCATGTGATGGTCAAAAAACAGACTGACTCATCACAACCATACTCCAACAACAGGGAATGGACAGCTAAAATGAAACTAAGACACCAGCCAAGTCTATTAGTTACTACAGGACAACAGAGAACCAAGGGCTACTAATACAAAACACAAATCTAACAAAGACAACAAGCTTAGTAGGACACAGAAGGCTTTGGAACAGCCTGGGTGAGGTTCTGTGACAGAATTCCCATCAAGGGAATTCTCTGGTAGTCTGCCAAAAACATCTGAAAGAGCCGAATCTGAAGCCCACAGCACAGCAGCCTAGTGGTCTCCAGCAATCTCCATCAAATCCACATGTTTGGTTGGTGTGACTGTACATGTATGTAATGCTTTTGAAGTGTCTAACATGTTCTTCTCGATTCCCACTTGTTTAGAATGTTCTCCATCATTCCAGCCTGTTCTTTTGGCATATCTGTTCTTGTTCTCGAACATGTTAACCATTAGAAACAATAGAATGTAAAACTGTAGTCATACGGCCAGACTCCTTATATGGAAGTTCCTCTGGTTTGTGTTGCTGCTCGAGGTGTCATATGACATGTTGAGATTTGTTTGGTGTTCCTTTTTCACATAGAACCCAAATTCTTGAAATTTAAAACACATGTAATGATAATAACCACTATTAGAGTTTTAAAAATGGCTTTACACACAAATGAACACAAAGAACAACAATTGCCCAAATGGATTTAACTTTAGATCTTAGAAATCAATGGAGGAATCAAAAGATCTTTGAACCTGGGAAAACGTTCAGGACAGGGTCCACCCACATGTGGGAAGGAAAGAGGGAGGGGGGCCTGGAGAGCAGACAAGTGGGCAAAAGGGCCGCGAACGGTGAGTGTGTAGGCGAGCAAACACCGGATTTAGACTGTTTTACACCATTTATATTGGTTGATAACAGATTTTACAGATGTTCTAATGGTTGGAGATTGGTGGGTCAGTGTTCACTGGGTTTAAAAAGTTGGTTTAACCTCAGGTGTGAAGCAACCTACCAAAGATTCTTTGATCATGTCCACATACTGTACATTTCCCTTTTGTACCCTGCCCTTCTAATGAAAATCCTCAAAGGCATCCTAAATCCTGGAGCATATGAAGTCCTTTGGCCTTCATTAAAATGTGTTTTTGCTCTGGTTAGAAAAAAACAGCCCTAACATGAATTGTGAGATGGCCAGTGCTTGTGTTCTCAAGTGTCTCTTGTACATCCATGTTCTCTCCTTGAAAATCAGATTTTCTTTGCCTGAAGGCCACAGGAGCTCTTCATCTGCTTGCGTTTGTAGTGGCACTGAGTGAACTGCTGGAAGGCAGAAAAACCTCCAGTCATTAGGAGAGTGGCATGTAGACCACAGAAGAGTTAGTGCATCTAAAAATATTCCTCTAAAAGCTTTTCGTTTCATTTGCCTTGTGCATTAATCTTTGTCCTTTGCCCAAGCACCTCACCATTTGTCACTGATTCGCTTTGTCATTGATTTTTATGTTTCGATCCCCCAAACGTTGCCCCCTTCGTCTGTTAAATGGATGTGTGGGTGGGAGTCAACAAGATAGACTTGTTACCTACATGTAGGTCAGCAGTTCCTCCCATTCCTCTTTCAACAGACCCAGTCCTTTTTAATCTTACCTGATCTGGGGTTTTCCTGTTATCATATTTGCTCGTGAGCACCCCCTACATCCTTTCATCTATGGATCCCATATGATGTTTAGTCAATAAACTCTTTTCCTTATCATTTTCTGCTTCTTTTTTTGGCATGTCTCCATTCCTTATCTGCTCATATCAGGCACTCAGACTTTTCATTATCACTCCTTTAATTATTTGGGCTCAGATTATTATCTCAGTCAAAAGGATTATCATGGATTTGCTGCATTGAATTATCCTTGTAAATTACAAGATTTAGTCATTGAAGCTAGAATACAAGCAAACAAAATGATTTGACTGCTAATCTCACGTCGAAATAAGAGCATGACTCAGAAGGGAGTGCCAAAAGTTTCGGCGAAAGGTAAAATGCATCCCCCCACACCCAACCCCCCCCCCCCCCCCCAGCAACATCTCTTGTGAGTATCAGTGGCCATCGCTGTTGCTCTGTTTAATTGTACTTACTGGCACCTAGTGAAGCCTGGTGAAGCCTCTCAGGTGCAGAAGCATAATTTGCCCAGTCTTATCAGAGCAGAGAAGCTCAGCAGCTCTGGAGTCGCATCCAGAGTCCACTGTCACAGCGCAGTCGTAATAATCTCCTCTCTTCGTGGCCAGCAGAGGTGCAGTCACTACATTAGAGGCAACCATGCAGATCCAAGCGGCCTCCTGTGGACCAGGAGGGGATCCGGCATCTAACCCAAACCTTCCTCGTCTCCCTGCGCTCCCTCCTCTTCCTCGGATAGAGCACAGCTCTCTCTGACAGATGGCACTCAGTGCCTCCGACAGTCTAATCAGAGTAATCAGGATGGTGACTCCTCGCTGAATTAAGGCAGACAGATTTCCACGCATGCCACACTTCAGCAGTTTTTTTTTTCTCTCTGCCCCTTCACATCTCACTGGCTGTACAGTCACATGCATCAAACGTAACCATCTGTCTTCTCTATTCAAACCCATAGCCTGATTATAGATGGACGGTGGGAGAGCGATTTGAAGGGGTGAGCAGAGTAGGAATGCGGACGGCCGATACAGTATCACAGCCCACCATGGGAATAGGTGAAACTCTCGCTATTACTCCCACTAATGATTTTCCATTTAGAGCCGAGGGATTTAATTTCTCCCCCTTTTTTCTTACCCAATAAGAAAATGATCCTCTCCTGGCATGGTGTCTCAGGGCTATGATTTACTCTAATGGAAAAAGATTACATCTTGAATTCCACTCAGCCCCGGCCAATGCAGCAGACAGGAGTTAACACTGAGACAATCAACAGATCCCCTCATTTCTTACTAAGCCTTTAAATAACTCCCTTTCCCTTCATGCTCTTTAAAAAAAAAGTTATTTATTTATGCACATGCTAGCACGTTCCTCCCCCTATCCCTACAAATACAATTACAGCGTCTAATAGCTCGAAGCAGTCAGGGTGCCTTCAGAAGAGACTCTGCCACTCTCCGCCTGCGTGTGTGTGTGTGTATGTGTGTGTTTATATGTTTTCTTTGCCTCAACTGGAGGCTCCAGAAAGAAGGTGCGATCCCAAGGCTGCAAGTGTGCTTATCTGCTTACCTCGCTGCTGTGAAACAAGGTATTTAACAGGAGAAGGTCAGGTGTAAAATAGAGATCCGCCACACCGCGTGACGAGCTACTGATGAGGAAATACATCAAACCTGTTATACCGTAGCTGGCAGACCTTTATCGCTCTTTCTCGCTCTCTCTCACTCTCACTCTCTCTCTCTTTTACATTGCGTCCTCCTCTGTAGACTTCTATCTTAACATTACAGAAGCCTTTTCCAAACATGAGGCCGTTAAAATGCATTATAATGAGCACAGCACTACGTCCACGGCAGAGCATGTAGAACTGCATGGATGTCTGGTTTGCTACTCGATCTACATTGCTGTAATTTGCCATAGCATCATCTGTTTTATTAATCGAAGTGTCTGGATCAATGCAGAGGGAGAGGGAGGACTTTACACACATAGCGAGGGGCTCCTGCCAGGGAAGATTCCTGCTGTGTTCTTTGGGCCTATTCTAATAGGGTCACTGCACCACGCATTTATTTGGATTATAAACTGGCAGTAAATCCTTCTGAGGGCTCCTTCAAATGGTGCCTGCAAACAAGGCTCTCGGCGCGGCCTCTTCACACCAGTGCATGCTGTGCATATCACACGTTTCCAATGTCAGATATCGTTTTTTGTCCCGCAGATGTTTCGGGTTATGAACCAATTACCTGCATGGTCGGGTTTTTTTGCTTCGCTGCGATGTAATAGGACGCTGGGCCTCACATGGCACCATTAGTGTACATGTGTGAGTAATGGTATAGCAATCTCCTTTACAGTTCCAGTCCATTACTGTGAGGAGAACATTACCAGCATCACATGCCTCAGGGTTCTGTTTGCATTTCAGCCCTTAAATGGCCAGTCATGATCGCTTAGGGCAATCAGAGACATGCAAATGATATGGAACTCTAATGAAGAAAAACATGCTTGTACCAGTCTCATTTAAAAGTGTCTGTATCCTACAGTATGCAGTTGCTTTCTATTTGTCCACAGACAACATTGTGTTATCAGAATTCATAATGTCAGAATTAGTTTTTGACCTTTCTCCAAACTCTCTTTATGCTCTAGAAAGAAACAGGATTCTTTTGTTACTAGCCAACATATGTTATTGATCTATGTTCCGATTGGCTGCTTTTTATTGTGCCTATTTCAAAAAGCAGTCTGTGTGAAACACATTTTATACCCAGGTTTCTCAACCACTGGGTCAGGGACCACTGATGGGCCGCAAAGGATTTTGATTGGGCTGCGAAACTAAAATTGAGACAGGCTAATGGTCCACAATTGGTTATTTAAGATTATCTAATGTGGCCAAGTGGGCCTGGGCAACATGCTATTACAAATAGGTGGGCCTTAATGTTGAAAAGTTTGAGAACCATTGCTTTATACTATACATAAACAGGCCTAAACTGCTATAGACTCAATAGGAGATATATGTTGCTGCTTAATTGTGTTTATATACTACATCCAATCTTTTATTGAAATTTTGATTTTGCGTGTCAGGAGCCTTTTAAAGAAAGAATCAACAACCACATCTTGCCGAACTGTCAGTAAAAATTACAAATCAACTTAAGTTCATATCAACTAAGGGTAAAGTAAGGATATGTCTGTTTACTGTTTCTATTCTGTTTTATGCTTTGGAGCTGAGTACATTATTGAGTGTGCCTAGATATCCTTATTAAGCAGCATTTTTAGAGACGAGGGAAAGAATATGCTGTTTTTCATCTATTATACCACAATCACAACAAAACTTCCTGAGGTCTTTTTCCCACTAGGCACAACAATATCACTGAATCCCTGCTGAAATGCACCATGCATTATTATCAAGACATCTCAGACAAGGAAACGCTGACAACTAAAAAACTCCAAAGCTGAGTAATATACATTTTTAATGAATCAACTACCAAATGCCCAGTTAATGTCTGTTTTGTGTACCCACAAAGCTAATTTAGAGAGTTGCCAAGTCAGACAGTAAAAAGATGTGCTCAGTATTATAAATGGGGCCCCATCAGGAACATATACACCCATCAGCTGGAACATCAAAACCAGTTGCCTAATAATGAGTGGTTCTCTCTTGTACCGCCAAAACAGCTCTGACCCATTGACTCCACCAAACTGCGAGTGTGTGTTTTGGCATCTGCACCAGTGAATTAGCAGCATATACTGTAAGTTGGTGTGGCCTCTTGCACGATAATTCAAATGAGGTCGATAATTTTTCGGCCGCAATAATTTTCTTTTTTTTGCTTTCCAACGGACTTCACTGTGATACATTGGTCTCTAGCGCCCCCTCTCGTTTCCTTTGGGTAATGAGGCATGAACTCTCTTGTGGGTTAGCCTTGCTAGCCGCTTGGTGAGAAAATGCTAACTAGGTACACTTTTAAGATGTGAATACCACTTATGCCACTGCGTAC
>JBBMFX010000001.1:20160918-20172496 GCA_037832545.1 Rhabdalestes septentrionalis | reverse complement strand
CTCCCAGGGTTATGTGATCTTTAGAAGTCAAGGTTTATGGATCTTTGAAAGGGTGCATTTGCATTATTATGTCATTAACATTACATCAGTTGAAAATGGACACAATGAGAATATTATCGTTTATCGCAATAGTTTCTGGGACTAATTATCATGCAGCAAAATTTGTTATCGTTACAGGCCTACACAGAGGTGCTCCACTGGATTAAGATCTTGGAGCCAATATTGTTAGGTCCCTCAGAATCTACAAAGTTTTAAGCGTGAATGAAATGTACAGTTACACTCTTAAAAATATAGGTTCCTGAATGGTTCCTTATTTGGATGAATGATTGTAGTAAAATTCATATCAACTAAGATTATCCCAGCAGAGGGTAGAGTGGGAATAAGTGATTCAGTAGGACTCGTCAGTGTGTGTGCCATTAAAAGCTGCATTAGTAATTCCCTGCCCCAGCCAGCCTGTATGAATATTTCAGCTGGAGGTTTCTGAGGGAGGCTGCGAATGAGGCCGGTCCCAGTTCCACTGCAGCGGCCCTTTCACCATCCATCTGCCGCGTTCTCCTGGTCCAGCCCGCGTGGCCAGACTGGAGAGGCAGCATGTGTGGGATCCCTTCACGACAGCAGCCACAACATCAGTGAGCCCCGCTCCCACTCTGAACACATGGTGCATGCTGGGCAGGGCTGCCTCGTCCTGCCAATGAAAGCTCTCGCTGCTTTGATCCTGCCTCACACTCCAGCACTTCACCACTTAAGCAGCTGCTGCAGCTGCTGCAGCTGCCTGTCTGCGAAGCACCACCCCAGACTTCCCCAGAAACCTCGCCCGGCCCGGGGCCTGCCTTGCAACCGCCAGGAATCGATCTGAATAGAGGCAGGTGCTTAGGCAAGGGAGGCAAATGCAGAGCACGGTGTCCAGAATGATTACCGCCAGACTGACATAAATGTTGTTTTGAAGAGAGAATGCAGGCACACACACAATATGTCGCCCACACTCCTCCACAGACAAGGTCTCTGGGGTTCAGGCGTTGCTGATAGCCCATACTCTGCCCAGACATATCGACTCGTCTCTCTTCATGGAGGTGTTAGCCAAAAATAAATCTCACTGAGGTGTAACAATCGAGACCATAAAATCAAAGCCTTGAATGTTTCAGGGAGTCCAGTGTACCCAGAAAACAGCCTTAGATTACAGATGCTTTTTCAGGCTAATATTGCTTTTACATTGGTGTGAATTTTTAATGAACTCCGTATTCTTACCAATAAAGGTCACAGAAATGTTTCTGTGGAGACATGCCAACAACCTTTGGCTCTCTGAATTTTTCAGTGGACAGCTATTTAAAATACTGAACTGAAAGGTGATTTGGGGAACTTCGAGATGGTCTAATCTCATTACTTTAGCACTTCTGATGTCTTACACTTTTACCCAGCTGATATCTTAAGACTTGAATTAGACGGTAGCTGCTATTAAACTAATTCTATAGTCAGTAATAAAGCAATGAGAGGAAACTGAATGGTAAAAAACCAAGGTGCACAGGATTTCTAGCCTTGTCCATGCCTGGATTGTTTACTCCCATACAATCAAAACACATGGGACAGTTTGGATGATAGTGGTAATCATGATAATTTGGATGCCAGAGCCATTGCATACATATATATTAATCATTATTTATAGTTAGCAATAATTTGTTATATTATAGATTATTTTTAATGATGTTTCAAATGATCAAATCATCAAATTATCTGCCTCTGGGTCTGATCACCTCTTTCTAAAATATGAAGTATTCTGGCTTTCTGAGTCTCAGCTCAGTTTATCAGTCTGGATACACCTAACATTTCTTCATTTTGACATTTTTGACTTGCTACTAGTTCTTTGAAAGCTATGAATTTACTCTGTAATGACATGCTGAATTCATTTTATACGTTTGTCTGAAACCAAATTGGTTTTATATGCTTGAAAACATCAGTTCCAGTGTGTTTGCACAGTAGGCTGTAGCAGCCCTAAGATATGAAGAAAGACAATTTATTAAATCCACATACTTAATGCCGGGTTAATAGTGTTGTTCCTCTCATCTCCCTCTACAATAAAATGTGCATTGCCATTGTGATCATGTCTCTGATCAAATGTGGGGAAAAAAAGTAGGAGTTTCTAGTTCATTAGAACAGTTCTACCTCCATTTTCCATGCATAATTAGTGTTCCTAAGAGGTGCTGAGCATAACACAGCTGAAACTGCATTAAGCTTTCACTTTTTACATCGCATCTCCAATTAACCTTTTTTTTGTGACTGCTTCAGAGGGCGCGCAGGATTCGGGCCCTAATCCAATAATTATTATCTGTTGGAAGTACTTTTCTATGTCCCTTTATTAAATAATTTTTGTGTTTGTTTGTGAGAGCTCGAACACATTTGATTAGGAAACGGGCTTTGCTGTTTAAAAAGCACGGTGAGACGTTAATCAGCTTGAGTAGAACCTCTCACTAAATACTCTTCAGACAAAAGTAGCTCCGGTCCTCCCACTCAGTTGGAACACTGCACGAGGTTTGCACAATAAATCATATAAAACAGCTGCTTCACCCCTATTGTGATGCAAACCCATTCTGTTTTAGAGTGAAACTAATGATAAATTGATTTTAAACTTCAGTGACTCAAAGGGAATTCCTTTTAAGCAATGATGCACCACAGAGCACCCTGCTGCTGAGCTTCAGGTTTAAATCCCAGCCGTGCTGTGTGTGTGTGTGTGTGTGTGTGTGTGTGTGTGTGAGCGTGTGTGTGTTTCTTTGTGTGCCACTTAAAATGGATAATGGACAAACATACACACATTAATACACACTTTATAGCGTGGCTAGGATTCACTCTGTATGTGTGTGTGCGTATTTCTATGTGTGCCACTATAAATGGAGAATGCACAAACACATACACATTAAGGGTATATGTGTGTGTGTGTGTGTGTGCGTGTGTGTGTATATACATCCATGTGTGCCAATATAAATGGAGAAAGCACAAACACATACACATTAAGGATATAATGTGTATATTTGTGTGTGTGTGTGTGTGTGTGTGTGTGTATACATCCATGTGTGCCACTATAAATGGAGAATGCACAAACACATACACATTAAGGGTGTGTGTGTGTGTGTGTGTTTGTATACATCCATGTGTGCCACTATAAATGGAGAATGCAATTGGCCCTACTATCCCTGGGAGGAAACTTCTTCTACATATTGCCCAGGCACATGAAACGAGGTAAACTTAATTCATTACCACATCCCTCTAGGACTAGACTGAGAACAAATGGACGAAAATGAATTCAAATGATTCAACGAAACACAAAATGCAAAACGCAGTATGTTCCATCATGCTGATGCAGCTCTGTTGAAAGCAGCTGAGTGAAATAAATCAACGAGCGTTAAGATGTAAATGATAAAGGCACAGCATGGGCGTCAAAGACCAGCACGGCAGACGCGGACACGCGTATTTAACAGTCGAGATGCTGCATACATCAGAAAGGCAGCGAGGAGAGGTCCACTCTCCCTGTGGAGCAGCATCTGCGGAGCTTCTCCGTGGGAAAGCAGCTTCAGCTCCATTTTCACCATGCTGGAACAGGACAGACACTCAGTAGCCACACTGACTACAAACCTAGATATGATAATCAGGCACCAGCAGCTCTTAAAGTGGTCCTCTGGGACCCTCACATGCTCTATAGGTTTGCTCAATCTCCAAAACAGGGATCAGTCAGGGTCCCTGGGGACAGGGCAGGACACTTTCCTGTTTTTTCCACATGGGGAGAAACTACAATTAAGGTGATAACTGACAGAAGCTGTCATTTTAATCCAGCACAAACACTGTAAAAATGTAACTACCTTAGAATTTTGATTGCATTGATTTTTACACAATCAGTTGAAAGGACGTGCATGATTTACCATTACAGATTTCCTGAACCCGGAGCCCTCTCAGTAATAGCAGCCCCATTCAAATCAATCTGACAATCCAAGTGACTAAACCCACTAACAGCCTTCTTATTACTATCACAGTCTGGGACCTGACATGTCATTCCCTAATGAACCTCTGGACAATGGGTTCAGACAATACTAAATGTTTTAAGTAGTCCTTAAGATGGTTGTCATTTATAAAGGTGTCTCTTTAAAGAACCATCCATTGAAAGATTAGTAATGTCCCAAAGGTCTTTCACCCTTATTAAAAAGTAAATCCAGTTGCAATAGAACACTCACAGAAATATTTGTGGCCACTTCCAAAGATTTATGTATTTTCAATTGCATATAATAATTCCATCCATTTGAATTACTTTGATATAACAGAAACAGGCCGATACATTTTAAGTGCTGCATGTTTGTAAGTCACATGTAAATTACACAATTAAGAAATAGATTTAAGCAATAAAACCAATAGACCCAGTGTGATTGAATATAAACAATGATAAAATTATATATTTATCACAAATCTTTCAATAAACCTGATGTAAACAATCTAATACATTTAAACTAAATGAATCATGCTTGATCCAAAGCTGGTCATGTTTAAACCGTATTCATATGTTTTATCTGATTACATTTAATTTTCACAATTATCAGATTTATGCTGATTTGAAGGAATTTGAATAAATACATTCTAAAAGTGTGATTATTTAAGTAAAATCAAATAGATGCAAATACCTAGAAATAAAATGTGCCGTTATTCACTCTTCTGATTGTAAAATTTCTCCCAATATGAACGTTTGAAGTCAGGCCTTTAATACCCCGACATAAAGCTTACAGGCCTCAGATCAGCCTCCCTGTGGTGAGGCTCCAGTCCCTGAGACCCATCTGCTGTTTGAGATCTATTTATCAATAACCATTTCCTTTTCAGTCTGTCAGTGCTCCTCAATTTAGCCCTGAACTACCCCAGCATCTCAATGTGGACGTTCCTCACACACGCACTGCATGAAATTCAAATGTGGCCATCACGCTTGTTATGTGTGTGTCCAGGTTAAATTACAGAATGCAAAGCAATGTGGACTTTCACAGTTCAAGTCATCCTCCTGGACCACCTGTCAGATGGGTACATGCAACTTTTGAGTATGGTTATTTAAAGAATACATTTATTTTATTGGTTTAAACTAAACACTTGCATATGATATGCCTCCAAAAACACCCAGGCAGTCTGAATCTTAGAAATCAGGAGTTATTACTGATATTTTGATATATCATGTCTATTCCATGAATAGATGTATTTATTTCTATGAGTAGAATTGTGCAATTCACTGCATTTACATTCAGTTTACATTATCAAGAGGGTCTGGTCTGCACTCACATTACACAGGGGCAGTGTCAGTTACACAGGAGCCACATGACAGCTACACATGCCTTTTATGCAAACTGACAACAAGCATCATTCATAAAGGCTCATCTGCTCACCAACAAGTATCGGGTGTCTTAAAGGCTGCTTGGGCTGCTTTTCAGAGTAATGACAACTGACATTTGTTGGAATAAGCCCTTTAAATTGGTTTATGTCAACTGTCATTTTATCAAGTAGGTCTCATGTAGTCTTTCTGCCCTACAGTAGATTGTTACTAGTTTTGTTTCCTTATTAAAAACAAGACTGTATGTACAGGCAAAACTTTTCATCAGTGTCAAATCTTAAAAACAAAAACTGCTGTTCTTCTACTGACACAGAAATGCTGACTGGAAGCTAAGCCTCTGCACATTCAGCTTGATTCACTGAGCTGCATGCTTCTTTTTTGACAAGCCATTTGTCCCCAAACACAGACCATGTCCGTCACACAGTGCAAAGTAATTAGTGAAAATTCCATGTTTCAGATTTCCGTAAGTTGAAACGAATGAAAGCTGTTGCTACACTAATAGCTATCTCGTGCAAAATATCAGAATTACTTTAAAGCTTCTGTCGGGCTAAGGGCAGAGGCACTGGTAATTACTGTGAATGAGACCTCATCAACATGATAAGAGCCGCTATCACGCCATACACTTTCCTCTGCAGTCGTGGTTGAAGGCTCATACACAAAACTGCAATTAAGATTAAAGTTGGGAGCGAAAGTAGCTCCGTAATTAGTGGCTGCATTAGTGGTTGGGGTGAACGGGCAAAGCACAGGTGGCATTAATAGCACCTCCGTTACAGCCCAGGTTACTGCCCCGAGCGGGAGTTCGGCCTCTGAAGGGTTGATGAGTGGGGTGGGGGTGGGGGTGCGGGCAGCACTGTGTCGGGTTGGAATCACAATTACGTTGTTATGGGGGGTGGATGTGGAAATTAATACCACAGAAAACATGCTGAGAAAATTAGTCTGAAATACTTTTCCAGCACAAAATGACTCTAATGAAGTGCGACAACATCGATTAATGAGAAAGGGAGGAGGGCAGGGGTGTGGGAGCATTGAAGTGTTAGAAAGTGGGTGGGGGGGTTGGGGGGGGGGTTCTGGAGCAGCAAAACAGTGTAACATTTTCACTGTTACTTCCTCTTCATTATCTGACAACACCAGCTGACCTTCACGCCGTGTGGAAAAATAATTACAAATCTACTTATAAAAATAGTCAGAAAGAATTAGAATAAAATCAACTCCCATTAAAACTGAAGAACGTTTCTTTTATTTTCCTGAAAAGTTCTCGAATTGGGAACACAAGGGGACGGTAAAGAGCAGAGAAAAGAAGGAGGCTGGGTAGATTCCTCTGATTCTAAATACGGAGTGATGAGCAAAAAAAGCTTGAGCTTTAACACTCTAATGATTGCCTAAGGAGGTCAATTTCACATGGCAACAGCCTTTTGTGTGGAATCATTTATCCACATTACATGATGCACAACATTAGGCTGAGTTATGCAGTTCACTCACAGAACGGGACAGTTAGAGTTTCCTGTTCGTGCTGCGACAGAAGAGGAGATCCATCTACTTTGTCTAAATGTGTACGTGGGGTGGCATTCATGAGCATGATTACGCAATACACTGGTCTATGCTATAATGAGCATTTTCCTCCGTGTGTGTGCATGTGCGTGCGTCCATGCACGGGTTGTGCTGTAGCCTGGACAGGCAAACAGGCAGTATGCTGGTCCATGCAAATGTGAAATTTTAGCGCCATTTTGCCACACATTCAATTTCTATTCAGTTTAAATTCTGTATTTACAGACCAGAGGTCTGTACTTCTGAGGACAAACACATCATGACATCACATTTTTGACCACAACCACCCCATCAGGTAAAGCTTATTTCGGCCCAAAAAATAAAACCCGAGCACCTTCTGTCTGAGTCATGCCCGGCCAGATACATTAACTGTAATTATCGGCCCGAGCCCGATTTACACCTGACAGTTTTTTAATGCATGGGCTCTTATAACACATTCTCAACTGTGGGTGTGTTTGTACACTGACACTCTGTGCGCTCCAAGTCACCCAAATGCTCGGGCCGGGTTCAGTTTCAGACAGAGAATTTAAACTCAACATCGGGGTTGGTATCAATCAAAACTGTAAAATCAGCTCTGCATGACAGAATTAGTTGTTTATGAGTGAAATAATAGGTCTATGATTATTTTTAGGCTTAGGGGTCATCAAGCAGTCATGTTTCAGTATGCAGTGCAGATTGTGTACATCTATAATTCAACTCAAATGTAGGTCTATGTGAGTATATTTAATGTGTTGTGTGCCGGTGTTGACTGGTTAGGCTGAGCCAGTCCTGGCTGCAGATTTATTTAGGTTTAACTGCAATTCCCACCTCCGCTCAACCACAAACACACACATACACAATTCAGCTTGTCACACACAACCTCCATATAAGCATATAAATGAACAGAGGCAGCTACAGAAACTTCCGTGTGTGTATGTGTGTATTATTGTATATTTTGTGTAGAAAATTAAGCCGATAGACCAGACTGATTATGTTTCACCTGATCGTTAGGTTTTCACGTATCACACAGTGTTACTAAGACAAGGAGACTAAGAGGGCGAGGGCTTGCACCTGTTTCCTTCAAGACATCCACCCCATCTTCATGCATTTTTTAAAATCTCCTGCTCCTGAATACAAAGCTAACTGCTCAACACTGGCTAGCATCATACTGAGTGCACGGGAAACATTCCTTTGAAATCCTTTGATTCATTTGTGTTAAGTGGTTCCACGTATATGAAATGTATAGCATTTTAGTGTCAAACTGAGTAAATGACAGGTAATAATTATTTTAACGCAATATATTTGATTAGAACCAATGTACACATTGGAATCATGTTCATTCGAAGCCCTACGTGTTTCATTGAGGTAGTAGAGAGGCCAGTTTTTTTAATTCCTGTCCCTGGATGGCTGCAGCACCGCCTGGGTCTCATTATGATAGTGTGGATGCTAGAGCAGGGGAGTTCCCAGTGCTGGTCCTGCTGAACTCCCATCCTGCAGAATCCCCGGATGCGCCTGAACATGTACATGCCCATACTGGCTGTATAGAAGAGTATCAACATGTGAAATTTGAGCGAAGCGCGTTGGCTGTGAAGGGATAAAAGAGTTTTGACATCAGATAATACACTCAGGGTCTAGACCACAGCGGCGCTAGGGAGTTCACAGGTGACTCTAAGGGCCACTTTACTTTACTCTTTGATCTTCCTTCGCATCCATTCTTTCAGAGTTACTGATATTTCCACAGAACACATAAATCCCATTCAACCTAATAAACAACTGTTTTTTTTGTTGAAATATTTCAGATTAGGGTGTGTTTTCAATGTCGAATGCTATTTGAAACAAGCACACCATATCTCACTTGGTTAAATGGGATTTTGGTCAATATTCATTAAACTTGCCCAATGCTGCAGCGGTCATGAAAGAATCCGTTTGTAAGCAAATCAAAGAGGGGTTAAAAAGCTGCCTACCTGGCGTCGCTGTTGTCTAGAGCTTGACTGTGATATCTGGTGTCTATCTGTTATCCTTTTAAAGCTTTAAAGCCAGTGCTCCTCCCTCAAATGCTTTCTTTTATAGTAACTCGCGCTAGGTGGGACATGCTTCACAGAATGTTAATCCTGTTCAACCTAATGAAATGTCATGCAACAGATGGTTAAAATTATATTTTTTGTTTAGAGTGTGCTTCCAATTTCAATTGCAATTTCTAATTAGGTTAAATGGGATTTTGTCCAGCATTCAATAAAGCTTGCCCAGTCTTGTAGCAGTTACGACAGGCCACATTTCTGGGCGTGACACAGGCGATAACCCTGCTAGGCTGACCTGCTATGTGTGAGGAGCGATCTGTGATTCTGTGAGTGGTGACGAGTGGATGCCTGTGAGTGTGTAAGACAATAGGCTTGCTTGTGGTTAGGTAATGTGTGATCATACAGGTCTATTAAGCAGTGTATGTGCTTTCTAGGGATATCTAATACCCAGCATGCCCACATATGTGTGTGCGCATGCATAACCCTCTTGTCCTTGTGTGCATGGCCCCACATGTGAATCCCCTCGTAAAAGGGTGCGCGAGATCAAAGAGGTTTCCACAAGCTTCTGTCCAGGCTCTCTCCTCGCTGCCTCTCTGTGGGTACCCAAACAGACAAGTCTATGAAAAACAGACCTGGATTTGATGAAACTTTGCTCAATTATTGATCGGCCTCTGCACTAGGGAGAGGCAGGAGTGGAGAGAGTGGAAGGATGGACGGGTAATAAAATAGAAAGCTGAGAGTGCTCTGTTGTTGCTACTGTTCATCAAGGTCTCCTCTGTTTCACTGTAGCCAGTAGAACCTGCTATCACCATCATTGTTATTCTTTGTGGGAGGTAAGCACTTGCTGATGGAGCTCCAGCACATCCTGCCCTTAATATCCAGGGAATTATTTCAGAAATACCAGTATCAGCTGTCAGTGTACAAAAGCTCTTTCAGTAACAAAGATTTCCAGTCTGGTAGTTGAGCAGTAAATCAGCACAATTCATCCTAAATACCTTCAGGTCCAAAAAATTATGAAAGCCAAATGCCCACAAAAGCCCCCACACAAACAGTCTAATGTTGGAACTGAGTATAAAACCGCAACCTGAATAAACCGGTACAGTCATAACATCAGAAGTACCTACCAGGCAAGTCATCGCCTATCAAATTAAGCCAAAATGCTGCTGTGCAGTCCTCGAAAATATTGTCCATTGTGAATTAGCTAGTAGGGAACTAGGACGGGAACTTGAATAAATCAGCATAGCTTTGACCTATCAGGCCTGTTTCAGCAATCACATTAAGACCTTATGTTCACTGTACAGACCAAGAGCTCAGATAGCATTGGTCTGCAACTAAGTCTGGGTCCTAGAACAACAACTCAAATGAATCAGTTGTTATATCATATATTTCACACTCTCTCCCCGAGTCCATGCAGTTTATGTATGGAAGCCATGCGGCAGAAACAGCCCATTCTGAATTCACTGTTCTCATGCTTTCACAAAAAACGTATTCAGCCTACGACAGTGTAGTCCAGGCCCATTTACATTTAAGCTTTGGGGAGACTACAGCCTTAAACAACACACGAATTACGGCAGCCAATCAGAACACAGCACATTTACATACAGGGGCCTCACACAAACACAGCCAGTTTTAATTCTAAGGCTGTCAACTAATTTATGACCCAAATACAAATATATTGTAAGAAGGAAATAATAGAATATTTAAAAAATCCGAATATGGGTCCAAAAATGCCTATAGACTTGCATCATAAATATTAATTGGATCAGTATCAGCTGTCAGATGAGGTCAAGTAACGTAATATAAGATTAGAATAAATGAGGCCACTGCCCACTGTTTAAGAGCTCGAAGAACCCCAGCATACACTCTCTTTAGTGCATTTGCATCATAAGTATCTATACAAATGCATGCTTTAACGAATTCACTACATTCTACGGCACAGAGAGTCTTTGGACATTCGCTTCAGCTTCTAACCTTTGTTTAGTGAAAATATACAAATTTCTGTGTATTTGTATTGCCTTAGTGTAGACAACTTTCTCTTTCTAATATAAATGATATAACTTCAGTTCAACTCAGGGCCTCATTTCACCACATGCTGTAAAACGACTTGCACAACTATATTTGTGGCAAATACGGAATCTAGAATAATTTATATGTATTCCATGTAGAATCATTTCTATGTATACCTAATAAATAAGGCATAAACCTCCGCATACGTAAACATTTTGCACTGTGTCTTGAATCCTTGTCTATGTAGGTGCCAATGTCTCTGCTCGACTATATATTTGCCCAAAACAATGGGAGCACTACAGATGCCACATGGAATTATAGACCTTTAAACAAATCAATTAGTGGTGTCTGCCTGTGATACCTTTGATGGGAGGGAAGGAGGAGAGGAGAGAGAAAGGGAGGAGAGGACAGAGAGAGGGGATACTGATAAGGGAGAGAGACGCTATTCTGTTTCTTTTGCCTCTGTCTCACTCTAATTAGACAGACGAGTGTGAGTGGAATTACAATCGGACACAAGGAGACACAGATGCTTGGTGTGTCTGAGTGTGTGTGTGCTGGAGTGTTGGGCAACAAGAGTATGGCAGTGGATGAAAAAAGCTATATTTGATAGCATGCAAACAGAGAGAGAGAGAGAGAGAGAGAGAGAGAGAGAGAGAGAGAGAGAGAGAGAGAGAGAGAGAGAGAGAGA
>JBBMFX010000001.1:20147589-20159971 GCA_037832545.1 Rhabdalestes septentrionalis | reverse complement strand
AGAGAGAGAGAGAGAGACACAGAGAGAGAGAGAGAGACAGAGAGAGAGACACACAGAGAGAGAGAGAGAGAGAGAGAGAGAGAGAGACAGAGACACAGACACAGAGAGAGACAGAGAAAGAGACAGAGAGAGACAGACAGAGAGAGACAGAGAGAAAGAGAGGGAGACAGAGACAGAGAGAGCGAGAGAGAGAGAGTGAGTATGTGTAAACAGTCCAGAGACGGTCCGAAAGGTCTGTTCCAGCCAGAGAGAGAGAAAGCGAGAGAGAGATAGAGCGCGAGACAGGCATAGCTAAACCACTCCAGGAACAAGAGAGAATGAGGAAGGGCGGATTTAGGATGACGAGAGAAAAGAGAGGGATGTGTTTGACCAAATCCTGCTGAGCTGTTGATAAGATGTTCCAAACTAAGTCCTTGTTGTGTTAGCGCACGCGAGGACAGGCTGTAGGAGAGAGGAGGCTAAGTAAGTGTGGCTCCCCCAGCCTATGCAGCTTTGGCAGAGACTCGTTCGCCCTCACTGTGGAAACAGACGTAGGCCTGCCAGCACAGAGGCATCCACCATGACAAAAACAACCATGTCAACACGGAGCAGCCGATCCAGACACGTCCAAACCGAACGCACAAATATTGTACTAATGGGCCCCTATTTATTCACATAATGCTCTACACAGCGGTGTTGGCTGCAACGATATCTGAAGCGGTAGCCAGTGACAGGCTCCATGATGTATTACTACTACACTCAATGCCAAGCTTTTCATTTCGTCTGTTTTGTCTCAGGAATTAAAAAAGAACTAGCAGCTGGAAAGCAGGCGCATTTTCCCAACAAACCCTCGGCTTTCTTCCGTGACTCTGGGAGTATGCAAACTCTTTATCGTGCCTTGTTCTGCTTGTCAGCCAAAATTTTCCAAGACGTCGTTCACCTTCTCAACAGGACAACAGGTGGAAGAGCTCCTGCAGCCATTTAATCCAGAGGCGAAAGCAGCGCGTCTGTCACGTCTCGGCAGCTATTAATAAGTTTGTGTCTGTAAAATCCAGCAGATCTTATATAAGAACCGTCACAGCGGAAAAGGAAGAAAAATAAAACAATTTCGGTACCTTTTGTTGACAAAGATGAAAGTTATAAAAGTTGTAATAAAAAAACTCACCAAAACCTAGAAATCTCGCAAGTCATTTCATCATTTAGCGAAGTGGCGGAGGAAAAGAGAATTAAGAGGAGCGGCAGTGGCTGCGTCTCTCTGTAGACGAACAGTAGCCTTCACATGAAAGACCGCGGCTGAGTTTACATCCCGTTGCCTTTGAACGCAGCAGTGACCCATTTTCTTATGACACCTGTGTACCTGTCTAATGGCACCTCAGCAGTGAGAGAACTGATCAATTATTTAGGGCTGTCGGAAGAGAAAAGAAAAAAAAAAGGTTTAAAAAGAATAGAACATAATGAACCATAATTACTGTGGTTTTACAAAGAGCACTTGTTTTTTTGTCCTTGGCCTCTGAAAGGGCGCTGATCTCTGTGGCTTGGCCTGTCAGGCTTGCCTGTGGTGATGCTCTGCACCTCTGGGCCTTGCCTGTCTCGGGACTGAGGATTTGGCTCGGGCTCTAAACTTCCTAACCTGCTGCAACATGGGCATGCAAGCCCATCCCTGCCTGGCTGGCTTCACTGCTTTGTTTTATTGTCTTTTTTTTATTATTATTTTGATGCAAAGCCAGTTTTGTAGCATATATTTATGTGCATACTTTCTTTCGCTGATACTGTAACGCTATATTGTGCAAAGATTGACATGCTGTTTTAAATTCCAGGCACTTGGACAGGTTTAGGTGAATCGGGCACTTAGCAATCAGACCAAATTACTTCAGCTCATAAAGAAATTCAACAGGCGGAATGATCTCGACCTGGGGAACCAAAATGGGCTCAACACATTCGGAAATGCTTTTTTATGTGAATGCAAAAACATCCGACTCATTCTAGTTACCAAGCATACAGTGTGTCCATCATTCCATCATTCTATATCAGAACTTACACATATTCATATTCATTGTTTCGATAATATCTGTATTCTGAAGCATCAGCTACAATGGCTCTTTAAATGGCTCTTATTGTGGAAGCTCTGGTGTCTGCTAGGCGCAAATGCAAACAAATCTTCCCCCATTTGAGAGATTCATACTGAAAAAATAGACTGCACGAGCAGCTTTTATCAGAAATTCTATTTGTCTGTGCTCTAATGGCTGCGCTGCATCCTCCCCAAAGCCGAGCAGAAGATCTTTCATGGGCAACCGCAGCAATAGATTTTTTTTCTTTTCTTTTTTTTTCATTTTCCGAAGCATTTCCACTGCTTTACTGTTATGTTCTGGGCCATAATGGAGATTAATTGCTCATGTATTCATTCGGAGAATAGCGCGCTGCTCATGCTGGAGACAGCCAGTTTACCTTGGGCCTCCTATTAAAGTTTATGAAGTGTGCAGGGCAGGAGGGGGATCTCTCACCCCGGACAGGTCAGTAGGGGGACTTCGAACTCACTCTTGAATCCGTGTTCTGCAGAAATGCCTCGCAGTTGCTTGTTATAATGACTGCCCTGCCTTCATTAGCATTATGAAATATTTTTGAGATCAAGATTGTCGTCTGTGTACTGCAGTGCCACTTTCACGGCTGAATTCTGCAATCTGTAATTACTTTATGCTTAAAACAATAAGGGTGGGACCCTGCCTCCCCTAAGACCTCTTGACAACTCCTTGACGTTGGTATAAGACCGACGCTGGCGTTGCAGACAATTCGTCTTGCTGCAGGTCTCTCACAGCCTTGATTGCATTTCCTTGCGATTGACTGCCACTACTGCGAGGCTCAGTGCTGGATGAGATTGGGGATCAGGGAGGCACGACCCTGATAATAGACCTCATCCATTAACAGCGTGGATCTGATTCTCATTACTGCATGGATCTCACAGATGAGCCGGATGCACCAGGTGACCTGGGGCGCCAAACCCGCCCTTAACAGAAGCATGCAGGTCTTCAAAAAACATGATCATTTTTCAGGCAAATGCAAAAGTTGAGGCACCCTGGTCAAATGAAATCTTTTGATTGCTCTGAAAATAAACACATCCTCTACAGGGCATATACTTTCATGCATTTTAAAGCATAATTTAAGTCGATCAAATTTAAAACAAAAAACACGTAAAATATTACGGCATATTTTATATTTGATGACCACTGTGTTTGATTCTTTCCCCCAATATGTTGAACTTAGTGAATACAATTTCGCGCTAAAATTGAATGAGAGTATATTTATAAATGCATATTTGAGCGTGTTCCCTTGAAATGATGGCCCAGTCATGATGAAATGTTTACATAATCTAATGGGCAACCAGCAGCTGATGTTACTGAATGATCTCAGAACTATGAAGCAGTTCAGTGTATGTAAATATTTCATTTGTAGCAGGTTATTTGATCCCAGGTGTAACAGCAGAGTTGCTTTAAAATAAAATGAGTGATCTGGTGCAGCATTAACAATAAAACTCATTAAACAAAGAGAAATAAGAATATTATAATATATCTATAACACTAAACTTGGATAATGTCGGAAAGGACATAATACTGCAGCACAAAATGTGCAAGTATCCGATTTAGCATTAATGACAACACGAATTTCCAATTTATTGGTTGCGGATTATTATGAAAGAATATCTTCTAGAGTAAAGGGGCGAAAACTTCATGAGCATGGATTATCTTTTCAGCGAGAGTCGTAGACCGTGTGATCACTGTGTTTAAAAACCAAAACACATGGCAAAACCAATTCCACCATCGCTGACCTTGGAAAAATATGCTGTCCTTGCGCTGTAGTGCATGCTGTATTAAAACGATTGATTTTTGCTGAGTTATATTCCTTAAATTCCTGACTGAAACAACACTTTAGGGCATTCACACTTAGCTGATGCTGAACAACACAAATATAGGATGATACATATGTCATTTTTGCAGTTTGTTATTTATTAGATACACTTACTGTCCATCAGGCCCACTTGCCATATTGCTGCACTTAGAAGTTCACAATTATAGTCCATCTGTTACTCACTCCACCTTTACCCCATTCATTAATGGCCAGGACCCCCAGAGGACCAGCAGTGAGCAGGTATTTACTTAGGTAGTAGATCATTCTCAGTTCATGTCAGGTTTCATGTTAGTGTGGGCTGCACAGGTCTGAGTGTGCCAAACACAGCAGTGCTGTAGGAGTGTACACTTACTGTCCACTTCATCAGACAAATCCCCCTTATTCATCAACCTTGAAGAAGAGACGATGAGACAATGCTCCCCCATCCATATTTCCTCACTGGTGGTCCTGACCATTGTTGAATGACAGTAACAAAATAGATTTCATTTCCGTGAGAAAATGTGATGTGTTGAAGTTGTGGAATATTGCACAATGAAATACTTATATGACACCCCCCACAAGTTAGATGTGCATAATGTGAAGTATAAGTGACAGTGCAGTGTAAAATTACAGTTATTTTTGTATACATTATTTTGCAGTCCAGTATCACACCTAGTGTGAGGAACAGAGTTTTTGTATACATAGGGAGAACCACAGCTACTGTGTGTTTGATAACCTCACGGCACTGGGGTAAAAACTGTTCCTGAATCGTGTTGTGTGAGAATTGAGTCTCTTGTAGGATGGCAGGAAAGTAAAAAGTGGCAGTGCAGTGTGGCCGGGGTCTTTCAGGATGCACAGGATGTTTTTCTGAGACAGCGCGTGCTCTAAATGTCCGTAATTGCTGGGAGTGCAGTGCCCATGATGTGTCATTGTGTTGTTGCTATAAAACCAGTGTTGGGAAATTTCACACCGTGTGGAATCGAACCAGTGCCTCTTCTGACGTACTTCATGCAGGCGTTCTGAAGCCCTGGGGGAGTGTTAATTCCCTGCCTGTTACCAAGCCTTGTATGGTTAAGGATGGCTGAAAACATGTGGAGCGAACCACTCTTGCCCAAAAAGGGGCGGTAAATGCACATTTAGCCGTGTTCACAGGATAATGACAAACTGTAACACAGTTTTTCACAACTGACTTTAGCTTAGTCTGTTTGTGGGTCTGCTGTGTGTTCAGCTTCGCTAGACAGACTTGTAGATCATGCAAGACTTGTTGAGAGACTTGTTGATCACACGTTAATCACACAGTCTAACATTGTGAACAACAAAGAGCACCTATATGGTGAGTGGAGCTGATTAAATGGACAATAATTGTAGATATGAACTAGATGTACCTAATGGAGTGGCCATCGAGTGTGTGTCATTATAGTGAAGTGTGGTGAAGTACGGCGGCGTTGTCCACGTTCACTGAACAAACAAAGCAGAGGACTCCCGGCAAAAGTAAGGTTTGGCAGAAAAAATAAATAGATAAGTAAATAAATAAATTAAGCCCTGTAGCAAAGGGTAAAATAGATGTTATTTGGATCTTGTTAAATCTGTTGTAATGGCAACCTTTGGCATTAGAAGGTTAACACGAGAAGCTTCGAAGTGGCATTTTGTGCTGAACTGTGTGGCCTTTGTTGTAAATAACAATGCCTGCTGTGATCTGGTGCAGCCCAGTGTCATTTAGTGTTTATCTCTCACAATTGGACAGGGAGAGCAGCGTCCGTGAAAGAGACCAAATTAATCTAACGAGCTTTTTTGCTTGATAAGTGCGAGTCTCCGGCAGAATGACAATAACGAGGCTCTGGGCTCGAGAGCTTATGCATGATAATGTTTAAATGAATAAACAAATACACGATACGAGAACAAAAACAAGAACAAGCTCATGCTGGGGAGTGAAAGAGCCGTCCCGCTCGGCCTGATAAGGCACGGAGCTGAGTTGGAGGTAAGGGGAACATGTCGGTGGGCGTTACGGAGTCTACAACCAGCCAGGGTGGGGCGCTGAGGGCTGGCCAGCACCTTCCTGCATCATTTAGTCTGTCTCTCTCTGCATGGCCTCACTGGCGCTCTGCTCGAGCAGCCCAGCCAGACACTGCAGCTAAAAGCTGGTGAACCCAAGCATGAGTCATGTCTGAGTTATGTTTTAGCCCCTTAAACTCTAGGCTTATTGCTTATTTATTCATCATATCACATATTATTCAGTCACTGCCATGAATGGTCTGCTATCCACTACAGAACTGAGTTGTAGAGCTACATAAGTTATGGTTATGAGTAAATAACCTAAAAGCTTGTTCTGTACTACAACAAACTAAAGACTGGAGAGCGCTAAACTTTGGTGTATCACAGTCTTTTCTGATTAAAGCTATGTTGACGTATACACGAGCCAAGTGGTTAGGGAGATCAGAAGGATCAGAAGGTTGCAGGTTTTAATCCCTGGTCTGCTAGTGAAACCACTAGGTTCCCTTGAGCAAGGCACCGTCCCCACACACTGCTCAACCAGGTGTCACTGGCTGCCCCCTGCTTCACTTGGTGAATGCGTTAAATGCAGAGAAAGAATTTCACACTGTTCACACTGTGTTGTGGTGCGTTAACGCATGACCGTAAGAGGCCACTGTACTTTACTCTGTCAATAGTTTGATCATTTTATTAGAGCTGGGTGTGTTAACGCATTATTGTTGTGTTAACACATAATTTACTTAATGCTAATTATTATTTGATTAAAATTCTTTGATTGTTAAAGTTTGTTGCACAGCACACAGTTCTACATGTCAGCTGTTTTTTGTGGGAGTCAGACCTCCCATTATTATATTATATTATATGGACAAAAGTAATGGGATGCTTGATTCCCACAAAAATGTAGAACACCAGCACAAAAAAGCAATGGACTGCTGTGCTCATTTCTGCCTATTGGCATAAGGAATGGGACACCTGACCATTACACCAAAAGAGATTTTAATGACTCGGCATTCATATAAACTGACATTCATACCAAGTTGGTCCCACTTTGCAGCTGCTATAATGGTTCTGCCAACACCCCACGCTATGGACTCTGATGGTAACTTGTTAACAAACTAGATAAAATGTGAAAACCCTGCAGTGGCAAATAGCTTTGGTTTAATATTTGATTTGATCACATTAATGTTTAAGTTGAGCTTTACAGAACTACTTGAACTGTAACTGTGTGACTGTTTTAAAATGAGCACTGCTGTTAAAATGCTCCTTATTTGTTTCAGGTGTTTGCAAACCAAATGTTATGGCACTTTTTTTCATATAGCAGAACTTTAAAATAAAAGTGCACAATTCACCACTTTTTAATTAATGTTTTAAATTTGCCTGTAACAATGTAAAACATCCAATTTATCATGATTAAAGATTTTACTCCTTGCCTGGGATGTATTTTTTTTTAATAAAGTGTATTTTATTCATACATTACAAACATCTTTTGCTAAGAATGAAAAAGACTACATTTGTTACTGAGTCAGCTCTGATTCTGCATGGCGTCAGATTCAGAATCAACCCGAACTGAAGGACTAGCAAATGGGCGGGGCTTAATGGCTGTGGGCTGGATGGGTGGATATATGTAAATTAGTTTTTTGGGACTTTACAACAACAAGGCATTATTTTTGCGGCTTAGTTGTCATATTCTAACCGCATACACAGTTTTTTGTAATTTTAAGAATGTTTACATGCTATGCCAAAGACTTTTTATGTAAAAAAGTTAGATAAATTCTGTTTTCTATGACACAGGCCCTTCAAGGGATTAACCATGCAGCTGCAATTAATGATCATCCATTCCTGCTCGGCTGCTGGAGCGAGAGCGCGGGGCAGGCCCAAGGCTCCGGCTGCCTGGAAGTTTAGAAGGCGGGTGGGGGAGAAAGCAGAATGAAAGAAATAAACAGAATGTGTGTACACGCTGCCTGCATTAGGGGATCAAACGGCGCAACCAGCCTGGCATTAACTCGGAGGCAGACCCTCAGCGATGCTTCAGAGCTAGTGCAGCGCATGTGTGTGAGCCCCCAGGGGGGCATCGGAATTGGGCCCGCACCGCCACCGGGCTATCAGCACTACAAAAACATGCGGCACGCTTGGCACCCACCAACAAAGCGCCCAGAATATCCTGAAGTAGCAGAGGCCGATGGGAGGGCGATAAAGACTCAGACGCTGATGCCAACTGCCTCTGAGTCACAGAGCAGGCGGAGGAGGGAGGGAGGGAGGGAGAAGAGTGAGAGAGAGAAAGAAAAATAAATGACAGCAAAGAAAAATAAAAGGCAGCCCGGTGAAAATGCGTGAAGCCGAGCGCTTGAGAGCAGCAGTCTCGATTAAAGAACAGGAGGAGGAGGCTTTCCCTCCCAGGCCTGCGAGAGATGTTTACAGTCAGATGGCTTTTTTGTATAAGTCACACAGATCGTCAGGCTCTTCATGTCATCCTTCGACTTTGTGAAGATTTCCCTCGAAGGTCTGCTCATTCCGAGCCAGCGCAGATAAATGAAATTCACACATGAGTTCGACTGCTAAGGTCATGGTGAAGGCATTTTACTTTGTTGAAACATCAGAAGTGTTGTAATTAACAAAGTCGCCCACTTTAAACCCTTGACTCTCAGAACAGGGACACCTTGCATTATCGTCCCAACCACACAGCGAACACTAATTACAACTTATAGTATGTCCAGTATGGAGGGCACAAAACCATGCATTTACATGATTTAAATGTATATTAATATTTTTTTCCCATCAGTATAATTCTGGCCAAAAGACACGAATTTTATTCACCTGCAAAAGTCTGACACCCTCGAATCATGCAGGTTCGAAGCACCATTTATTTCAGTAGCAAATTCACACATCCTCAAAAAATACATTAAAAAATACTACTTTTGAATTTTTCCCATCACAATTCAGTATAAAGCGGGAATGAAGGAGGTAACGATGGCTGGGAGTATCCGAAAACATGTTAGAAACTATGATAGGTGCAGCTGGGACTGTGGCAAAAATAAAGTCTGTGAAGTGAGGAAGCTCGTATTTTCTCGCATTTTAGTGTGGCAACACTTAGTACATGAATATATGTTTAGCACTGATACCTGCATTTGCACTGTGACATGCAGAAGCCTCTCCCAGGCCTGTATTTTCAGATAAAAATGAAAATTTTCAACATTGTGAACAGAATTTTTTAATTGTTGAAAAGTTGATATCCAAATTATTTTTTTAACTATTTTAAAAACTAAACTTCTGTTTGCATCCCTGTTAACATTCATGTCATCAGATTATAATAAAAATAAATCAATGTGATTCATCTCGAAGCACAGGAACATGCTTCTTGAAAAACACCACCAGATGTGAAAACAATGGTACAAAGAACAAGAGTTTGTCATTGAACTGAAATGGGAACAGATGTGAGTGATTACCGAGTGAATACACCAGTTATTGATTATTAGTTGAAGTGATTTCTCTTCAATCTATAACCTGTAAGTAAAAGAGTAAATGAAGTGATGACTGACACAGCAGGACACATGATGTACGTCATTAGGAAAGCAAAAAAAAATCCGTAACAAGCTGTTAGTGGCTGTCAATAACGGCTCGTTTGTTGCATGCACATGCCTGCAAGCGTGCTAAAGGCAAAAGTTTGTTTAAATGTAATGCGCGACAAGCTGGAAAGAGGAAGAGAGGTCATTCGTGATGCTTTTGGAAGACTGAGTTTGAATAAACAGAGGAATGAAAATGTCTGCCTGGCGCCTTGTGAAAAAAAGGTCTGGCTTTTTTTAATCTTAGGACTAAAAAGTGAAGACGAGCACATAAATACTTTATCGTCAGGACTGTTACGAGCCAGGCAGAATGGAAAACAACGAGGCACTACACAATATAAGCCTACATTTGATAGTCTTAGTGTTTCGTGTGCATATGGAGAGCAGTCAGTAAGCAACGTACAAACATTTTAGTCAATAAACAATAATACAATCAATAAACAATATCCAAGCGATAGTAAACTGAGTAATTCGTAGTGACTAGATATACGTCTTAAGAATGTAATATTATTGTAATTTTGAGGGTTTGTGCACTCCGGCGCGCTCATTATGCAAGCAGAGCTTAAGAAAGGAGCTCTAGAGACGGCTGTGTTATAAATAGTGTATCGCCCCAATGTTTCTGAGATTCTTCTATGCTCTCTGAACATGCCTTTCTGTTATATTTAGAGATACCATGGGAGTTAAGCCATCTCTTTGTCTACCCCTTTGAACTCTAACAGTGCTGCCACTGTACCACTTCCTTCGCTTTTAACTAACAGGGCAAGCCGTCCTAAATGGAAGAGGGAGGACGTGAACGTTAGTTTAATGGTTCGCAGGTATTCTGACCACGCACACACACTCACTGGGAGCAGATGAAAGTGACTGCCCACTGCCTGGAGGCTGGACTGCAGCTGGGAGCCATTGACCATACAGCTTAGCTTACAGGCCACACCGCGTGCGAAGAATGCAGCACAATGACCTTGATTCTTGAAAGAGAAGATTTTTTTCTGAGGCTACAAACCCGCAGTTTCAGTTTCCATAGGTTTGCTTTGCCCGGCTGCGTTTTTTCCACTGACAGCGCCGAAGACGGCGGCTGGCTGTGGGCGTAGCAGGGAATCAGTAATGCAGCACATCGGCGTACAGGAGTAGATCGAACAGATAGAGCATAACAATAGAGGCACGCACGGCTCTTGTTGGAGCAAAATAGGTTTGTTGCCATCTCATTTTCCTTTTTTATTCAAGGAAGCAGCTCGAAAACAGATTGCCATGTAAATGACTGCCATTTCAACACGTTCTGTAATTTCACCTGCATTACCCACCCAACGTTTTTCACCGGCGCCTTTCTTTGTACGAGCAAACAGGGCCACGTTTCACTTTTTTTTAAAAAAGCAACTGAATTGTAATATAGTCAATTAAAATGACTGAGCAAAAACAGAGCCAAGCGCCATTACAACCGAGCCACAGGTGAAAAGGCGTCATTTTTTACACATGTAAGGTGACTTTAGACAGAGGGCTGTGCATTACATTAAGCTATAGTAGGAACTTCCACTTACTTAGAACAGTTCCTTGAACAGTTCTTTGCTTGGATAACCATCTCTAGAACCTCTACATTATGTGGAGGTTCTTAAAGCAGTAAAGCTCATTCAAATTTCATTCCTCTGTTTGAAATGAGGAATGAGATTTGAATGAATTTAAAAGAGTTCTTTCAATGGCATCAATTTCAAATGCTTTTTCTAATGAATATTGGACCACCTAATACAAATAGCAAGCACTTTGGATCTGAAGTTTGTGTGTAGTCTAAGTGAGTCTGGTCTCTACACCTGTTTTGTTTTGCTGCTTTCCCACAAAGCGCCTGCAGCATGAAAGAGCAGGTACACGGAAAAAGTATTTAAGCATGACAGTGGACTGGGAATTTCTCCAGGCAGCGGAATACTGCTGTCAGAAAACCCTTTTCGCTCAGTCACAGAGTCTGAGCCCCGCTCCTCAGTGACCTGAAATGAATCCCTAAATGTATTAAAGCATGTATTAAACATGGGCGCATTTACATTTAGACACTGCGGAGGCCGGCTCGCAGCCATGCTGTTCCAGAGCTTTTAATGCAAACATATTGCGCTTTTAACGCTAAGATTGCGATGTGCAACGAATAGCAAACAGCGCTAGGTGGATGAGCTGATAAGGAAAAGAGGGGCAGGGTGGCGAGCGGGCATGCTGGCTTTGGTCCCTTTTAGATGCTAATGCCAGCGCCAGACCGGGCAGCTGTGCTCTTTAAGTGGACCGTGTAATTCTCGAAGATGTCCACATGCCAAATCTTTGATGAAGCCAGAGTCAGAGCATTTGAATTGCTGCAACGTTCCCCATGTCTAAGCCCGACTTGGTGCTTCTCTTGCGCCGCTCTTTTGCTCTCTCTCGCTCTCCTTCTCTTTCTCATTCCCTCTTGGCCTGACGCTGTGGCCGGGGAATGGAATTTCAAATGGTCAATTCTAACTCGCGCTGCCCCTCCATGATTGCCTCCCTGATAGGCTTCTTTTTTTACACCCGGCCTTTTGCACCACCACTCCTCTCGTTCTCCAATCCCCTCTCGCTCCTCTCTTCCTCTCCTTGGCCCGCCACAGGGGGTCGGCAGGATTTCGATGACCTCTGCAGCTCTTTGTTTTCTGTAAGCGTGCGGCTGTCTCATCAGTGTCACCCAACAGAGGCACAATTAGCAGCACTGACATGACCTTTTCTTTGGATCTTGCTTTCTCTCCATCCATCGTTCCATCCACCCACTCCACTTCTCATCCTTTCGCCATCATCTGTTTTTCGTTTCAACCTCCCCCCTATCCAGTTAACTGCATTAACCTTTTCACACAAAGTACACATTCAGCTCTGGGCATTTTTCAAGTCTTAAGGCTTGAAAGAGGGAAATACAGAGGGATGGAAGAAAGAGAAAGAGAGAGAGAGAGAGAGAGAGAGAGAGAGAGAGAGAGAGAGAGAGAGAGAGAGAGAGAGAGAGA
>JBBMFX010000001.1:20124000-20134500 GCA_037832545.1 Rhabdalestes septentrionalis | reverse complement strand
ACTCACTCACACACACAAACAACACACACACACACACACACACAGTACACCCACGCACACAAACATACACATAAAAAACACACACACACACACACACACACACACACACAAACACACAAACACACACACACACAATCACACTCCCATGCACGCAAACAAACACACACACACATATGCACACAATCACACACACAAACAACAAAACACACACTTACCGACACACACAAACAAAGACACACACACACACTCCCATGCACACAAACAAACACACGCACACAAACCTAAGCAAAACTCCTATCCTAGTGATTCAGAATCACACAGCTACTTAAAATCAGGAGAAAAAATGATATGAAAGTTTTAACTCTAACTGCTACTGCAAACAACCATATTATAGGCCTTTGTGTGTTCTTGAAAGACGCATACTGTGAATAAACTGACTGTTAAAGTCGTCAAAGTTTCCATCCATATATAGAAACCAAGCTGCACAAAAGGAGCATTAACAACAACAGCCTGTTTAATTCTAAGGGAGTGAAGAGAGGCTGAAACATGGGCACATAAAAATTTATTAGGACTGTGCTTGGCATACAAAACCACACAAATGTCAAGTGGAACTCTGGGAAAAACCCACATACATTTGCTGGCCACTTTAATAGAAACCCTTATCCCATATTCGGGCATTGCCAGAAGTTAGGTAGTCCAGCCCACCTGCTGATGCCCAGTTTTTGTTAGGCATTCTCGAGACCTTCATCAACAGTCTGTTTCTGACCACAGAGCTACACTTTGCTGGATATTCTTGGTTGGCTGGCCAACCAAGAATATCTGACACATTGTGTGAAAAACTCCAGCCACCCTGCTGTGCTGGATACACTCATACCAGGCCCTTTCACAACTACCATGTCAGTGTCACTAGTGTTTTGAGGATGGTCTGCCGACCAAATTATATCTGGTCAACAGCAAAAACGTACCAAAGACAAACAGCTGAGAAAATCCCTGATGAAGTGAAAGTGACCATTCTGTCATGCGTGAACCTGCCACAGTGCACAGTGTGAACAGCACGAAACTCTTCCACTGCATTTAACCAGTTTAAGTGAAGCAGCAGGCAGCAGTTTGTGGGGATGGAACCTTACTCAGGGTACCTTAGCAGTCTCAGGATTTGAACCCACAAATTTCTGACCACTAAGCTACCAGATGGGCTCCTTGTGTACCCATCCAGCTGGGGGGAGCTCATTAAATGGAGAGTCACTGAAAGCACGAGGTGCCTATTTTCCATTAAAATGAATTGTGTGTGTAAATTCATCATGAACAGCGGTACATTACAAACCACCTGCATTATTTTACCTGCCTGATTTGGGGTGTGTGTGATCAGTTCAGTGGGTGTGAGGGTCTTCACGGATTTACTGCAGAAGGGGAGAAATGAAATGGTGCCAGAAGCCTCATTTCAAGAGCAAGATCGAGAGAGCAAAAGCGAAAGAGGGAGAGACAGAATGGGGCAGAGAGTGCTCATTGCTGCAGAATGGACAGAGATGGCCTTTCCTGTATGGGAGAGCTGCTAAATCTGCACCCAGCTTATCTTTGCCATCGCTCTGCTCTGTGCCCTTTACTTACTGGCCAACTGAGGCACACTCTAATAGCTTTAAAAGAAATCTCTTGTCCATCTGTCATTTTTTCATCTCCGTCTTGCCCCCTTGAGGACCAGTGGATATTTCTCCCTCTCTTCTCTTAACACTTTTTCCCCCTCCTCTCTTACCCCCTTTTTCATTTGTCCATTTCACTCCTTTAACAGAAATTTGCCAGCCTGCTTTTTATTTGTTGCTCACTTTCCCTCTGTGAAGGAAAGGCTATCCATCTGTCCTCTTATTCTGTAGTTTTTCATTTATTTATTATTATATAGCTGCATAATGGAGACGAGATCAGGAGTTTTTTCATTACCATTTGCCCTTCCCCTCCCTTCCTCTCTCCCATGATAATTACCCTTGCCAGTCTGGACATCCTGCCTAATTTGATCGTCAATAATGACAGGGATGAAACCAGCTCATTTTGTCCCTTTAATCCTACTCACATAAAGAAAATGGATTGCTTTGCCTTGCTGCCATTAGAGCAACGTAGCCCATATATTATCCAGAGTGGGTTCTTATTAGGTAGCATTTGTATCTGGCTATGCTGTGACATGTGTGTGTTTATGATGTTTGAATGAATGGGTGTTTTTTGCACAGTTTCGTATCAAAACATTGCCAGGATGGCAGGAAAGAATTTAGTGGCATATAATAGATAAAGGTTACTAAGTTTAGTGATAAATCAGAATCAGTAGAACTTCTGAGAACCTCTGATAACTATTTTACAAATGGATATGACAGCTTTCTATCTATTTATCTATCTATCTATCTATCTATCTATCTATCTATCTATCTATCTATCTATCTATCTATCTATCTATCTAGCTAACGTTTTGTCTGTCTGTCTGTCTGTCTAACTTTTATCTATCTGTCTGTCCATCCTTTCTCTTTATATCATATAATATGTCATATAATATTATGTAATATAATATCTGAGAGAACACATTCTAAAATAAGATGTACTCCTTTATGAATGTGTTGGAACTAAGATCATGTAACAATAATGGGTCCATCACATATGCTAGATGGCAACACTTTCATCTCTGGTCTCCCCTTTCCACATTCCACCATTCCAGAGATTCGAGAATTTAAAAGACATGCTATTTGCACATAAAAAAGAAGATAGACTTTTCAGGGTCACTGCGGCGGTACCCTGAAGGATACGCTTTCAATATCTTTGGAAAAGGAACTTAATTGTTGCATATTCTGTTGGAGTTTATTTTCATTTTTCAAGTTCCGTCTGACTTCAGGCTTTGTATTTTGCTTTTGTTTTTCATTCGCTCTGTTCTAAAATATGCTAATGTATGAAAAGGTACAAATCTGCCCCTTTCCTCTGGATAAGTGTGTTTAGTGTACTTTTAAAATTAATGTAAAGTACACAACCGCTGTACTTTTGAGGGTACATTTGCATTGTTTGTACCTCGGGGGGGCAAATATGTTCCTGTGCGGTGACTTTTATTTCTGTCAGTGTGGCCATGACAGACAAACACACATTTTGAATATAACTGTATTACTGTGGAAAAGGCCTTTGTGGTATATAATGAGCTGAATGCAATAAAAGCTGTGTCCCAGAATGAGTAGCGAGTCGTTCTTATTCTCCGCGTGTCACAAGCAGCGATGCAGTTGCATCAAATACTCATTAAGAGCAGCATTCCAGCATGCGAATTTGTTCGTACTTTGATGTGTGAACTTCAGGGAGTCAACATGTTGTGCTATATTTGGATCCTGATGCAGGTGTGCACATGTGTGTGTGTGTGTGCTAGTGTGTGTGTGTGTGTGTGTGTGTGTGTGTGTGTGCGTGCGTGTGTGTGTGTAGAGCTGTCACCCTTTGTGAATCACAGCTGGCATCCTGTATGATCCATTCGCCGGTGGACTGACGAGCAAGGAGTTGGCAGCGTCTTCAACAAGAAAAGTGACTTTGTTTGCCAACTGACTTGAACATATTATGTCTGTGTGTGTTATCCAAAAGCCTGTGTCAAACCAGCCTTATTACTGCTGACACTGACAGGTGCTGCCGGAGAAAATGGTAGAGAAACAGGGCGCCTGAGCCAGCTCTGCCATCAGCAGCGCAATCCTCCATGCTCTACAGGCTTTTCTTCAGGAGGCTCCTGCTCCTGCCACAGCACTGCAGTCCAAAACTGCCACTAGGACTCAAATAACAGGTCAGAAATGAACAATTTCACTATTTATCCTGTCATACCTTATATGCCATTCTACCATCCAACAAAAACGATACTTTATAATATAAATGTGCACGTAACTTCACTGTGTTACTTATATATAGTAATTCTAACCAGCATTTCTGTATATAGTATAGCTCCCCCCCCCGCCCCACACACACACACAACACCCCATGTATATAGCATAGTGAATTTTCATATTTCCCTTTTCTACAGATTTTTTATTAAGATTTTATTTAGACTATATATTGTTCTTATTTCTGTGTCTCTTTGGGTCTTTGCAGTCGATACACAAGCAATTTCCTTCAGGATCAATACAGTTTTCTCATTCTGATTCCATAAAATAAAGTATATAAAGTTCTTTGACTAATAACAGCTGATCTATTGGACTGTTTCTGAAGACTCCTCTATAATTAGGCAAAGAACCATTTATGCATCCAAGCAGTCCTCTGGGTGAAATCAGTTCACCGGTCAAAAAAGGAACCTGCTTCACATGTTTGAATAGTTTGAATGTACTTCATCTTCTTCATGGTACTTAACAAATGTGTAACTGAAACTGAACGATGTGTTGTTTGAGTGAAAGATAGCGAGCTGTCAGATTTACTTAAAAAGTGTCAGTTTAACCTGAGAAAAACTCGTGATCTTTCCCATTTGGCTCCTGGCAACACCTATTTGCATTTTGCACTTTTGCAACACTTATTTACACCTTTTCTCACCTGCGTCATGTTTCTTTTTATACACCTTGATTAAGTTCTTGCTTGGAACTGCCTAGGCTGAGATAGGCTGATTCTGTGACAGCTGGTAAGTACAGAAATAATTTTATAACTGGCTGTGGCTTCTTATACTTTTGTTAGTTGAACAGAACCACATGGAGTTGAATGATGGCGTTATATTTAGAATTCATTCAAATTACTTTAGTGTGGATTACCTGAATTCATAGAGTACATTTTACTCAGTTAAATGTCCCATTATTCAGTTAAACACAAGTGGAGCCATCAGAAGGAAATCCAACATTTCTGTAAATATACTTAGATAATAGAACATAGAATATATATATATATATATATATACTCCGCCACCCGGTCACACGCTTGAATTTGGGAGTAGATACTCTGCCCCCCCGGTTATACTCCGCTTCCACCCCCACCCCCTCTCACAGACTAAAGTTCAAGAGTAGATTCAGGGGGGGCGGACAGAGTTTGGGTGCTGCATTATGAATTTTACAAATATACAAATACAAATACGAATAATTTTCACACCCCTAATATATATATTATACAATTCATTAGGGCTTTCCTTAAAGAGCCATTTTTATGGTAGAGCTGTCAATACATAGACTTTAATGCACTAAAATTGACCTCCAGACTAATTATCATTCAGGTCTGTTTTTGGTATTTTAAAATGAAACAGCATGTGGAGCATTATTTAAAAGAAGGATGATGTAGCCCTAACTGATGGATGAAAGTTTCAGAATGCATTTCTCTGGGAGCTTATTTGTGTTTAGTTTAATCACAATCGTAATAAAAGGTAAAAGTGTTGTTGGATCATAGTGTTTGTGTTACATGTGACAACAAAATGGGCCAGAAAAAGCAGCTTGTTTGGCCCAGGATTAAAGCGTTTTTATCCTTACTGACTGACTGACTTCGTCGTCAGCTGTCAAATATGACTGTCAGTAATCGATTTCTAAACTCCAGCAGCAGAAATAATCTCAATACTGAGGTGCCTTCAAGTACATTTGACAGTGTAATTGCTTCTATTTGGTGGGATTTTGCTGATACACTTAAATACACAGAACCTTAATATTGAGCAAATTTGTTTTCCAACTGATATTTCGGCTGCCACCGCACTGCCTTTATACGCTCCCGCTTTTTGGACAGTTCCGTGCTCAGTTTGAATGGGAACACAGCTGTCAGCAGGATAAATCTCAGGGTCCGGCACATTTATTCAGGAAGGGACGGTCTGCTTGAGCATTCTCGTCTGATTCAGCCGCATAACCGCGCACCTATTTGATCTCCAGGCCCCTTTAAAGCATGGCAATTGACTCTAATGGTGTGTGAGAAAACTAAAGCAGAATAGATGTTATTGTTTTCCCTCTCCTCCCCCCACTTTGATCCCATCACATCCTAAACAAACATTTTGAAGCCATTACAAATGTCAGCTGGAGCTTGTGTGAGAGATGCGTAAATACTGACAGGGATAATGCTGCATACTCAGCTATGATTAGCCCCGCATTGCAACCCTCCATTCAGCCTCCATGACTGGCTGACTTCTCCCTTTAGAATAGCTCTCTTTTTTTCATCCCCCCAACACAGGCTGGGCCATTTTCTCTGTCTGACGCAAAAGCAAACATTTCTATTCCACGTTACACTGTCAACAGAGCTGTGACACGCCGTGCACTGCGGTCGCGCCCCCCCCCCTCCCTCAAACCCATGCGTTTCACATCCGCCTAATGACACCAGACAAAATGTACGTATCTAATGGGCCCAAACACAGCTAGTGTCTTGATCTGTCATTTTCCAATCTCATTAGTCTCACTTCTCTGCCCGCCGTGAGAACTGGGCGAACTTTCGCGACTGCGAACGACTCCTTAATGGGCCTGAGAACCGCACTAATAAAAAATAAACAACCACGCTAGCACCCGCCGCTGTCAATAGCGAGCGTCCTGCATGGAGACGGACCGAGGCCTATGCCTCTTGACATTTATGCAAGAGGTAAAATTGCTCATAAGTGTTTTACATAAACAGCAGCCGTGTAATTATGAGAGCGGCGCTGTGACAGCCGCACCGTCGCAGTGTGAGAGACTGCCACGTATTAGCGGGAGAGAGAGCAGCAGGTGTTAAGGCAAAGAGGCTAGTTCGGCTTGGCATTTACAGATTACAGGAAATGCTAATACTGTATCGAATGCACGAGCGGCGCATTAAAGCGGCAGATGAAGGCGAAAGAAAGGATGGAGCGCTGACAGCTGATGCAAAAAAGAGAAGAAAAAAAATTTGAGGTGTGAGAGGTTATGGAGCTTTGTGTTAGATCTGAGGTGAAACCGGCAGGCGGCATTCGCAGGCAGTGTGATCAATTTTTCAGCAGAAGCTGACAAAGATGTTTTTTGTCAGCTTCTGAAGTTTTTCGGACCGGAGAGGCCCAAAGACATGATCAGCCGTACGTCAGTCGTTAGTGAGCACAAGCAGGTTAGCAGGTCACCCATGCAAGGCACAACAAAGGGAACACAAAAGACTGGTAATAGTCCAAGTAAGATTAATATGTAGTCATCTTTTTTAAAAAAAAAGGCACAAAAAAGAGTCATAGAAAAGTATCAGATATAAAAATCTGAGAAACACTGAGATCCTAAAATCCAATCGCAGAGGCCAGAAATGGTGCATGCATGCAGAGCACTCAATTTGAAAATAAAGTGGCATCAGGTTGCTGATATATTGATCAAGTCTAACGGGGTTGAAGATCTGTGCATGGTTCTGAAACACCGCAGCCTGCGGATATGAGAGTCCGAGTGTGAGAGACCTTTCAGCACCTTGGACAGCTCTACACACTGGACACCTACTTATCACCTGTGTTGCCTGCACGGCTGCACCATGTTTGGCTAATCTGTGAATATCTAAGGTCACATTCACAAGGACATTTCAGTATCTGTCAAAAAAAAAAGGAAAAAAATGTTGTTTTTGTAGCCTTTTGTAGTCAGCTTCATTTATTATGTGGGCAGGAATTCATTCAATTCATATCAAGTTTGTATTAATCACCATATCATTTAATAGCTCTTTATTTTTAAATTTCCTTACAGTACTGTCAACAAATAAGCTTGTAAGATACTTCCTGAAGATCGAATGTATTTCATCTACTTTAACTCACTGATCCTAGATTTTTATTGGCTGATACGTGGTTATGTAAGAGTACAAGCAGTTCTAGTGATAGAAGATTCTGGGCACTGCTATTTGTGGGTGTCTATTTTCTGTGAACACTCTGCTATTATTGAAAATCACAGCAAAGACAGCCTTTGAGAGACATAATTCTAAAACATAAAGCTTCCAGCACATCCAAATTGTGAAAATAAAGCTTCAGGCGCAATCTAGGTTCTCCGAAGGACCTTTAAGTAAATGGCTCTTTAGAGAAATATATTTACAAATGAGATTTGTGAATGAGATTTCAAAATGTAAAGAAGGTGAAGAGATATGGGAGATGGTTTTTACATGTAATGATTGTACACCAACTCTAAAAGTCCTTCAAGACACACAGATGCTTTATATTGAAGTGTCCTTGTGAAAGTGGCCTAGGGTTCAGACTGAACACTGAACATTCAACTGAAAAACAATACACCAGTGTGATGCCAGTATGTGAGTTGCAGCTGGTAAACTGAGGTTGCAGGCATGTGAGAAACAGAGAGTGAGACAAACAGAGAGACAGAGAGAGAGAGAGAGATAGAGAGAGAGACAGAGCGAGAGAGAGAGAGAGAGAGAGAAAATGAGAGAGAGAGCGAGAGAGTGAGACAGAGAGAGAGCGAGAGAGAGAAAGTGAGAGACAAAGAGAGAGAGAGAGAGAGACAGAGAGAGAGAGAGAGAGAGAGACAGAGGGAGAGAGATGCAGCAGAGGCCGTGACATCTGGAAAGGAAAGGATGCGAATGATAGAAGCAAAGGCTTGGTGTGTCAGCCTGAGTGTGAGATATAGTGACAGCCTCTCGCTGGCTGTGTAGTGAAGCCTGCCATCCGCTCTGTTTCAGCGCATGCCTGAGCTTTCTCTGTAGCCCTGCAGTGCTGGACAGGTGATGAAAACACACGCATACACATACACACACACACACCCACACATACATACACACACACAATGCTTGAAGCGAAAAAAAACAAAACATGAAGCACAGAGAAAACTGGTGCATAGAGTCTATTGAAAAGCACAGTCCATTGGAGTGGGCATACGCACACACACACACACACAGGCTGTGCTTTTGCCTTTGTCATGCGCTGCTGTGTATGAGTGATGTGATTGTCCTGACCTTTTTGTGTGCTCAATGCTGCCAGGCTTATTTATTTCCAGCAGGACTTTTGCTGCAGGATCACATGAGTTTGCTGCAGAAGCACTTTACAGAAAGGGAGGAAAAAGAAAAGTCAGGAAATTTTTCGGATATGATTGCTGCGGACAACAACCCCTTTGATGCGAGGAAAGGAGAGGTTAATCCGTGTGTCTCTCTGTCCCTGACTCTCTTTCCCCGTCTCTCTCTCTCCCTCTCACTCTCTCTCTCTCACTCTTTCTCTTTCCCCGTCTCTCTCTCTCCCTCTCACTCTCTCTCTCTCACTCTTTCTCTGTCTCTGTTTCTCTCTCTCTCTCCCCGTCTCTCTCTCTCCCTCTCCCTCTGTTTCTCTCTCTCTCTCCCTCTCACTCTCTCCATCTCTCTCTCTCACTCTCTCTCTGTCTCTGTTTCTCTCTCTCTCTCTCCCTCTCTGTTTCTCTCTCTCTCTCCCCATCTCTCTGTCTCTCTCACTCTCCCTCTCTCTCTCTGTATCTCTGTTTCTCTCTCTCTCTCCCCATCTCTCTCTCACTCTCTCCCTCTCCCTCTATCTGCATCTGGCTTTCAAAGAATGATCGACACGGACTCACGTCTTGGACAAAATACCTTAGTAACCTATAAAGAAGTGATGCACTGCTGCAAAGTCATGGCACCGAATATACCTTAACTCTAGACTAAAAGTGGCTATGTATTCCATTTCGAATGCAACTGCTGCATTTATTTTTCACATGATCTAACACCGGCAATATGTTTTATCCTCTCTGAGACACAAATGGCCTTTGTAAACAAGAAAAGTCACGGAGAAGAAAATGCTTGTCATCTTTTATCGCTACACAGTTTATCCGAGTGTATGGCAGGCTTGATTTTATGCTCAGCTGAATTAATGGAGCTGAAATGCTTCAGTGTACATTTTGTATGGAAGGCGCTCATAAAAGCCATGTATACTGTACTGTAATTTATCTAAAATGATAAATAAGTGTGTCCTCCATTTGCAAATCTAAATATTTATAACTGTACGGGCAGAGCGAGCCAAATCTGTGTGAGTGGGGGAGTGTGTGAAGGCTGAAGAGGGAGGAGGCGGACAGATGTGTGCTGCAGCGGGGTCGCAGGTGCAGTGCTGTTTTAATGAGCGGGATGAAGCTGTGTGAACTAAACTTCCTCATTTGTTGCCATCATACTGATGGGTCATTTAGTGACCATTACGCCAGCGCTCTACCTCATTTCGTCTCTCTCTGTTACTCCTTCTCTCTCATTCTCTCTGTTTCGCTCTCTCAGTCTGTTTTCCTTTCAGACATTTTTTTTCTCATTTTCTCTCTCCCTCACTCTCATTCTCCCACTTCTTTCAATTTCATCTTTCCAATACTGGCATGAAAAACATCAACTGTTTTGTTGTCAAAGCAATAAAACAGCATTTACATTCACAACAGTAAAATACCATCAAATCACTTCACGTTATGAGTGTTTATTGTCACACACAGTTATCGGAGAATATCAGAGGTGATCAGCAGTGTCATCACAAAAAAATATATATTTTTTAAAGAATAGAAAACTGGTGGACCAGTGGTAAAGGAGTTATTCCTGTGATTTCTGCATGGGTTAAATGCAGAAGGAGAATTTCACACTGTCTGCCGGCGCCAAAGTGGACCAACTGGGCAGGTAACTAAGTGACCATGGGCGGCAATATCGGGGGGTGGGGGGGGT
>JBBMFX010000001.1:20096474-20106838 GCA_037832545.1 Rhabdalestes septentrionalis | reverse complement strand
TCTCTCTCTCTCTCTCTCTCTCTCTCTCTCTCTCTCTCTCTCTCTTATACTTTTCTCTTTCTATCCATTCCTCTTTCTATCTTTCTGTTTTCTCTCTCTCTTCATTCCTTTCTCTTTCTTTCTGTTTTCTCTCTCTTCATTCCTCTCTCTCTCTCGCTCTCTTCATTCCACTCTCTCTCTCTCTCTCTTCATTCCACTCTCTCTCTCTCTCTCTCTCTCTCTCTCTCTCTCTCTCTCTCTCTCTCTCTCTCTTTCTATTCATTCCTCTCTCTGTTTTCTCTCTCTCTTCATTCCTTTCTCTCTCTTTCTGTTTTCTCTCTCTTAATTCCTCTCTCTCTCTCTTCATTCCTCTCTCTCGTCATTCCTTTCTTGCTCTCTCTCACACACTCTCTTTTTCCGTTTTCTCTTTCTTCATTCCTCTCTCTCTCTCATCATTCTTCTGAGGGTCACTTTTGGTAACAAGCATGTGAATATACTGCTTAGTTTAAACCAGAAGCTCTTTTTGAATTCTTAGGTTGTGTTCTTGATCACTAAGCCAATTCTTCACCTGGTACTACTTGCTCTCTCTTCCCACCCACCCAGCCCCCTTCCCTCTCTCTCTCTTTCTTTCTCTCTCTCTGTCAATCACAAGGCAAATTTAAAGACCAAACAGAGAATCTACACTCTAATAAGAGGTATTTATTGATCCATATCAAGTTATAACAGTATTCCAGTAGTACTGCATTGCTGTGGGCGATGAAGTCAGGTGGCGTCATTTTCATTTTACTCCTCTGAACCTGACTTTTACCATGGCTTGGCAAATTGCCAATAAAATAAACTGCAGCATATGATATAAAATTCATAGATCTGTATTGTAATTTACTGGTACATATTTCTTAAGTATTAAATATAAATATGATCTATTCCAATCACCTCAGTTGCAGTCAATTCTCATTCATTTACAGACATAGCGCTGGAACAGACATTTCATTTTAAAAGAGCTTGCTTTGATTATGTAGTTCTGATGTTGAAAAAGGAGTGAAATCAGTGCAAGAGTGCGCATGTGATGGAAAGCCTGACTACTGAGTAAAAATCCAGGTCTCTTTATTGGATTTCTGGTATTTGAAATGGAGGCATGCTGTTTACATGGCCACTTCAACACAGATAGCCAGCTAAATCTGATCATGCTCATATTATTGATGTGCATGTCAACACACTCACTGTAAACAGTCTTGAGGTGAGAAAACATGATTAGATCAGAACAAGCAGGAGTGAAGAGCAGAATCTGTTGATATGACATATATTTACTGACATATAACTCACTGTGTAAATCCCACTAGAATAATGGAGCGAAATGAAATCATCTCGGCTGCAAAAGGGTTAAAAGTCTTTAGCGCGTTCTGATAACTGTTATTGCAAAATTAAAACTCTTTAGAGTGTTATGGTGAATGGAATATGCTGTGGTGTAATGACAAGTCTGCAGCATGTTATTTTGTGCTAGGAGCTACTTTACAGCTGAAAACTTGCGTTCGAAGCCGTGCTTTTGAGATTAGGAGTAATGGACATATTAGAAAGATAGGCTTCTCGCTCCCCGCTGTGTGTTTCTGATGAAAAGCCAGAAATAATTGTAATAACAGAAAGAACAGGGGGAGAAGCATGCTCAAGTCAAGATGAATTATTATTGTGGGCACGGGCAGGTACAGGTGGCTATGCCAGTACCCTTGAAACAGCAGCAAAGGATGTCAGCACAATAGTCCCATTAATCCACAAACACTCTGGCTCATCCTCACTAATGTATCAAACGTGTGTGTCCTTATAACCACAGTCTACCCACCTCTGAAACACAATATATAAAACGGATGTTACTCCTAAGCTAATTCAAGGCAATACAATTTGTGTATATTATGTCTAGTCTGTGATCACTGAGGTCCTGTAATCCTCATTTTAAGCTTCATTTTAAGCTTCTTCTAGAGTGTAGTCCAAATAAATACAGCATTTCTGATGGTTAGTGCTAGAGAGTATCTGTCTTTGTCAGTGTTTTCAACAGTATTGCATTTCAGATTCAAATTGTAAAGCTCTCCCTTCACTCAGACATGTTTCTAGCTTCATAAAAACTTGTGTCAACATCATATTTCTGAAATATAACATTATTAAATGACATTTGTCTGTACGCAGGCTCAGGTACAATAACTGTCTCGGTTTAGCTAGATCCCGAAACTGTAGGTCAAAAAATGCAGCAAGACAGGTTAGAAAATTGTGTCGGGCTCTCAGGAACGGTCCTCAGATGATTTAGGACATGCAAAGAAGAGTTATTTGGTTTCTATCGACACTTAAAAATCAGAGGAAACCACTGTGTCATGTTGAGTCCCAATAGGATCTATTCTTGGGCCTCATATTTGTTCAACTTATGCATGCTGCCTCTTGGCCAAATTCTTCAAGAGTACGAGAGGGTTATTATAGCTCTGTACATGACATAGATCTATCTAGCTACTTCATAAAACTATTTCAGTCCCACAGAGTAAATGCATTTCTGCCCTGAAAAAGTAAACGGCTGGATGCACAAAATCTCCTTTAACTAAACAATAGCAGGAGTATTCCTTTTAAAAACAAATTATGAAGATCTTCTGTACGTTAAGACAATAAAGAGAGAAAACCACACCAAAAATCTTGGTGTAATCATGGATAAAGAGGTTTATTTTATCAATCACATTAAACCTGCAACAAGGTCAGCATTCAGTCCAGAGAATTACAATTTAGCATTATTGGATATTTTGGTAAATAGTGGTATAATAGTGTAATCAAACAAATGTCAAATTATTACGACCGGTCTTCTGCCATTAAAGTTGTTTACAATCATTATAAAATGAGCAAACATATGTTTTTGCATAATTATTTACATAAATTCCCAAAAAGTGACCATATGGGCCTTTTAATGGGCATTGCAAACATTAAGTAAAATGATCCATTATAGTCGATGTGAAATTAATTCAACCCATTCGGCAAGTGAAGCAAGGGGCTCCCAGAGAGCAATGTGTGGGGACGGTCCCTTTCTCAAAGGGAACGCCAGTGATAACACTAGGAGTGCTGGGATTCGAACCCACAACCTTCTGATTACAGGGGCAACTCCCTAAACACTAGGCCACCAGCTGCCCCAAATTATACACAGCAATATATTCTCAGGATTAACTCTGCTGATAAGAAAAGTTAAGAAAAGTTAAGATAAAATAGACAAAAACAGGATCAAGTAAAAATATGTGCAATTTCATATAAGTGATATCATGCAGTCCAAATTCTGATATCTCAAGAACAGAACTTGCAGAGTTGAAACAGGCTCTTAGACTGCCACAGCATATTCAAAACACTACTGCTAGAGTTCTGACAAAAAACAAGAGAAAAGAACAGATTACGCCAGTTCTCAGGTCCTTGCAGTGGCTTCCTAGACCCAGAAAATAGTTCAAAATATTACTCTTTGTTTATAAATCACTGGCTTGTGCCCTAAATAGGTCTCTGAAATGTCTGATGAATATCACCCTGGCAAGTCTCTCGGACCAGGCGGGAGCTGGTCAGCTAGTGGTGCCCAGATCTGAATCAAAACAGGGTGACACGGCGTTTAGTCATTATGCTGCCCGCTGCTGTAACCAGCTCCCCATGGAGATCAGATCTGCCCTAATTGTTGCCAGTTTGAAAAAGGAGCTAAAAAATAGCTTTATTTTCTGCTGCCTTCATTTTGCCAGTCAGACTTGCACAAAAACTTCAATGTTACTTTCTTTACTTTGTTTACCTTTTTTGTTTTACTTTGTTTAATTTGAATCTTAAATCATATTTTCATTCCATGTGATGCTTCTCTTGCTTACCCTTTTTGCTTTCTACATTTATTGCTTTTAATTTATCTCTGTAAATCACATCAAATGGTCTCTGTGTGTGAAAATGGGTTATACAAATAAAAAGTTTGCATTAATAAAGTTGCTGATCCCTCATCTCCCGTGTTCTGGCAGTCTCTGCTAAAAGTGTCTCATAAACATGACACCTGGACTGTTGTTAATGGTAGTCTGTGCCTCAGACCCTCCGCTCACAGAGATGAAGAGCACGAGTTGAGTTAAGCTGGCCCAGCTGTCAGCATTTTGTAATTTTTATTCTGATTAATGTGTAAATAAGTGTGTAAACGTCCTCTGTATTAAACCCCTTTACCAAGCGAAGCAGCGGGCAGCCAGGAACACACCGCCTGGGGAGCAGTGTGGAGACGGTCCCTTCCTCAAGGGAACCTCAGAGGTGCCACTTACCCTCTTGGGATTCAAAATCATGAAATCCTGATCACAGGGCAGCCACCAGCCAACCCACAAGCCACACTTCCTCTAAAAAGCACCTCTGTGTATCTTTCTGATGTGAATCAACATTGGGGGGGTTTTGTGGAATTCCTGTCAGCTTTAGACGTATTTGTGATAGTTTTAAAGTAATTAAGCAAGACATCACTGCATTGTTGCCTGATGCATCACTTTAAGTTATGTTTTTTTTTTTTATTATTAGAGGCTGACAGATACATTTTTAAATGTTTCCAGTACTGATTTCAAATACACATTTTCATACTTCAGCAATTTTAGTTACTGACTGACTGACATGATATTCAATCCTTAAGTGACAGATTAATTATTATCCGTTGATTAGGTTTCTGTTAATTACCTCATCTTTTTCATCGCTATAATAATGTTACTCTCATGCCAAAGGCTAGATTTTTGCATGTTTGTTATTTTTAACCCTGATTTTGTGTTCGCGTTTATGTTCAGTTCGACCAGTTTAGCCTCTTCTGGTTGATGAAATACACTTATTGAGAAAAGGTTTCCTCCTGGATTTAACATTACGTCACTTAGAGACTCCACATAAAGCGCCTATTCAGATTTGAAATAAGTCAGACTGAGGCATCTGATGCTACTGATGGGATAATGGAATGAGTAACGTTATATGTGGTATATATGACATTATATAACCAGAACTGAGTTGATTCTAATCTACCAAATCTGAAACTACTAATATTTGACTTGATATCACATAACTAATATGTAGTTCGCCAACTTCATAGACATTCACACAGGGCTCTGTGGAACAAAAGATCCAATTAACGTAGCTAATTATGGTTCTTGTGTTTGCCAGTAATCAAGAAGTCATGAATATCAGTCAATAGCATCAGAGAAATTGATATATTAGAAAAATTATGAATTTAATATTGAAAAATATATAGGTTGTTTATCAACTAGTGCTGGTATACACAAGCAATGAACAGTTTTCCTAAGCTACTGACAGCTGCTTTTGATGCCATGTCTATCCTTGAGTGTTGTCAGATGTCAAAACATCACTTGGGCAGCAATGTGAGCGTGTGTGTGTGTTTTTGTGTGTGTGTGTGTGTGTGTGTGAGAGAGAGAGAGAAAGTGAGCATATGTGCATGCAAGTGTATCACTGGAGGACATCTGGCTGGTCATTTTCTTTTCTATCTCTGACACAAACACAGCTTTGAGGCCATATCCCTCCACCCATTCTAATCTCGGGTCACTTTCTCAGTGGACACTGTCTATTCAGCAGTACTGCCCAGCGAGATCAGAACTGACCACACCTCAGCTCTCTCGCGTTGCCACGCCGACCCTGGGGGTGCAAAATAATTTACCAGGGGCTCCATGTGTGGGTGGCTCCAGTTCCACCAGATGTCCATTGTGCTGCTTTTGTTTTTGCCCAGCTGAATCCCAGCCCTGAATGAATGGGGACTTGGACTAAACCCATGCAGAGTGTTTAGCCGGAGGGCGTAAAAAATGGAGAGCCGTTTAATAGGGATGTTTCAATGGGCAAAAATAATGTCTGAGTGGGTAAGCATGCATAGCCTAGGAAGACTAAATGCTCCACAGTAAATGCTAATCAATAAACAATAGTATATCGACATTTGTGTCAGACCAAAAGCTGTTGTGGGAGCAGAAAAACAGGCAAGTGTAAAGATCTGAGCGACTGAGACAAAGGCCAGTTTGTGATGGCTAGGCGACTGGCATAATGGAATCTGCGGCTCAATGCGCCAAGCCATTCTGGCAGCCACACAACATTAGTCAGGTGGTTTTAAATTTCATGGCTGCATAGTCCAAATACATTCATTCATAAAAAACGAAATTAACTGAAGTTTCTTTTTTGGAGAAATCTGTTTTCTGTCTGGTTAACATCTATAACACATCAAAGGTGTATTTTGGTGTCATTTTAGCCTCTCTCTACATACCAGCTGCCATTCCAATAGCAGGAATGGAAAACCTAGTATCATATACTAATATTTTCCATCATAACTATTATCAGATAAGGATATGGATGCGCATGAAACTCTGTAAAGAGCTGCTAGTGAGCAATTAAGAGTGGGAAGAGAGGGGTGAGAAATTCTTGCAGCTAAACCAATATGCTACAAAAACATAAGACACTTCTCACCCAAAACTAAAACCTCACAAAGTGAAAAACCCACAAAGTGAATCCATTTTCTCAGTTTGGTAAACCCACCAAACAAGAAGCTCAGGAACTACAAACTCATAAACTTTAATGTAAATATCATTTTATACTGTCCAGCAGCACCGAGGACTGAATGGAGCCAGAGGAGTAACCCTAGAAAAGCAGGGCATGTTTTCAATTGACTGAAAATAGCAGAGTGAATCATCGCATCTCTCGCCTTAAACAGACCCTTTAAGCAGAGTTATACTTGCAAAAGAGATACTAGTAAACATTCGCTGAGCTAGAGAGTCACTCCGCTCCTTGAGGAAAATTAGATCACAGTTCAGGCCTGTCTTATAGAAATACCACCCCCATGTCCTTATGCTGGAGAAGGCCTGTGTCGTTCTGTCATGTGCACGCATTGATCGGATTGGAAAGCTCCTTCGCAGCTCCTGTTCCCCACAGGCCTCCTGCGTTGTGTATCACTGCCTCCGGAATACGCAACAGAACAGGCCTCGGGCCACAGCATAGATTACAAGCTCCAAGTCTCTGTGGTAAATGCTACAACAGCTTATAAAGAACACTGCTGTTTATAACAGTTCTTTTTCCCCCTAGCAACTATTGATCTCTCTCACCCATCATGTTGCCTTGAACGTCACATTCTTATCATAAAAAAGCTAAAAACTGCAGCCCAGATGCATTCAGTGCATTCATTTCTCACTGGCCTCTGTAGCATCAATGGAAGCTCTGCCATTGACAAGAGCACACCTTGCTCGTTAGGAGTGTTATGCCAAGGATTTCATGTTATGGTGAAAGCTATGGTGAAATATCCTCAGAAATATAATACCATTCTTTATTTTTTAGCAAAGATTCTCACACAACGAGGTGCAGTCTTTTTGGCCCTTCATCCCATCTGAAAACGGAATTAAAAAGGTTCATACCAATCTGTGCTGCCGGGAGGATGCTGCTCACGGCAAGTGGCAACAAAATAAACCCGAAGCCTCTAGTTTCCACTTTAAAAGAGTTCCACCGTATTAAAATGTGCCCTTTATGTCTTCTTTATGACACTGACATTAAAAAAGCACAAAAACATCTAATACCAGTATATTTGATCCCAGTAAAATTGATCATCATTATAAAAATACAAATTGAAAAACATTTTATGCTACTGATACGAAATCTCATAATCTTAAAAATAAAGGTTAATAAATGGTTAATATCTGGAACATACATTTCTAGGGAAAAAACTTTCCTTACTCTAGATCCCTTTTTTGGAAAGGGATTTACAACAATCTGACTTTGTTGAACTATCCATTGAAAGGTTCTATATGGAGTGAATCTTCTATGGCATCATTCCACTCATGCGTTCAAGAATGTTTAAAACTGTTTATAACTACCGAGCTACTGATCTGTTATCCATTATATTGCTGTACACTTGCTGCAGACACTGTAGTCGCTCAGCATAAACGGTAAAAACTGCGGCTGGGTTGCACTCGGTGGACCTGCTACTGTGTTTCTTGCTAACCTCTGCAGTGTCTATTAGAATCCAGCCACTGGGAATTGCAGGCTCACTAGGCCTACACTAAATAAAGCTAAAAATGTTATATATTATAATGAAATGCTATGATAAGCACCAGTATTCAAATGGGAAAAGGCCCTCTTTCTTAGCTGACTGTGCTCGTGTGGACTCATGGTGCATGGCACATTAGTATTCTAGCACGGATCTCAGGCCCTGAGAGCAGAAAACACTGCACTGGCAGCTATGACATGTCATCCATGCATCAAGCACAAATCTTGAGGTAAGTTTTACTCAAACACATGGAAATAACACCATGAATTATACATCTGGAAAGCCGCTGCCTTTTTAACCTCATGGAGGTGCAACCGCAGCCGATAGCTGCCCAAGCATGAGTATAATGATACTGATTAGCTTAGCTTGTGGTTACAACCAACCCTTTGTTCATCCTGGAACAAACTGAATCCATATCCGAAGCTGCCAAGACAGGATCTAGCACCTATTTTGGTGGGTCTGGCACATATAAATTTATGCCCGTGAATACATATCCGGAAATACACTCAATAAAAATACATTTTCAATGAATCACCATGGTTTCAGGTATCATTATGGATGTGATCATTTCAGGCATTCAGCAAAACCCCTACAAAATAGGCACAGCTACTGGCTGACACTGAGAAAACCCAATAAAAGAATGTTCTCAAGAACCTTGTTTTTATTCATCAGCTCCGATGCTATCAGGAAACCTAACATAGGGCTCTCACCCTATTAATCAATCATTAAAAAAAGCTTTCTCTGCCATCAACATGCTGGATCTGTCAGTACTATTCTCATAATGAATAAATAAAGAACCAGCAACATGTGCTTTATCATGACTGAGGGCTCAAGGGTCTTCCAGCAAAGAAAAATGGAGTCAAGTCCTCAATCGCTGTGACATTTTTGGAGAAAGTCAAGGAGGAGACAGAGCTTTCCATCCCAGGAGAGACTGTCAGTTACCTTATGCCAATTTGGGATCTTCCCCTTATGCATCCTCGAAGACAGAGGAAGATCCAGAGTGTATGTATGTGTGTGTGGGGGTTTTTTTTAGTTTTTTTTTTTTCAAAACTGCACACTGACCTGAATGCAGATTGAGAGCAAAAAGACACAACAGACAAAGAGGAGAAGCCTGGGTGTATCCTTGGAGGCAAAAAAACCCCTTCTTTTTCGACACATTAGACAGGTAGCATTTTAGCAAGTGCAGGGCTGCATCACGCTCAGACAAGGGCAGAAAGCGAGGGAGCAGGAAGAAATCAGAAAACAGAAAAGACAGAGGGATGAAGGAGGAAAAACAAGCAAGCACGACTGTGCTGCTGCCGAGAGCTCCAGCCCCAGATTCACAATCATTGGGGGAATCAAAACACTTTTTAATAATTCAGTATGAGTAAGGGGGAGGGGGAGAGAGCGTGAGAGAGAGTGTGTGTGTGTGTGTGTGAGAGAGAGAGAGAGTCTTGTAATAAATGAGCTGGCAGAGAAAATGAGAGGAATGAAAAACACTCAGGCTCAGAGAAAGAAACCTGCTCTCATCACACACACTCGTGAGTTTTTTTTCCCCCAGAAACGCTTTAAACACGCAGTTCACTACACCTTCAACAGCACGCTCTGCTACATTCACTCCTGTTCACCTTTACATAATCCGGCTCCCTCTATACAGCTCAGAGTCAAACAGAGCTCACCTCAGCACCGGCTCTACACTACACACTCTTCTGGCAGATGGTGCTCATTCTTTTTCACCACACCAGTAAAGCGGTGATGGTCGTAACTCAACGAGGGTACGAATTTCGTGCCAATTTCCACCTAAATCAATTCAATCTAGGAGGCCGCCTCCGAACACATTGTCAGGTTCTTCAAATCTTCTGGGTTTTTAGAGTTTTTCAATTTGGTGTCCCACCAGCATGATTGCACATATGTATTTTTTCCCCCATCAAGGCGAGAGCCTAATTGTAACTGAATGTGGTTGCAGGGGGAACGAAATGGCTGGTGCTTCAGTGCTGGGCCCCCCTGCTCTCCTCCAGTTACTGTTTTTAATTCCTCCACTCTGCCAACAAGGTGAAAAACACTCGCCAATTAGCCGGAGCCCCTGTGATTATGCTGCTCTTGCTAACAAGTCCCATTTCCATCATTTATTTATTCAGAGGCCACACTCACACACACACATACCGGCACGTACACACACCATCTCAAGCAGAGGCCTTGAAAAGGAGGATGTGGGTAGTCCTTTCTCGCTGCAAGCTTTCTCTCTTTCTCTCTCTCTCTCTTTTTCAATCACTCTCTCATTTAGTCTCTTTCACTCTCTTTTTCAATCACTCTCTCATTTAGTCTCTCTCTCTCTCTCTCTCTCTCTCTCTCTCTCTCTCTCTCTCTCTCCCTCTCTCCCTCTCTCTCTCTCTCT
>JBBMFX010000001.1:20039846-20059164 GCA_037832545.1 Rhabdalestes septentrionalis | reverse complement strand
GTAGTTGGGTGAAAAGTGGGACAAAATTACCAGGGTCCCCAGTGGGGGGAGGGCCCCTGAGGTTGTAGGTAGTTGTGAACCTCGAGCTTACGCGGTCCCATGGCCACTGCTTGTGCATAGGGCCCAGAATTTGGTGCTACTCCCCTGTGTGTGTGTAAGGGTGTGTGGGTGAGTGTGTGTGTGAGAGAGTGTTTGGGTGAAGATGTGTGTGTGTGTGTGTGTGTTTGTGTGTGAATGAGTGTGAGTGGGAGAGGGTGAGTGTGTGTGTGAGTGAATGTCTGTATTTGTCTGTGTGTGTGTATTTGTCTGTGGGTGTGTATTTGTATCTGTGTCTGCCCTGCGATGGACTGGATAGGCTCCAGCACCCCTGTGGCCTTGATTAAGGCTAAGACTTGGATTAAATGAAAGAATGAGTTAATGGTGAAAATAAGGCAGAATAAATACAAATGTAAATAGTGCAGGTTCCATTCAAGATGTAAATCCAGTGTGAATGTTACTCACTGCGTGACTCCAGCTGTCCAACTGTGCTTGTGAAATTACATTTAAATGGTGTAGCACAACAAAACATAAACAATACCAGTAAAAAGAATGAAAACATTACTAAACACAATAAAGGTCATTTATCATAGAATATTGAAAGGAGTTGCATGTAAGCTTAATTCTCTAAGAGGAGGCTTTAGAAATCTATAGCTAGATTTAAAACGCTGATAATTAAAGGCCTGAAAGAACCCCTGAAAGTATTCTGCACCTGCTGCGAGGTTTTGTCTCGCCTACGTCATTGGCATTTCAGCATGTTTCGTAAAATGTAGCAGCGGTAGAGCAAGGCACATAATGAGAGCGGACAACTCACATCATGGCTCTACTTTTTTAGCGCTCGTTTGAAGGATTGCGGTACATTTTATGCTAAAAAAGATCAAAAGGCTCAGTTTCCCCTGTTGCTTAGTTATTGTGTACGTTCAGTAGAGTCGAGGAAGCCTCGCTGTGGCTGCCTGTACGTCTTGGCTGTCCACATATAAGCGCGGTATTGAAAGTCATCCCGGCGCTACAGTGTGCAGAGCTCCAGCCGTGCACTCGGAGTCCGTCTGACAGTTTGATGGGCAGTAACATTTTGTTCTTTTGTCTGTGTGCCATACTTGTAGTTATACCAACACTAAGCACACTTGTGTAGCTCTATAGGTGTGTGTGTGTGTGTGTGTGCGCGCGCGTTTCTGTGTGTGTGCAGGCGTTCGTCCACACTCTCACTCCTTTGTTCTCTCCTTGTCAGTGCGGTTGCTGGCACTTTGGCATTTCTTGCCGTCCTTATGGCATTTCTGAATCCAGCGCCTACAATTGTGCAGCTGCTTAGTCTAGAAGCCGGGCCTGGCCTTCTCATCACTCCTGAGTTTGTGGATGGATGGATAGAGTGATTTGTCAGTCCCACTGAGCTGAGTAACCTTTTACTGTTAATAAACTCGCCCTTTCCCCAAGTAATGACCTGTCTGGGTTTGTCCAGACTGAAGGAGGGCAATTCTTTAACCTTTTTATCAGAGAAAGCCTCAGACATTCAGCCTCCTCCGCTCCCTCCCCTTCTCTCCGTCCGCACAGGCCCCCTTCTCTCCGTCCGCTTCTATATTGCTTGAGGGTGGCGTGCACAGCCTCCTTTTAAACATGGAGGATTTAAAAACCATAACCAGCTGAATTTACTCAATTCACTATTGACTAAATTCAGCTGATTATGGCTTTTAAAAAAGAGGAACATCTAAAATTCATAGTAATTCAATGACTGTAATGGGAACCTGAGACATAGACCAATGGAAAACATGACTAGTGTTGTCAAAAGACCCGGTACTTCGGTACCAAGTCGGTACAAAAAAAAAAATGTAAATGTTACAGTACCAGGTTTTCTGAAGTACCGGTGGTACCGAGCACCCGGTTCTTGCTGCGCTAACAGTTGCGTCTGCATAGTAAAAGCACAGAGACATGGCGACCGGCGGTGCTGCGTGATGAGGCGTCTCTGAATACGCTCGTTGAAAAGAAAGGAGGAAAGAGCCACTTGTGGAAGTAGTTTGTTTTTGCGACCGATGAAATGGGCGACATCACTGATCACCAGAAACCCATATGTCAAAAGGAGGAACCTTATAAAACACCTCAAAGACCGTCATCCAGATTTAATGAAATAATTCAAGTAGGTAAGATTTATTTTTATTTTATATATAGAGCTTTTTTTTTTAATAAAAAAAAGGTACCCTATATTAATTTGAATGGCGGATTGAAATAAACATTGCCATTTGTTTAGATAATCGTTAGCATAAGTGGGTAATGCTAACGCGAGTGTCAGAATAAAGTTTCTTTATTAACTATTTAATGCCCCTACAGTGTTTAAAACAGGACATAATGGTGTACTATATTTACACACCACAGGCTTTTAAATGACCTGTGTAGCCAAAATATGTGTGTTAAAAAACAAATGTATGGTTAATGTTTGAATCTTTAAAATCGGTCCATCACAAACGCAGTTCAAGCTTATGAAATATGGTTTGTGCAGTTTGATTAAATAAAAGTCAAAAACAGTCCTGTATAGTTTGGTAAGGCATTACAATTAGATACCATTCATTTACATTACTTCATACGTTATATAACATCAAGTTAAAATGAGGGAACATTAAATAATGAATGTTATTTTATAAAAGCACTTGATGCAATTTTAAATTAAGAAGAATAGCTGCTGTGTAAAATTTGTTTATTGTTAGGTCATACCAAAGGGAATCTTTTTGTAAGGGTTTTTTAATCAAAGAGTTTCTGTCTGTGTAAAATTGATATAGGATAGGCCTACTTAATATAAGTAATCTTATCTAAATGTATTATACATGCTGAGGTTTATTTACTGAAAATTTACATCTAAAATTCATATACATTTGTTTTACTGGTTTAAATGTTCTATTTACAGCTACAGGATTAGGAAGACCACAAAACACCAAAGCAAACTCAGCAGCTGCAAACGTATGGCAAAAACTCACCTGAGGCAAGAAAACTGAACTGAGCTGTTGCTAAATTCTGGATCAAGTGCCAGTTTATACAGTTGAAAAATATTTTGTTTCATTAATACAAATGTTGAAGTTTATAAAAAAGAAGAGTATATATTCTGTCATGTAATTATTGTTTGTTATTCATAAAAATGTTTATATTTTCACATTTTTGTGTTTTGCTCTGGTACCGAAATTGGTACCAAGAACCGTGGATTTTCACTGGTATTGGTACCGAATACTGAAATGTTGGTACCGTGACAACACTAAACATGACTATAAAAACAATGGGACAACTGAAATGTATATTATTTTAGTGTCTGTAATGGGACCTAAAACCTGGACCAATGGAGGAAGGTAGCCTGGTCTGATAAATGACATTTCCTTGGACATGGTTTGAACAGCTCCAGATTCACAGTAGGGAAAATGTGACCTGCTGGAGGCAGTATGATATTCTGGGCAGCGGTTTGCTGGGAAACCTCCGATTCTGGCTTTAAAGTGGATGTTACTTTGACCTGTACAGCCTACAGTAAACACTAGTTGCAGATGAGGTACAGCCCTTCATGCTGACTGGGTTCCTAAATGGCAGAAAATGTGTCCTGCCACACTGTAGAATTTGTTCAGGAGTGGCTTGAGGAGTATCACACATAGTTCAAGATCTTTGATACTTCAATCCAGTTGAGCATGTAAGGGATGTGCTGATGAATAACACACTGTCTTTATTACTTTCAAAAAAGCTTTCTTATTTTCTTTCTGTCTGGAAATGAAATTGTAATTCATTCTAATCATGAACACATGCCCAATCGGATTGCTTTTGAATTTTCAACACAAGTGAGATATGATTCATCGGCATGCCATCACTATTCATGAAGTTCCAAATTAATTCTTGGGGTTTTAGATTTCTGGTAGTTATAATATATTAAAACTCGTGTGTGTGTGTGTGAGTAGCTGAAGCCGGGTGTCCTGGTGTTTTTCAGCGCTGCTGGTGTTTTGCAGAGCGGTTCGGTCTGTTTAGTATTGTGAAACAGGCTCTACTTCCCAGCTCCTACTTCATACTGTCAGATGTACGAACCATTTCCTTGTGCTTTGTTGTACCTCGGTCAGTACGCTGAGAACTATTTGTGATGCTCTTCTTTATTCCGCTCAGGCCACGGGTCCCTGGCCGCAGGTCACACATGTTTTGTTCTGTAATGACCAGGGGTCAGGGGTACCACCTTCATCTGGACGCCATGTGTGTTTTTGTTCTTTGGCCCGAGAAAAAGAATGTTTCTGGTTAATTTGCTAATTAGAGCCTGGACAGTGCATAGAATTATGCCAGAAAGTGAAAGTAAAACCTCCAGATAGGTCTGACCTGGGCAGTCAGTGTGTAAAGGTTTCTGTGACATTAGGCTCTGCAGGATCGATAGGTCATTTTCTCCTCCCGCGGCTCAGACCCGAATTTAGCATCCTTGTTAAAGTGCGCACAACTGGTTGCGTGAGTCATCTGCTGTGAACGCGGTTTATCACGGATGAAGGAAAATGGCCACTAATTGGTTGTGCTGTGTCACTCAATGACACCAGTAAGTCATTTGGGTTTTGAATGTGAAGGAAAACGTCTTCGTAATAAATTCTCACCCTCGTCTGTAATTATGCTTCTCATTTGCCGGACGTCTGTGTGCCACGTGTTCGGGGCACGTTTGAGGACTGTTTCCTAGACAACAGCGCGGGGCGTCCATGCATGATGCTGGTACTGAAGAAAACGAGTGGGAAAACACATCCGAGCCACTCCAGCACCCATTCAGTACCATAATGTCGATTGATTACATTTTTCTAAAATACTAAGTGCCTTATTTGAGGACTGTTTTGGTCAAATTATTGGGAATTGGCAGCAGAGCCTGTTGTCATGTACTACAGTGGACATGTGTGTGTAGTGCTGTTGAACTGAAAGCAGATCACTCAAAATGATTTTTTTCATTCATAAAATATGAATGAAGTTAATGGACCTGTGGTTCCAGCACTGGACTAGAAGAAGTCACAGAAACTACTAAAAGCTAAAATGATAAATGGAGTTTGTTAACAAAATAAAGCTATATTCTTCAATTAAGGGATTCTGTTTTCATATTCAGTGTTAGAATGAGGTACTTAACCCTGACCAGTGTTTCCTGAGGTTCGAGAGATTCCATCTGGTTGACTGGGGGTGGGAGCTGGGTGGTTATTGGGGGTCCTTGGTGATTTTGTTCCCTCAGGCAGGGGAGAAGGACAGGGTTGGCAAGCAATTTTCATCTGTCCAGTAGGATGAAGAGGATTGGCAGGTGATTTCCTTTTGCTGAATGAAGAGGGGTTGAGTGTGTCAAACAAAGGGGGCTTGCAAAGTGATTTCGTTTAGTCACCCAGGGGGTCTCGTTTTCGCTTTTTGCCCAAGGTGGGAAAGAATGGCAGGAACTCAAAGCCCATTACACAGCACTGACATAACCACACCAAAAACAGGTCATGGGAGACATCAGCTACATTTGAGAAAATAGTTAGTTAGCATGAATTCTATTGTTCTCTTTGTGTTTTTGCTTGCAAGAAAATTATTTTTAAAAAAATGAAAATACCCTTTAATGGTTGAATGTTACTGGTATGTTACTGGAATGGCCCTGACATTTACAATTACGTTCAGGGCATTTAGCAGATGCTCTTATTCAGAGCGACGTATATCAATCTTTAAGTCGTCTGCGTCTGTTCTTTAAAAAGCTAAACTTAAACCAACACCCGTTTTAACCAATTTACTGCCGGTAAAATTACTCACATTAACAGATCCTGTCGAAAAAAAGTCAGAGTTTAAAGCATGGGTACGGAAAAATGAAGGTCAACGAGGGACTCCGCAATAGACATGACATGATATAATTTTGAATGATGTGTTCGCGGTGTAGTTCTGCCAGTGTTATTTAATAAATACAAACATTTTCTTCGTTACTGATTATACCACTCATTCATTATAAGGCAGTTTAGTGGTATGTTCCCCAGCGCTATGCAGAACCATGTATAATGTAGCATGTCACAGTTAATAAAGCCTTAGCCAAACATGAGGTACATTAGGAACACCCTAATGGTTACTACAGAGCGAGCCACCCAGGCGATTCAGACATTTTATGGATGATTCCAGAGCACTGGGAGTGAAAATGTTCAGCTGGGAAGAAAATTCAAACTGCATAAAGGGTGGTTTATGCTGGTGAGTTCAAGGAAATTTTCCCCCGTTCGCGGTTGCTTATCTTGATGTGTGTCGTTGTGCTGTTTTATGGTTTATGATCTCGTTGCAGGATGTTCAGATGAAGGTATTTAGTCAGCTGCAGTCCCCCGAGTGCCCCAGGCTCAGTGCGTTAGAGCTGTAAGAGCACTGCTCAGGGACCCTTTGCGGTGGAATGCAGCAATAAACAGTTGTGTTCAGATCTTTAACAGGCCCATATCTTGGAAAACCAACTTTGTCTCAGTTTGTTAAATAAAATAATTTGATGTAGAACGTAAACACTGTTCCCCTGATTCTTACAGGCCACATGTGGAAACTAAGCTTCCAGAATAATTTGTTTTTTCCACCCCGATTACAAGATATCCACCTTTCAGCCTAACCTCGTTTGTGTTATAAAAAGTATTTTTGATGACACACACAGATTCCATTACAAGCTCATTTAATTCTGAGGGGTAAAGAGAGTTTTGAAAATAGTCATGTAAAATGAATTATATGAAGTTATTGGTACAAAAAAACCCCACACAAATATCATTAGTAGACCAGAAAAATGAACTACAAGAAAAATGTAAGATATTTGTCCTTTAATCTATAGACTGCTGTGCTTTTTTCTCTCCTGTCCGACCAGCGTATGGAAAAGTTATTCCGTTTTTCAAAAGATGTGAGTTTTCATGTTTTGTTCAGTTCAGTAATCAGCCATCATGTATTTTTCGTTAGCACAGCCATGAGTCAGTAAATCCAGTTAGAGAATCATTTATTGATTAGTCTTGGCTGCTGAATGCACTGCCTAGTCCCCTGTCTTTCATATTGCCTGTAGAAAATAAGAATATTATTTTTATTCTTTGTTCACATTCATTTCACTTTTTTGACTTTTCACACAGTACAAAAAAGTACAATACAATACAGTACATTTACACTGATCTACACTACCAGTCAAAACTTGTAAAACACCCCAATTTGTCTTTTATTTTGTATTGAAATTCAAGTGTCTTGTTGTTATTTTGTGGAATGTTTTTCCAGCTCTGCTGGAGAAGTTCCCATAAGCTGCGGCTCTTATAGGTTCTCTGCTTTCACTATTCTGTCCAGGTTGGTTTCAGTCTGGACAATTCTGGACACTCCATGTTCTCCAGATCTCCATCCTGTTCTGTTTTCTGAGGGAGCTCTGGTAGAGCATGGACTTATGATTTGGGATACTATCTTGCTGTAAGGCGAACTGACCCACTCGATACACCTTTCTACCACCTTAAATAAGTCTACAGTTCTGTATCAAATTATATCACAGCGTTTTGTGTTGTATTTTTTGTCCTATTATGCATTGAATGTTTTGTAAGAATCGAATCGAGTCATTGTGAGGTTTCATCGCCCAAGTCTTCGGAGTGTATTGCTCATTAAGGCATGGTGGTATTTATCAAGTCATCCTGTTACTGCAGGATTTATGAAGTCAGGAGTGCATCAGTAAGCAGTAGCAGCACTTCAGTTTACACACTGGGACAGAACAATAGATCCTTCTTTGTTTGTTATTACAGAGGAAGCATCTGCAGCATGACACAGCAAAAAAGGGCCACAATGTGAAGCACATGCAGATGAGCTGTAATCAGAAAACGCTGCTGCCTTTCTCTGATTGTTCTTATAAATCACAGGCGGACTGAAAAATACCATCTCTCCAGACCATACAGACCGATCTCCTTAATCACACTGGAGACAGAAAGAACCTGTGCATCAGTATGTTTATATCACACACACACACCACCAGTCAAAAGTCTGGACACACCTTCTCATTCAGTGTTCTTTCTTTGTGTATTATTTCCTACATCGTAAATTAAATTAAAAAAAATAAACTAAATAATGAAGGAACATGTGGAATTATGCAGTAAACAAAAAAAATGTAAACCAGAATATGTTTTGGAATAAGGTAATGATGGACTGTTTTCTTTTTACTTAATTAAGTGGTTCTTGCCATAATGTGGAGTAGAACCTTAGTGGAACAGGATCACTAACTGTGTACCAACCTGATCAACACAACTGATGATCCAAACACATTAAGGAGGCAAGAAATTCCACTAACTAACTCTTGACGAAGAACTCCTGATAATTAAACACCATTCCAGGTCGATTCCTCATGAATCTGATTGAAAAAATGTCAAGTGAGCAAAGCTGTGATCAAAGCTTTAGGTGATGTTGTCAATATGAATCTACAATGTAGCCAATAATAAAAACAAACAAAGTCATTGAATGAGAAGGTGTGTCCAAACTTTTGACTGGTAGTGTGTGTATTTTTGTTACCCACATTTTATTATTCCAGCTTATTTTCTCTGGACTTTTCGTGCCGTGTTGACACAGCCTATTAAAGACAGATTTTTTCTCCAGTTTGTTGTTTTAAATGTGTCCATAAGCTACAAACAGGCTTTATGATGTTGGGCCTGTCTGGTTTATGTTGAGGGACACTGATGAGGTGAAGCAGCTTGGGAAAATAAATAAATAAATAAAATCATACAGTTTTAAGTTTTATTAGGATTTGTGTTCCAGTCAGTCATTCTCTTTTTGCACCACTGATTGAATGTCATATCGAATTGAAATATGCTCATTTTTTGGTTAAAAAGTATATTCCGTCTGTCGCAGCTTCATGTTCTGTCCTGGTAATGCGGCCCTGTGGCTCGCCAGCCAGCTCATATGAAATCTCAGAACCTGCACCTGTCACTCACTCTTACATTTCACTCTCATGGCTTCTGGCCTTTTCTCTGCTCCACAGTGGCCTTGCAGCTGCCGGAGGGGTTGCAGATGTTTGCCTGTGTGATCGCGGACATCATTGAGAGGTAGGCACACATTCTTGCTTTTACCTTTATACACGAGAAGGCCTGTACAGAAGTCTTGATCCACCCCTTACTATTCCACATTTTACCATAATAGATCCAGACTTTCTTGTATTTTAATGTGGTCTTGAGGAACAGTTCTTCAGACTTCCTGAAGGAGTTTCAGAGAAATGTTTCTGTTGGTTACACACAGTGACGTATGTATTCAATAAAATCGAAGAGCATCTAACTGAAGTCCTGAGCCAGTGAAGAACAAAGGAGCAGATGGTTCCAGATGATCAGGCGATGATCAGTATACTGGTGGTGCTGAATGCTGAGTGGTTGGAACTCCTTTATCTAGGCTCCTTGTATGTTTGCCCCAGCAAGGTGATTCAAAGCAAAATATGAAAGGATGAGGAGAGGCTCAAGACCCAAGCACAGTCCTGTTTGCTTAAATTTTTGATGGCACAGTTTTAACATTGTCTCGGCACATCATTCTGTTTCTGCTAAAGTAACTGAGTTGAGGAGACAATAATACTGACATCCAGAATCACTAGAGATGGAGCTGAAGTAGTCTTATTTCTGTTGCTAATTACTTTTACAGTCTTTTAGATTTGCCTCTCTGTCTGGCCTCTATTACTGTGACCACTGTCAAAGGCAGTGATGTAACTGTTCTGTAACTGAAACCAAACAGCGGTCGAGGGTTCGGTTCATTGTGAATATGATATTATTTATCTTTGTGTCACCGAGAGAATGTGCTATTCTGGGTTCAGTTTCAGATTATGCAGGCCACACAGGTACACCTGAAGAGCAATTTCAGATTGTAGATTTCTTTCTATCGGTTAAATGTGCTCGAGCCACAGGGTTCTTATGGGCAGAAATCTTGTGAAAAAGGCCCAGTGCCTCTTATTGTGTGTGATTGTGTGCGTTTGTGTGTGTGTGTGTGTGTGTGTGTGTGTGTGGGTGGGGGTGTGTGGGTGGGGGTGTGTGGGTGGGTGGGGGGGTCTGTGTTAGTCTCTCTATTTCTTTCTCTAATTGTCTCTGTCTGTCTCTCTCTCTCTCTGGGTTTGGGTTTATGTGTATGTCTCTCTCTCTCTCTCTCTCTCTCTCTCTCTTTCTCTTTCTCTCTTTCTTTCTTTCTTTCTTTCTCATACACACACACATTACTACCCAGTTTTTTGCAGCGAGTGTTGACCGAAAAAAAACAAACACAGTGGAGGATGAATGATGATCTGGTCCTGTTTCTATCCCAGAACCTTTCTCCTCCTTCATGAGCTCAGTTATTCAACCTCCTTCATGAGTTTAGATCAGTTATTTAGTCTTAAACACTATTTTTGTTACTTTGTGTCTATAGGCCTCACCCTTCGGGCCTTGCAGGCTGAACTCGGTCAGGGAAGAGTGGGGAAGGCAGTATGTGGAGGCTATTAAATACGCCGGTGTTATCATAATTCCTCATTGCAGCTCATATCTGAGACTCAGCAGAAAATTACACAGGATTGCCAGTGCCTGCCTGCTATCACTGCCTCACTTGTTAAGTGAGGGAAGAGGGCAAGCCATTATTCCTCTTAATTGCGCCTTGTTACAGCCTGCATGAAACATATTGCATGCAAACACACTTTTGTTCACACATGCAAACACACATCCACAAACACACACACACACACACACACACACACACACACACACCGCAAACAGAAAGTCCTGGGCTGAGGAGGACAGCTAGCATCTTCATGGTCATATTAAAGTGTGCACAAGCCAGAAATGTTCTTTCAAATTCGCCTCTATTTTGAATAAACATGTTAACATGCGCAGTGTAGTCACTTTATATATTACAGCAGCGTTTCTGAAACTATGGGCCACGGACTGGTGCCGGTCCGTGAGAACTTCCCCGGAGCCTCGCTTCTGCACCAATCAAAATTCGGTCAGATCCAGCTCTGATCTCAGCACTGCAGTCCCATGCGCGCCTCGGCCCGCCCCCTCGACTTCACGCCCCGCCCCTTGTTTGCATTCTGCAACGTTCCGCAATTTGTTTCATTCTCTCTAAACTTTTCACGAACACACACGCATTCTGAGAGCTATCGAAAAATCACGGCGTGTTCAAAGGCAGCAAGTCTGGATTCTTTCTCTCTGAAGCGTCCATCAAATCGGATGGACCACGGATCTGATGCTTTTCTTAACTGACAGCCACGAAAACAGACACAAACAGGCTGAACTCGGAAAACTTGCTCCAAGCAGCTTTGTCAGTGTGTCTTCCTCGTTTTGACCAGTTAGTGGCGAGAAAGCACATTAAAATGTTGATTAAAATTTGTGGTGCAAAATAATCCTTGTATAACTAGATTTTTTATTTTATTTAGGTTCAAAGTCAATCTGCATGTTAAAACAAAACAAAATGTGATATTGTCTATTGTCTAATACTATTGTCCCTTCATAAAAGGGGTGGTACCGTTGGCACATACACTGAAATCTAAACACAAGACCAAAACAAGACGTGAGAGATGGCAGTAGAGGACACAGACACATGTCACACGTGTGGAGATCCTTCAATCTAGACACACAAACAGCTTGGAGACCTGCAGAACCTGAAAGTCAGAGTTAAAGTACAGTAACAGTCCCGGCGTTCTGCACGTCTGCTGAAACGGCACTGCTAGCTAACATGCTAATGCTAGCACTGCAGAGATCCGTCCGGTCTAGAGGAGTGGAGGCTTAAACTGTTCCCACTTTCTATTTACACTTAAATTTACCAGAACATTCAAGGTATCAGCCTCTGTTTTGTTTAGTTTAATTGTCGTGTTGACTATTATTGTTATAGAGAACTTTAATAAAAGTTATTTTTATCAATGTTGGACACCCTGTTCCTGCGTAGGTGTGACGTCATCACGACCAAGCGACTCGACTTCGGCTATCATTATAGATTATTTGTTAATAATGCCCTAGTATATGCCACATTCCCCTTGTAATAATAATAATAATACATTTTATTTGTGGGCGCCTTTCTGAAACCCAAGGTCACCTTACATAGGGATACAATAAAGAATTACAACAATAAAGAATTACAATAATCGATCCTTACATAGGGATAGGCAAGACAACAGACATAGACAATAGACAATAAACAGTGTCAAGAATAATAATAACTTGTGGGGTCGATGTGTGTCTGTGTGTATTTGCGAGTCTGCCCAGGGTTGCTCCTCCTTTTTCATTCATGTTTTCTTCCAGTCCTCCACCCCTGGATATACAATCCCATCTTTTTTCAGGAAATCCCCCTCCCCTAGTCCTTGGCATAAGCAGATCCCCCTCTGCACGTCTGCTCGATGCTAATTAGACAGCCGTCCTGCTGTAGAGAGGTGTGTGTGCAGAGAGAGAAGACGGTTGTGACTGTGTGTCACTGCTGGCCCTGTGTTGCCCCAGGCCCTCGCTCAAACTCAGCCAAATGATCTGGGTTGTGAAAGCATCGTTGTGCCAAAATGGCATATGAAGTTATCAAATGTCTCATCCAGTTAGACTCTTCAGCGCGGCTGTTCCTGATGAAGGAATTTATGAATCAACAAAAATGGCCTAAAAGTCGACATACAGGGTATGTCTGTGATCTGATAAGATCACAGACACCATCAGTAGTCTTGTTCCTCACATGCTCTGTGACTGTGCTGAAAATGGCTCACCACTCATAACAAATCTGTTCAGATGTGGTCCCATTCCACTGGTTAGAGAGCGGCTGATGTTCTGTATTTACCTATAAATTGCACCTATATTTGGAGTCACTTGTCGTATTAATAATAGTTGTACTTGACTCAGCTCGGTGAAAAGAAAGGTAAGATTATGACACCTGGATCACTAATGCTAGGACAAAGAACCAGCATTAGTACGGCAAATGGGTTTCTGTTACAAATAAAAAGACTGGATTCCGAGTTGTACCCATGCTGCCTGATGGCCGGGCCAAAAGTGGGCCACAGCCAATCTAACCTCACCACTGCTTTTTTCAGAATGCAAAGTAACAACTGGGAAGGTGAGGAAGCATAAGCATTAAATTTCAGTTTTTAACGCTGTAAGAATCTTGAAGATGTACCAGGATTTCGCCAACAAATTAGCTGGGTGAGATTTGCATTGTACAGTTAAAACAATTTAAACAAAAACATAAATGACTATGAAAAATAAAAGGCCACGATAATCAAAGCAGCTTTGACAGAAAATCCTTCTGCTGGTTTGTCGAACAACTGTGGGGAGACAATTGCACTGCCTGCGTATCACACTGTTATACACTGGAAAATCAAAATGGGCTGCAGTCCCATTGATGTACTGTTTAGGTACAGCACAGTTCCTGTGTAAATATACATTTTCGTTTGAAATGATTACTGTTTATCTTTACCATTGATGGTGAGGCTTTATACATGGTAGATAACTTCTGCCTACTTGGATTGTAGTTACATTTGCGCCTCAAGCAGGTGCTCTTGAAGGACAGTCTGATCTGCAGCTCACTTCACTATTCAGGACACATCTAACGCTTCTTGTACACAAATGAGTTCAACTGTGAAGACGGCGATTAGTAGCTTCTTTACAGTTCATTAAAAGATAAATATGTTAAATGTTTCCGGTAAAATGGACAATTAGTGTATCTACCTGGCTGGTGAACTGATAGAATGCCAGTTCAGTGTGAATTCCAAAGCTCATGTGTATCTGTTGGTTTGTTAGTGGAAAACAGGCATGGACTTCTATCAGTAGATTCTGGAATTCATCCTAAATTGTTGCGCCCACTTAGTTGATTTTTGTTCTATCTTGCATCTGCACCCCCCGCCCCCTTCTGTTTTTAGCTGCTGTGGAAAGTTATTGGCTGATGTCAGAGACTCTGTACCTCATTACCGGTTGTCGGCCCTCATGGACTTTCCACCTCGCTTGCAGACGAGTTTTCAGTCGATTCTGATTCTTACCTTTGGGTCCGTGTTGGATTCATATCTTGTACTCCTCCCCTCCCTCCACATGTATTTCTCCCCACGGCTTCTCGCTCCATCTCTTCGCGAGAGCCACGCCTCTCTCATTTCCTTAAACCTTTCCATCTCTTGCGACATGGTCATCTCCTCCCCGCACTCTAGATCTCCTGTTTCGTGTGTGTGTTTGTACGAGTGCAGGAGTGTGTGTCTGGAATGACGTTGGCATCGATAGGCCCTCTCTCTCGCTCTCTCGCTCTCACTCTCTCGCTCCCTCTCTCGCTCTCTCGCTCTCTCGCTCTCGCTCTCTCGCTCTCTTGCTCTCTTATCACTCTAAAGTGGTCCTATCTCGCTCGCTCCTATCTGACTCTAAAGGCACAGCGTGTCCACACACTCCATCCCTACCTAGACCGCTCCACTCTAAAGCTAATGAGAGCAATTACTGCCTGCTAATTACTTTCCTAAAACTCTTTTCCCCTCCTGACACACAGCTCTATATTTCTCTCTCTTTCTCTCTCTCTCTTGCCCCCTGTAGGACGTTCGCCTCTCATCTCCACATCTTGATTTCACTTCATTTCTCCACCAAAGCAAAAACCCTCAGTATGGAATTATCACCTTCAGCACAGCCGGTCGCAAACACGTGCCAAGTCCATTCGGTGCTGAGTGTTTTCACTGAGAGACACTCTGAAGATCTTGAACTGGACAGCCTTCCCTGGATGGCCTTCAGGGGTCACAAAGGTCATGCTTCAGGCGGCAGGATATTAACACAGAGTGAATGCAGAAGTGTCAAAGCAGGCATCTGAGGCATTTGTTTTCTGCGATTAGGCAGTATTACCTAAGATCGCTGTTTACCATTGTCTGATTCTTGAGACTAAATTAAGAGGACGCTGCCAGTCTAATGCCCACTGATGATTACCGACAATTTTGATGCATCTTCTAAAACTTTCTATCTAAGGAGTTCCGGTTTCCATGTAAATTCTGGAGGAGCCTGTGAAACCTTTACCCACTGTGCTAGCATATCACCATCAGTTCATCTTCTGGAAAACTTAATTTATGGAGATATAACTTCATTTACCCTTAAATGCAGAGTTCTTAAGTCAGGAATCTTTCCTGCAAACCAGTGTCCACCCCACTGCCACTGTAAGAGCCCCGTAGTTATTATTTAATGCATATTTTCTGTCCTGCCATAAATATTGTTTGCGCAATTATTATTTATTGCTGTCTACCTCCATTGTTGACTCCACTGCTAGTGCAATATCCATCATAATATTGTATGCTTTCAAACACTGACTGCACTATGTGTTGTCTTCCCTTCTTGATAGTGTTGTCTAGTGGGTAAAACATGCTTGTGACCACACAAAGTTGGTTTCTACCATTGTGTTTCTACCATTGTGTCCTTGAGCAAGACCCTCAGTGTCTCCAGAGAAACTGTCCCTGTAACTAATGATCGTATGTTGCTCTGAATAAGAGCATCAGTCAAATGCCCCCTTTACCTTTACCCTTTATTGTTCTTGTGTTTATATTTTACTCTTTTCACTCTGTGTATTTTGTCCTGTCTGCACTGGTATAGCACTTGTGTGGTTTCTGTTTTTCTTCCTGTGCTGCTCCATGATCCTTAAGGAAAGTTGTTTGTTCCCCCTTGTTCAGTATGTGTGGCTGAAATGATAATAAACCTACTTGACCTCAGTTGACTTGACAGTCAGTGGTACATCTGCTGCAGAGGTGGTAGATTTTAGGTTTGGAGAGGAGGTTTTAAACTGCTTGAGTTTGCATTTAAAGGAATTGATGAGCTGGGTCACTGCAGTGGAAACAGTGATGTCATGCAGGGTTAGCCCAGGTCAACCCATGGCATGGATAAGACCAACTATTACATGAGCGCAAATCTGGCAGTTGGCACAGTGTGTATGTGCTGGATGTACACGGGCAGATAGTACTGGAAGTGTGTGTGTTGGGGTGATTGAGGTCTCCTCCCAGCTGTGGAAGGGGTTGATCACTGACTGGCAGAGCCCCTGGGAGATGCAAATCTGGGTGGAATCTAAGCTGATTTAACTGGATTGAGGGGGTTAAACTGTAATGAGCACAAGCTGCTCTAAATTTGACAAACATACACACAAACACACTCTCACACATCATGTTTGTTCCAAGTCTGGGGGCGGCGAAGGCCATTCCAGATCTTTTCTTGACGGTGTTCAAGGTAGATTTTTTTTGTTCTTCAGCTCCTTCTAAGCGTGTAGATATTTAGCAGAATCCTTTCCACATTTTCCTGCTACTAGCTGTCACACTGCCCAGAACAATAATAGATTAACCCTGATTCAGTTGGTAAGGTGTTCTTTTATTGAAATACTTCACTTTTTTTAGTGGTATTCATGATATTTAGTGAGGACACAGCACCTGATTCTAAACAGCCGGAGTGTGGAGTTGCATAATTCTGATGCTGGCTTATGTAAAGAGATTACAGTTAAGGTTTCCTTCTGATGACCTTTCCATGCCGTCAATGTTTGTGGAACAGCGCTGCACAGTGGTCCAGTTAATCACTATCCCTGTGCAAAGAAGGCTCCTGTAGATCCTTAGCAGTGATGTGGGGGTTTTGCTTTGTGTTCCTGACCAGTTTGAGACTTTTTAGGTATTACAGATCTTATCTTGACCTTAAGAGTTTTGTGTGCTTGTTCAAGCACACAGCAGCCAAAAGCACACACACACTAAAGGCACACTCACACACACATTAAGGCTATGCTAATGCTATGCTAATTCTGATATGAATGCTATTGCTAAGTTTGAGCAAGCAAACCTTTTTCAAGTTATGTTTAATTTGCTAATTACATATCATGGAGTGGAAATCACATGTATTAGGTATTACAATAGTACAATACCTAAACCATTTCCATGTTTTGAAGTGTATAGTTTTGGCCCCAAACTATATGAAAACACCTAAGCTGCAAAAACATGTTGGGTTCATTGTTTTTATTATGCAACAACAATGTTATCATATAGTCTCCTGTCCAACTTCCAGATTTTAGCCCCACTCTGTTCCACTTTAGTTGTAAAAAGATAAAGCCTTTCAAGCTTTAGATTTGTGACCTTATAGCTTTAGATTTGTGACCTTTTTGATGTTTTGTTGTGTTTGGTATTTAAAACAGGAATGATTGGTAATTGACCATTTGATTTCAGCACAGGGGTGGAGACCATCTACTCAAGGTTCGGGATCTCCTTGGTGAGACATCAAATAAATGTACTACATTACATCTTTGGTTTGAGTCAATTTTGATTTGGATTAAATGTGCATTTTGTTGATTAAGTGGTCAAGGCCTAATCACTGATTTCTTTCAGTATCAGCCTCTAAAAACACTTAAAAGCACAGGTTAACATGGTCTTAGCAGTGGAAAGGGTCGCATTTCTAAAGATTTGAGAATTAGTTGCTGTTGAGAACCTGTTCCAAATTGGAAATATATGACTACAGATTGTCCTACAGGTGCCTACAAGTTTTCCGATTTTTATCAATGTCGCCGGTTTAGCTATTTTTAGTAATGCCGCTGTTTTAGCGATTTAACCATTTTTAGCGATGTCCACTTTGCAAAAATTCCTATGACCTGAAATTCTGCATTTTTGATGAAAACTGAGAAAAGAAAGACGTGACCCAAAGCTTGGCACAATTCCACAAAGAAGGATGACTGAAGTGCTGCATGAAGTGTCTGTAAAATGATCGTTTCGGTATTTGACACTCTACCAACCGCGTGGCACGTCCGCTACCGAGGCTAAACATCCCATTTTATATTAGCGTTAGTGTTATTCAGGCAGGCTTTGCTACTTGATGAATCATTTTAGAATTATGATTCAGTCTGTCAGTCTAAACTTCATAGTACAAACCTTGTACTCTTTCTAATGGAATTTGAATCAGAAACGGAGAACTTCTGTAATCCCGGATGATATGGCCTCAGTTGCAACTGCACCGACACACGCAGACAAGAACAATATAGAATCTAAAATCAAATAAAAAACTTTGCAGAAAAAAACACTGTGTGAATTACATTATGCTGTATACACATGTGTTATTAATACTACTATAGAGAAGTAACTTACAGTGAAGTGGTTTATTAGTAGCAGAAATACTGGTTTGAAACTGTTATCTGCCATAATCGAGATCAGGAGCAGTGCAGTAATACTGACAGATCTGTCACATGCTCACACTATTGTGAGATAAGATACTGCACATAATTTGAGCACACAAAGAAAGAGGACAAAATCACTGCTTGCAGTGGCTGTAAAAGGATAATTTCCAGTGCTCCAACTGAGCGGCACCTTCGCTGCCGAGGGTAAACGTCCTATGTTGCAGTAACATTAGTGCCACACAGGCAGGCTTAGCAGATCTAAACTTAAATGAAAACCAGTGCTGTACAAATATTCCCTCATGCTCACTTTCAGCAGAAGAAATGTTGATCTTATTTGCCGGTTTTATATGTTCATTAAGCGTATTCCTTTTCGGAAAGGAGTATTGTGACTAATTCAAGTGTTGCTTGGCATATAGGCTTGTTTTTAGTTTATGAGTCAGTTTTATGTTTGTTTTCCAACTTGTATCATTTAAAGAAAAGTAGCGCTGTCGTTTATTTGACCATGTTTAGATGTTGTTTAGACCATGTACAGATGCTGAAAACCTGTGTAGGGCTTCTTATTTTTTCACACTGACATTTGTTAAGGGACATGATGGCCTATGTAATGACTGTAGACACAGAGACAAGAGCAATATAAAATAAAACAATATAAATAAAAAATACTCAATATTAAAATACATTATGCTGTATTTATAAATGCTGGATATAAATACTCTTACTGAGTAGATGAAGGCTGATCAGCGGAATTGATAACAATACCTGTCTTATCCATGGTCATAGATATACAGAAAGGCAAGTAAATGTTTTTAAAGAGGTGGTTTTTGCTCTCACTGTCTGAAATTCATGGACATTTCATATACAGACTTTACAAAATATTGAAAAGAATATTTTATTAAGAACAAGTTCAATGTTGACTATTGAAACTTTTGAAATGTACACGTCTAATGTTATTACATTCATACCATTATTTTTGTGCCCTTGTACAGCTGTTTTATGGAACAAAAATGTTGAGTTGGGTGCGTTTTTGCTCTTTGCCCCTGGTTATTTTTGCTACTGAGCTTGTCAGTTTGATTTTTCATAGCTGGGACACTTATTTCACACCGATTTCTATTTTTTTTAATGGATGATCTTGTCTGGCTTTAGGACAATTATTGTCCTTGTCCTTACATTCACACTGAGTTTCTCAGAGAGCCAAGGCATGTGAGTAATATAGAATGATGTGTGTGTGTGTGTGTGTGTGTGTGTGTGTGTATATATATATATATATATATACATATATATACATATATATACATAT
>JBBMFX010000001.1:20018468-20032326 GCA_037832545.1 Rhabdalestes septentrionalis | reverse complement strand
TGTGTGTGTGTGTGTGTGTGTGTGTGTGTGTATATATATATATATATATATACATATATATACATATATATACATATATACATATATATACATATATATATTATTGATTCTGAAAAAGTCATCTGAAAGATGGAGTTGCTAATAAAGTTATGTTAATGAGAACTGAGAGAGACAAATCTATCAGCCAGGGGTTTTTGAAAGATCTCTTTAGTTTTTGAAGTTCTCTGGACTCGGCGATGACTGCCTGCTCCCAGCAGCCATGCAGGAACGTGGCCAAGCGTGTGTCGTGATCATTTCAAATACATCTCTAAGTAATGCTGTGAATGCTGGTGCAATATCGTTCTGACTTACAGTGGCTTTGACAGCCCACATATCTGCTTGGCTTTGGTGTCCAAGCTGCTGCCAGAAGGACCATAAAAGGCATTCCTTTGAACATTTACCATGTAGACCCAACATTAAACTAGTCTGGTATCAGAATACAGATCATTTAAAGGAAATGTTGATGCACTATGAAATGGCATGGATATCGATTTGAAGGCACAACTTTCCAAGGGTGGTTCGGCGGCAGGATGGTACTTTAATACCCTGCAGGACCGTGAAAAATCTCTGTAGCATAATTGCCAGCGATGTTACATAAATATCATTGATTTCACTTCAACAACCGTGTGAAATTGGATGATTCACAAAGCTTGATTAATACTTTGCAACTTGATGAATCAGTTTAGAATCCAGATTCAATCAGTCTACACTTCGTGGTACAAGCTGTGTACCCTTACTTATAGAATCTGAATCAGGAAATGGCCTACATTACAAATTGTTTCTGTCAGGCGGAAACCTCCTATGTCCAAAACGACTATTTATTCTTAATAAATGAATAAAGAGTCATCAAAATTGGTATAATTATTTTCAACACTTTTCATTGGTTAATCATTTCTAAACTTTACACACCCATGTGGAGACTGAACAATGTAGTATTTTATGGAAGAAAAAAAACAACAAAGACCAAAAGTGGAGTTACGGGATTTCTGCCAGACAGCGATGGAATGCTATGTTACAGACACACAGGAACAAGAACAATGTAAAATCAGCCAAAATATGAAATTCACTATGCTATATACACAATTTTATATATATATACACAGATACACAACTTACACTTTATTAGTAACACAAATACTGGTTTGAAATGGTTCTTTATTGCACATTATAGAAATTATTATAGAAAGTAGATCAGTAATATTGAGGTATGTCACAACCTTTCACATGGTAAGACTATTGCACAGACTAATAGATACTGCACATAATTAAGCACCCAATAAGAAAAACTGCAGGTAAGATATTTGAGCTTAGGTTTGCTACAGTGAAATAAAGATGTAAGAGTTCAAGGAAGTTCAGTAAAAGCATTACGTTTCCAAAAAACAAGACTGTTCAGATCAAGTTCAAGTCAGCAGTGCAGGCATCGTCATCTCTAAAATCCTTATTATATATGGGACCTTTACTATAATTCATTGAATACATTCAGTCTTCAAATCTTCTGAATTTTGAAACATAATTTTGTAAAATGTCTTTTAAATTTGGATTTTGGATTTTAAATTTGAAAAGAGATAAACTGACATAAATGAAATGTTCCCCAAACCTTCAGCAGCACAACCTAAGCTTCTGAACATTTAAGACTGAATAACTCTTGGCATCATTCAGATTTAACCCAATTAAACAGAGAAACTATTGGAGTCAAACTCTGTTTTGACTTGTTAGTTCCAGAACGAATTAAAATGTCCTTATTAAATCTAGCTGTGTACGTTGTTGAGGATTATCAGTCATTTAACAGGAGTAATTACTTCAGGTTAGATAATTTGTACCAATAAAACTCCCACGTGTGAGGCTAAACCCGTCCTGTGGTGGTCTCAGGATGACCACTCGGGTGGTTCTGAACACGAAGAAATAAAATCATCCGCTGATTCTTCTGAAAATTCCGTGAAAATTCTGTATGTGTCTGAAGCGCTGGTCTGTTAGCGGTGCTCCGTTTTGGCTTCAGTGTGGAGTGTCTGGGCTCTTGCATGACCCTAACATGTCTCTTGTTATCCGGTCTATTGAATGCTGATGAAATGTGTGAAATAAAGCTGCAATTCCTAAAAAAATCTTATGAAACCTTCCGATTTTACATTAAGTGACCATGTGCTTCAGGACATATTTAGAAGTGTGTCTTGCTGAAGCTTTTGTCTGGTTCCAGCCATTTCACCCAGACGTCTCATGCTGTTCCACTTCAACATGCATCTGTTCATGGTTCTGTACCACTAGTGATGCTGGAGCAGAGTTGATGTTTAAAGTCATAGGCGGTTCTAGACGAGGGCCAGGGTGGGCCAGGGCCACCGTAGAATTGCTCCTGGCCCCCATTATGGCCCCTGCACTGCACAGCCAAATTATAAATTTCATATCGCGGCATGCGCTGGCTCGAAGAATGGAACTAACGCTATGTGTGTTCTAGACAGGCTACTTAAAGCGCTACACACACGCACTGACACCCCAGCTCTTGTCTCAGACCTTCCCTGTAGGTCTGGATTCATTTCTCTTTAAGAATTTCATAAAGATTGCAAAATATTCTCCACAAGAGGGCGATAGAATTGAACCCACACCAGCAGGGTCTGTCTGACAAATGCATTTTTTTTTAAAAGCTTGTGTAGTAAAAGACCTTAAGCACACATTCCAAATAAACACAAATGCTCATTATATTCAATGACGCAGCATTAGAATGTGGCGTCTTTATTCAATAGGGTGAATGGTGCTTAAAGTAGGCTGAAAAAATGCAAAAAATGGCCTCAGGGGAATTTTATGTCAGTGGAGTTTAATAACATTGCAGTGTTCTTGTGTAATATTACTAATTAGTTTCCATAGACAACAAGCAGTGGACCAAGTGAGTTTATAAATAATGCTAATTTGTTCTGGTTTAGAGCAAATGTAATAATATATAACAGAACATGAAATTAAAGGCTAATACAGGGGTGCAAGAAAAATGGCCTTTGCCCTGTTTGGCTGTACAAAAGTCTGAATCAGAATTTAAATTCATAATAATTTCACCTCTTATTCATTTTTTGGACAATTAGAAAAATTCCTTGCAAATCTGGGATTTTATCTGAAGTACATTTGATGAAGTTTCAGTCTAATGATTCCATCTGGCTCTGTTATTCTGTAGTCATGGCCAGACCTTGTCATGCAGGCTATTTTTGTGTCCTGAACTTCATTTAATTAGTGCATCAGTGCAGTGGTGAGTGAAGCGTTATTTTTTTACTTCAGTGCCTTTATCAGTGCGGGCTGTCCTCCAATCTGCTGGTGTACGTGCCATGCCGTCCTCACACACTCTTCCCCGCTGTAGAGCCGCGGCGCTTCACTGTTGCTACCTCGGGTTCAGTTTGTGACAAGTTTCATTTATTCCCACAGACTGCAGCCCACGGGGGGCAGGAGGGTAAATGGCAGCAACTCTCTGAGGAAAAGAGCCTGGCAGGGGCTCAAGAACCTCCCACTTACCCCATACAGGTGGGATAGAGGCAGCAGGAGCCCTGGTGTGTGTGTGTGTGTGTGTGTGTGTGTGTGTGTGTGTGTCATCGTCAGTCTTCCTCAGTTCTCACATAAGGAGCTCACACTGGGATGAGAGCGAGTGCCATGCCCACATTCACTAGAAGAACCTGCCAAGTTCAACTTTCTCTCTCTCACTCCCCTTCCTTAGCGATCGCTCTCACTCTTTCTCTGTGACTAACAAGATCCTGTACCATTCAGTGTGATGAGTTACCTGCCCACAGAGCCAACGTGTTGCTCCGTCTTGCTGAGATCTGAAGTGTGGGAATGAGACTAATAGACTGAGTCAGCTCATGCTTCTCAGACTCCCATTCATTCTGGGCAAATTTGCTGCGGCCAAGAGGCGAGGAACTCTCTTCTGTGGCCCCAGTGGTCAACAATCGGCTTCTTACAAATGCTGGTCATGTCACCCTGGTCACAGTCACCCTGACACGTGGCCCTGTGAAGCCACAATAGAGGCGAACTCATAACCTCTGTGTGCCATTAAATCTGTCTCGACCTCCAGTCTCTTTGTGCTATGATTTCATATTCCACCCAGCAGGTCTTGAGGAAAGGCCTGCATGGCTCAGCACTAGTGGAATGGCGAGAGATGGCTGCTGGATCTTCGTTTCCCCATGTTTTTGTCTGTGTGTTTTTGATGTATCTTGAGTTAAGGGGGGCGGGGGTCCATATGGGGGCAAGTAGATATATTTGTGTTGCCATTTTCTAACCAGGCCTGACATCAAGGACAGAAGGTAGAAACCCAAGTAGCCCTGCTCTGAAACAAAAACAAGAGAGATTACAGACTTAATGAGGTGGAGATGGACTGAACAGAGGTTACTTCATGTTGAGAAAGGTGTTTTTTTAGCTACTGAAAGGCTCAGAGTGGACGAGAGGACAGTGCTCAAACCAGTGTGTTTGATGTAAGGTTGAAGTTTTTGATGATTCTGTTGCTAGAATTTAATTTATACAGGTTAGCACTCTGCAGAAACATGTTTTTCCTATTTTAAGAACTGACTGGACTAAAACATTATTAAGCAAATTTTCTTTTATTAAGAAAGCTAAACAAGTTTTCTGACTGCACTGGCGGACAAGGTTGCTTGATTCTGGTACCTCTTGTTTTTTTTGTCCTTGTTGTTTTTTTTACAATTATTTTTTGCAGTGCACCTTCTTCAGTGATTTCAGAGCAAAATTGCAGACATTTTTTAATTTAATTTGTTTTTCCATAGTTTTGAAGATGTCATGACCAAAGGCTGTCACACTCTCTGCCCCGTCGTTGTGTCTGACTTGTCATCTCTTCCATCACCAGTTTGTTTTTCTTGTCTGTTTTTTCCCAGCCGGAAGCCGCAGGTTGCTCTGGCCGCGAGCATGAAAACATTTTAGGGGAAACTCTTAAAAAAACAAACATTTGAGGGCAAACTTGGCTCCGCCCACATGACGGTGTAGATGTGTGCGCTCGGCGGAATGAGCGAGGTAATTAGCCGGCGGATCAGATGAATTGTGGGAGCGTCAGTCCCTCGGGGGCCGAAAGGTGTCTGCACTTCTGAGCCAATTTAGAGTGCAGAGAGAGGAACCAACACCTGCAGCCCTCACCGGCCGCAGCTCGCCTCCTGCTGGTCCCGAGTGGTCCAGACCGCCCTGCAGTGCCTTAAATAAGGAAGGCAGAGTAAATGCTTATCAGACTTATGCACTGTCCACTGTGAGAATGTTGTAAGGCAGGTGTGGACGCTGGACTCTGGGTTTTGTGTGGGTGTGGCTGTGCTGCTACAAGCGGGTGTAAAAAGTAACAAGGATTGACACAAATTTTAAAGGTAATTCCATCAAATTTTCAAATATTCTGCACAATTCAGTCACTGAGGTGAACGCAAAGTTTTGGTGTGAAGAGAAACACACTGACTCTGATCTTTTTACCATAGTGCTTATGCTATCCAAGCGGGTGTTGAAAGATGTGAATAAAATATATAATCATGATTGTCTTTTATAGGAGAGAGAGAGGAGAGAGGGAGAGGGAGGGAGGGAAAGGGACAGAGAGACAGAGAGAGAGAAAAAAGAGAGAGGGAGAGAGAGAGATAGAGAGAATGAATATAAGGTGTATCACCACTATTTAAAGTTGTTCGAGTCCCTCGAACAGAAATCCAGCCACTCTGAATGATTTTACATGCATCTTGAATGGTCAAGAAATATAGAAAACTGAGCAAAACTCTCCTTTAATCGGGGAAAGATTCACAGTCAAACAGAAAAATAACAAATGGATTTGGATTCAGCCTATCTTGACAGGCTGCGGATCCTCACATAATCTTTTTGCTTCCGGATGCATCAGTGAGGCCGAGAGCGCTGACACTACTTGGGTATATTTTTTTGTCAACTGTCTATTTGACTCATTGTCTTTTTCTCCCCTGACCAGTCCGAACTGCTGCTGATTGTGGTCAGTGCATTTTTTTATTTGAAGGTCCCATATGTAATGGATAAATGGACTTTTCCTTGCTTTTTGAAATAAGATTTTTATGTGCTGTGTAAACATTGTTAAAGTTTCAGAATCACGGTTGGCTTCGTAGTGTCTGTGAAAACAGCTTGTTTTTAGTTTGTGATGTCTACGATGCCCCAGGCAGGAATATATTTAAACAGAACTGTAGTAATTGTTCTGCATTAATTCAGATGACTGCACTGACCGGTGCAAAGCATTTATTTGACATTGACATTACAACAGATCATTGTGTCATCTATGGTGCAAAAGTCTAAGTTGTCTATGGATCATTTGTCTTTCTGGGAGCAAAGTTAACATTAGAATAAATGCAAACAAGCAGGAAAGCAGTAAAAAGTACAAAGATTTGTTTTGCTAGGAATAAAGTAGTTGATAGTGTGTGAGCTGGTGAGGAGAACACAGGTTCGGTTCCAGATTCCACCTCGGTTCCTCCAGCCCTTGTTTGGATTGTGAAACTCCATCAGCAGCTCCTGATTTAATTTAATGAGGGCCTGATTGAGTCAAACCAGGTGTCTGATGAAAATACAGTAATATTGGACTTCCACATGAAACACACTGTCCTCGGTGAACCGCCCCCCGCCCCCCCTCTACATGCTGAGCCCTCAAGTCGCGCATGCACGTCACCCACAGGGACTATTTGGCACCAAAAAATTTAAATCAACATTCTAATATCATGAGTGTGCCTGCTTTCTCATTGTTACCTGGTCAAAATGAGGCAGGCAACTCGGAGCGAGTTTCCGAGTTCAACCTGTTTCTGTACTTTGTTTCTGTGACTGGCAGATGAGAAAAGTGTCTGGTGAGATCGTTTTACCTGTGTCTCACTCAGAGGGGGAGCCAAATCTCGACTGTAACCATGCATTGAATGGGAGCTCCACAAGTTTATCCTGGACAACAGGGGAAGATCACTCCTCTCTAGACTGGAGATCAGGTCTCGTATCGGGTCGAGGTGATGGGGCGGGCGCTCTTCAGACCTGCTCTGACTGAATTTTGATTGGTGCAGATGGGAGTGGTGGGAGTGGTCCTTTCCTGAGTGGTGGTAATTAGAAATCCAGTGTGAATTAGGTACGCTTTTGCACTGTGAAGACTGAAAACTGCCGCACATTTGCGTATCACTTATGTCAACCCCTGGTTATTTGTATCCTTCTTAGTTTTATTTAGTATATTTAGTTACAGGAATGTGAAAAAAAAACACACACTCACTCTCCACTGTTTTTAAAGGGGACATATTATGCAAAACTCACTTTTTTCAAAAACAAGTTATAAGAAATTTATGGGATATGGGAAATTGGTTCTTTACACAAAATAATTCTCACACAAAGAAATCTCACCAGCTCTATTCTTTACAATTTCAGGCCCTTTCAAAATGAGCTGTCTAAATGGCAAGCCCATTGTGACATTATACCAGGCCAATTTGCATAGAACCGCCCCTCATCTGTCAAGACCTCACCCACTATATTAGTTGAAGATCTGCAATTTTCTCTGCTAGTTTTACAAGCACGCATAAGACGCCAAGCTCTACGGATACAGGCAAAAGGCAAGTCACCATGAAGTGATGTGCTGTTGCTGTAAACAACAACACAAATCCCTCCACTTTCTTCCAGAAAAAGAAAACCGAAGGACAGCGTGGCTTCATTTTCAATGGCCATGTTCCAGCAACCATTGGTCTCGCATAAGGAGCCGTGAATAAGGAGCTAACTTCAGTGTCGTGGCGGGGGATCAGAACCTACTGTCTGTGACAAGTCAACAGATGAGGGCGATATAAGCACTTTCAAATAATGACTTTTGTGTTTCTATTACAGTGAACTTTGAAATAGCTTGTTTGTTTCGTAAGCATGGGACAGCTTATTTGCATGAAAGTGACAGAGCCCTGAAATGGCTTGTTTTGAAAGAGACTGAAACTGTCAATAATCAACCTGGTGAGACTCTTTATGTGAGAGTGATTTTGTGCAAAGAACTTCATGAACATGTTTTGTATAGAACATAGACCTGTTAGAACTAAAGTGAGTTTTGCATAATGTGTCCCCTTTAAATTGTATTTTACCTCGTTAAATTATTTCTTCCTTGTTTGTCTTTCCTTCTTTGAGCCCAAACTTCTGGTTGGCCTCAATTTAAGTGGGTCTCTAATGCAAATGTTATAAGTGGATTTCAGATCCAAAATGGGACCATCATGGGTCCTGGACTCCTCTGTGGTATCTGCTGTCTCGCTCTGTTCCCGTCATGAACCTTGACGTGGTTAAGGGCTGTGACTGGGGTGGTGTGGTAGACGGGCTAATTATGACCAGAGCCTGTCTTGCTGACGCGGCGCACCCTGTTGTGTCTCAGGATCAGCACCTGATTATTTATGAAACAATAAAATAAACATTGTACGGTCTGTGCACAGCGGGGTGGCTTGGAGATGAGCTGTGCCGAGGGCCCCGCTCGCTGTCTTTCGTCAAGGTTACAATCACACACCACCACACACACTCCTCCACCCACCCACAGCCAGGCCATCACACACACAAACTCCTCTCTTTCAGCTTATCATATTTGCTTTAATGGACATGGGTACTCTCGAGCCTAGATTCAGTAATCATTGATGTGTACTTTCACACACTTGCCCAAATGCACATGCTCTCATTTTTTGGGGCCTACAGTGTCTACAGCACACTTAAGGACTTAAAGTTAAATTGAGTTGTGCTTTGCAGCAAATCTCGCTGCGGATATTGTTAAGGCAATGAGCAGAAAATGGTCGCGGCTCTCTGAAAGCGCTCCACATTTGTTTGTTAGGGAAAACAGCGACATTCTTTATACCGCAATGCACTGTGTGGCTCCTCGCGTCCGAGTAATCCTTTAAATCACATTACACTCAGTACGGCTGCAGCTCCGGCACACACTGATCTCGCATCGGGGTCCAAAGTGCTAAAGGCTGCTGTAATCGGAGCTGTTTGCTGCATATGACACTGATGTTGACTTATTTTCAGGCACCTCACTGAGATTTAAGTGGGCTTCTATTTCAGGTGCTTATTCCAGGCCATCAGGCTCCATTTGCCTTTCAGTCTGTATTATTTTCCCTCCTACAAGGACTTAGTCAGCCTGAGAGAGAGCAAGGATAGGTTTAGATGAGGGGGTCCAGAAGGACCTGCTAGCATGCAAAGTACTACCTAATAATAACAAGTCATTAAAGAAATACTTGGAAGTGATTTGACATATTTCAAAGTATTTAGTTGGTGTAAACTGGTTACAATAAACAAAATGCAGTTTCAAAACTGTCAGAAAACCTTTTCATGATATGTGCAGCTTTCTTGTGTTTTAGAAGTACTGATGATGCCAGTGATATACTCAGAAGTGTGTTATGATCATTTATGTTGATGATTTGTCATGATAATGATAACACATCATCTTACTATCTGTCCCTAAGTGAAGAGACAGGGAAGAATACTGTATGCAGACACAGAAAGGCAGAAAAAATTATATTCTGATGACACTTTAAGACAGGAGCCTGCTGTATTGAGACTACCAATGCTGCAGTCGCTAATGGCAGGATGTACAAAGGACATCAAGGAAAGGCGGCGAATGGTTTTATACAAAGGAAGAGTAAAAATGAGCCGAAAGATAAAGAGATTGGAGTGATCAGAGAGGGTGAGCGGACTGCGAGAAGGGATGAGAAGCTGCTAATGCAGATTTAAGTTGTCATTTATTTTCACGGCGTCACGGGTTTGAAATCTTCTAAGTGATAGTAGTTGTCGCTCCTCACCTTTATAAGATTTGCATTCAGTAGGGTCATATGAGGGCATAAGCACCTATCAGCCATAACATTAAAACCACCTGCATAACATTGTGTAGGCGCCCCTCGTGCAGAAAAGGCAGTTCTGATGCTTCAAGAGTTGAACTCCACAAGACATCTGAAGAAGTAATGCTTAGTTGTGCAGTGGTGCCTCCATTCATTACTGGTTTGTTGAGCAAATCCCACAGATGGAATATGGAGCCAACGTCATCACCTCAAACTCTTCGTCATGTTCCTCAAGCTATTGAACAATTTTACAGTGTCCATTATCTTGCTGAAAGAAGCCAATGCAGTTTGAGACCAGTGCCATTTGAGGCCTGTACCACTTTCCTGCATTGTTTCAGGGTCCAATTTTGATGCTCACATGCACATTGTAGGTGTTTTCAGCTCTGGACAGGGGTCACTATATCAACTTAGAATCTTTTGGGGCTGGTGGCTTGATGGTTGCCCCTATGATCAGTAGGTTTGAATCCCATGGCTACAAGTGGCCCCACTGGAGGACCTTTGAGAAAAGTACCGCCCTCACACTGCCAGCTGCCCACTGCCTCACTTGGTGAAAGGGTTAAGTATAGAGCACAGACTTCGAGCTGTTCACACACTTGTGCCGTGCCGTGGCGTGTTCACACGTGTCAAATTGTTCCTGTTGATTCACTTCGGCTCTGCAGCTCCAGACACAGGTTTGTAACACTGCTGTGTTCTGACACCTTTCTATCTTAGCCAGCATGACCTTTTTCAGCAGTCTGCTGCAGTAGCTCTTCTGTGTCCATGGAGGAGAACCTTCACTTCACACGCACAGCAGTGTGGGGCACCCCTGACCCTGTTGCCGGTTCACTGGTTGTATTTCTTTGGAACAATTTTGGTAGGTTCTGGACACTGCATGCCAGGAACACCCTGCAAGACCTGCTCTTTTGGAGATGCACTGACCATCACAAACTGAGGCATCGCAGTTTGGCCTTTTTATTCTCTTTCCATTCAGATCCTTACAGTTATCCATTTTTCTGACATCCAACACATCAACTGTAAGAACTGACTGTCTGCTTGTTGCCTAATATTCCTCACTGCCTGACAAGTGCCACTGGAACCAAATAGTCAGTATAATCCCTTCTCCTGTTACTGTTTTTAATGTTATGGCTGATGTTCAGAATGAGTTTCATAGTGAAACATAATATGAAGTATGTTGGATCCTACACTAAAAAATATATTAAAAACTGATGCCAGTATGTCTAATGCTTTTTTGTTAAGGATATGCTTTATATCTGTGATGATTCATCAAACTCTATCAAAGCTACACAAATCTTTCAATGCAAATCTTTCTATCGTCTGATCATTTAAAATATTTGTCATTTCTTAGGCATCTTTGCTCTTTTATTGGTCTGGTACCGTCCGCTTGCATTCTGCGATGTGGTGACTTGGATTCCTGCCATTCGTATTTGATGTATGAAATATAATTATCATTTGCAGATTGTTTTGTTTTTGAAGACTGACCAGATTCATTATTGTTTTCATACATTGCAGTAGATTCATTTTTTCATTTCTAAGAAAAAGATCAAGCGACTGAATACTACTTAAAGAATCAAATACCAACAAAACAAATACTTGATTATGCTAATGATTCAGACCAGCCCCGATTAATAATAATACATTTTGTCTGTCAGCGGCTTTCACAGCTCTCAAGGTCACAGAAAAAAAACATATATACAAATTTAAATACAAACAGACAATTTACAGACAATTAAACACATATTAATCATAGTGGTATTAGTAGTGGGATAAGCTAATCTGACCAGAAGAATTTTGAGTATAGATCTAAAGATGGGCGAGGACGATGTGGTTCGGAGCTTGAGTGGGAGGGGGGGACACGGGCATGAGGTGAACAGAAGAGAGAACCAAAGGAAGAGCGGAGAGTGGGAGAAGGTTTATGTATCTTAGGGGTGTTGAAAATAATCACATAATCGATGCATCGCGATGCAGACTTGGACGATTCTGCATCAATGCAGTGATGGGACATAATCGTTTATATCATGACATTTCCTTCTTTTAAAAATCTAGTTTAAAGTAGTCCCATCGCACTGCAGATTGTTTTGTTTTGTTTTTGAAGACTGACCATATTCATTAAAGGCCTGTACTATTCCCATTTTTTGTTAACATTTTAATGAGCCATTTCTATATTCTTTATTGCTGTTTAGTGTAATGATCACAATTTTTGTTTAAATGTTTGGTTTTCGTTGAATAAAAAGAGTAGCTTAAATCTCACGTTTTGTATTTGAAATCATAGCAATGTGAACTAATGTAGAAAATGGATAGTGAAACGAATCAAATCGTTGATATGATAATCGTAATTGAATTGAGTCATGAGGGAGGTGAAGGTTCACACCTCTAGTGTATATTGAGCAGATTAGTGAGATCAGGTGGAGCTAGATTGTGGAGGGCTTTGAATGTTAAAAGAAGGATTTTATATGGAAATGGATAGGGAGCCAGTGAAGTTGCTTGACAACGGGTGATGTGTGTGTGGAGTTCTGGAAATGATACGGGCGGCTGAGTTCTGAACCAGTTGAAGATTATGGAGGGATTTAATTACCATAAAGAGCTGTTTACATGACTGCTTGTTTACATGACTGCTTGTTTACATGACTGCTTGTTTACATGACTGCCTTTTTAGCCTGATGTGGACATAAATACCGATATTAATAATAGAATGTGTAGGCTGTTACTTGTGTGATGGTCAAGTTAGACATCAGTTATAATAAATCTAACACTGAACAACTGATTTCGAGGAAGTTTCTGTATGTGAAGCCAGTCTAACATAATTTCTCATTCCAGTTCTAAGACTGAAGGCATGTTGTATTGAGCTAAATGGGAACTGCCAGGCTCTGAGAATTTCCAGAAAAGTCGACTGGCGTTGACCATACCGGATCCAGTCCAAATCCTGGGATCTGGTGAGGAGAGGAGAAGAGGTGGTGCCAAACGCACCATGTCCACTTCCTGCCCTCGCAGCCCCAGCACGCCCTGAGCTGACTCCCGGATCCCAGCGACTGACCTTCAAAGCTCGCTGCGGCTCGTTGGCAGCCTTTGTGCCAGCTCCCGGCCCGGCCAGGATAAGCTCTGTAGAAAATACCTGCGACATGCTTGGGGAACTCAGTTCAGCTGACTTTGTCTAGAGCTTCGGCATGGCTGAGCTTTAGCGGCGTCTGTGGGATGGGTCACCCTGGGACTGGCGTGCATGTGACCACCACCGATCAGATTTTCGCCCCATCTTCTCCAACACCCACATTTCCATAAGGGCCCTGAAAGCCTGCCAGCCTGCATAGATGAGCTGCTGCAGGCAGAATAACAGTAATGATCTTGTTTTGGAGGGAGTTAAGGGATTATCTAACGGCATTAGAGGAAACATCTGTCTGCGGATGTTGCCACCGTCCGTATCGGCCTCTTTGTTTGCTGTGCTAATCATTCGTCTCTTTGCTCCTGCAAGTTAGACAGACGGCTGTGGGCTCGCTCTCACTTGCCGGAGGACGTGTGGAGGGTGAGAGACATTCAGAACCAGAGGATCATGGGAAATGGTCCTTTTAGCAAAGTAAAAGTCAGACGTGGAGGAGCAGAGAAGGCTTTAATCCTCCCTGCAGCCAGCCCTCCTGGCAGATTCCTCTCTAGTTAGGCTATTTTCTGTGTTTGTGTGTGTGTGTGTGTGTGTGTGTCTGTGTGTGTGTGTGTCTGTGTGTGTGCGCGCGCAAAGCAGATTACAGATATCAGATTTGCTAATATGACAAACCCTGAAGCAAACAGCTCATCTACTCAACATCTGCTCAATGTCTCTCCATACATCTCTCTCTCTTTCTCCCTCTCCTCCACTCCTCTGTGGTTCTTTCTCAATGCACTTTCTCCACCCCTCTTCCTTCACTCTCTTTATCATCTTCCTCGGTGACATGCTGCATTTTTCCTTTCCTCGCCCATATTTCCCCTCTCTCTCCCTCTCTCTCTCTTGCTCTCTCTCTCTCTCCCTCTCTCTCCCTCTCTCTTCCTCTCTCCCTCTCTTTCTCCCTCTCCCTCCCTCCCTCTCCCTCTCCCTC
>JBBMFX010000001.1:19979645-19989724 GCA_037832545.1 Rhabdalestes septentrionalis | reverse complement strand
ATGTATATTTATGCATATGTATATTTATATATAGAGCAGTGTGTGTATTTTGAGATGTGTGTGTATGTATGAATGTATGTGTGTGTATGTGTGAATGTATGTGTGTGTATATATATTGCGGGAGGAATGTGGATGTGTATATGTATGAATGTATATTGAGAGAGAGAGAACGAGAGAGCGTGATAGCGAGGTGTATGTGTGTGTGTGTAAAAGAATAATGATATAAGAGATGGCCAAATTAAGGCAAGAACGCAAAAATATTAATTTGGCTATATTTACCATGCATATTCTTTTCATTATTCTTTTAACTTGGCCATTTTTACATGTTTTCCATCTTGACTTACTTTGACCTCCAGGTAAAGCTGCGGCTTATGATTCCACCCTGACCAAATTTAGTTGTGGTTTTCCCTGTAACTCTTTCACATACTTCCTCTCCCGCCTGTCTCTCTCATGTCCTTCTTTTCCTCTCTTCCCCTACTCCACGCCCCCCCCCATCCCTTACAAACTCCTCCAGCCTTCCCTTAGCTGCCTAAATAATGACACTGCAGCTCCGAGCAATCTCTGCTCTTTAGAGCTCTGGATATTCACAGCAGAGAGTGAGTGAGAGAGAGAGTGAGAGAGAGCATGAGGAGAGAGTGAGTGAGAGAGTAAGAGATTGAGAGAGAGAGAGAGAGAGAGAGAGAGAGAGAGAGAGAGAGAGAGAGAGAGAGAGAGAGAGAGAGAGAGAAAGAGAGCGAGAGATGTGCAGTACTGTTGGATCTGCTAGTAGAGGATGTAATGCCTCTTAAAGGGCCATGTAATGGAAATAGAACAATTAACACCTTGCTATAATGTGTATTCATTATCCAGTTTTCAGAACCTCACTGCCCAGTCTCTATAAGGAAGTTAGCTGAAACATGCAGACTGAATTCATAGGGGTTGTGATGTCACAACCATGATAAATTCAAACTGGTCCAATTCTCACTCTCACAGTCGCTATAAGAAAAATAAACTGGACGAGCAGACCAGGTTTAATTCATCGTGCTTGTGATGTCACAACCATCCTAAATTATGACGTCCCAACCACAAACATGTTCACACAGAAGGAGCCATTCGCTTTGAAGGGATAAGGAGTGTCAATAGTCTGAGGCAGTTGTTCTTGATACATTGTTTTACCTGCATCTTCCGCTGCTGTATGAGCTCCTAAATCTTCTACAGTTGCAAAAACAGCCTGTGAAATTGGGCAGAATGGAGAACGGTTGGTTAGTTGTCATGTGTACTAGTTTGGTCATGTAAACACAATATAGAGACATCAATCAATTAAATAAAACATAGCCATTTAAAATCTCTCTCTCTCTCTCCCCCTCTAGGTGGGTGCAGGTCGCATGTCCTCGCCTGTCAATCGACTGGGGCTCGGCGTTCTCCAAACCCCTGCTGTCTCCCTACGAGGTACACGCATCTTACAAGCTCACACAGCAAAGCCTCGCCTTCGCCATCCTTCACTATCAAAGCGTAGGGAAGGAGAGACACACACTCCTCGTGCATCCATCTGCCACCTGAACCTCGCTCTGCTCCGCCATCTCCGGGCTTATTTACGCTTCAAAGCAAGCTGGAGCCACGCTTCCCAAAGAGAGCAGGATTGCTTTGCTGTATGTTTTTGTCTCAAGCATTAGAGCAGCAAAACACAGGCGCCGCACTTTAGTTACGGGGACGTGTGTCCTGCATTCAAAAGCATGTTCATGTCTAAAGGTTGTCAAAAGAGCTTGGCTGGAATAAAGGCTTGACCTTTCACCACGTAATTCTGTGTAGGGAGGTGATGCTGTCGAGGATTCCACAAAAGCAGAAATCTTTACATGCACGTGCATGAATGGACATGATCTTTATCATTATTGTGATAAATGATCGAACATCGCAATATCATTTTCTAGTATAGGGGATCATTTATATCATTATTACGACAAATTTAATAATGCCACAGTTCAGTTTTCTGAGCAAATGTATATCTTCAGTATTTAAAGGACCCCAGCTGCATGTTTCCTTACAGACCGAGCATAATTATCCCTGGATTTAGCCCAGTGCAGTGTTAATCATATTCATAGGTTTCATATTACATCTTATCTGTGGGGCTACATCAATCCTCATAAACCTGGAAACATAATATCCTGATGCCTATCGGGTCTTGTGGAAATGTCTTGGAAGTATTTTGCCGTATCACCCATAAGGACGATGCAGTGGTTTAATATTTTGTGTCTGTGCAACTAAAGGATTCATAATTAATTCATCTATTCATTATTAATTTAGTAATCTAAGTAATGTTGGCTTTGTTATTCCGCCGTTATTCTAAAGTGTACTCCCACAGTGACCACATGACGTCAGGGTGTCCCATCTCTCTCATTTTGCCTTTCTTTGGGGTGCTTCACCAGAGACCCCCTGCCACCAGCCAATGGACCAATCAGAGCTGTCTGGCTTACACGGCACACCGGACAATATTTAGAAATGAGAAAAACTGCATTTTAATAATCTAATAAATAAACCTAATTAGCTGCATTATGCTTGTAATCTGAATTTAGCCAATACAGATAAGCAAATCAGCTCATTAAAAAACGGAGGTTGCCAGGTGTAGCGCATGCAAAGCTTGCACATCACACATGTCGATCCCAAATGCATGCTTTTAAACTAGGGACCCTCAAGGTTCTCACCGTGTGAGTCCAGACTGAAGTGTAGACTTTCAGTAGAACAGTAATTTGTAACAAAGCCAAGAATAATTTCATTTTTTCTGCTTTTTTTCATTGCCTTGCTCTTATGCAAGGAGTTTCCGTTACTGCGATCTCTCCTAATGGCCGCATTATTCATGAACATAAGCATAATAGAGCATTTTAAGTCAGTTTTGATTTTCCCTAATCTGTGTTTGGGGGAGATTAATTGAGTTTGTTAACAGTAATTATGGTTCTAATGCCTGTGTGCATGTGTTTGTGTTCATACACATTTACTCTCTCTCAAAGACTCACACACATACACACACATGCACGCACACACACACACACATGCACGAGTACACTGATCTAGCCTGAATATTCCTTGTTGTTTATCTGGTGAGGAGAAGTAGGAGGAGTGTGTTTTCAGATACAGGAATAAGGTGAGTCCTGGACTTCAGTATGGAACAGTAGCTCCTCCCACTGGCCAGTTGAATCCACTCACTTCCTCTCTTCCTCTCTACTTCCAACACCCATCCTAACCAACAGGGGTGAATACCCCAGTACAGTCTGATTCATTTCGTGCCAGAGCTAGGCCTGGCTGGCACAAGGCTCGTAAGAACATTTCCCTGAGATAGGTATCAGCGTAAATCCCCCTGCCAGTTCCGTACGAAAGCCAAGCGGCCGGGGGAGTGCTTTACATGTACGAGGCTCGTTAAAGCGCTCATCACTCCTCAGCTCTCACTTGGCAGCTACCGCTGGCTTGTATAATCTCAGCATGCATCCACTAGTGTGTTTGAGCTTTCATGTGGTCATGTGGCTTTGTGAAGGAAGCACTGGTGTAGTGCTTGGATGGAGCTCTGTCTGATTTTATATGCTCTAATTTTGCCTTCTGTTACCACATTTGCATCGCTGCTACAACTCATATGCACACGGAGTCGCAGGACAACAGGACTATCGGACAGAGGAGCCATGTGGAAAATCAGCAGCCAATCAGAATCACTGCTCCATTTAATAAAGAACCTCCAGTGGAACCTCTGGCCTAATTCAAAAACTGAGCCAGGATGGATAGTTAGTGTTAGGTATGGACAACGTGACATTTGAAAATGTCTTGATAATTGAGGTCACTTGTTATTTTGCAGACAATCTGAAGGCCTAATAAAGCAAAACAGTAATGCTGCGTTCAAAAAAGACTCAGTGTTCACACTGTCCGAAATAATCCCTCAAATTATTAGTCTCTGGATAAAAGTGCCTGGCAAATGAATGGAATAATGTTCATCGTAAGATGTTTAAACAGTCAAAATGTTGTTGTTGCGCATGAGTGTCAGTGCGCGTGTGTAGCGCTTTAAATAGTCCGTCTAGAACACATGTAGAGTTAGTTCCATTCTTTGAGCCCGCGCATGTCGCGATAAGAAATTTATATTTAAATCTTTGGCTGTTCAGTGCAGGGGCCATAAGGGGGGCCTGGAGCAATCCTAGGGGTCGTCCCCCGCCCCCCAAGGCCCTCGTCTAGACCCGCCTACGAGGCCAGTATCACCAGAAATGTCTAGATTGGATATCAGAGGATGATGAATAAAAAATCTGGCCTGAGAGAGCACACATTCACATTACATGATCCCAATTCACAGTATCCTGTGGGGGTTGTACTATCTGGGTAGCTTGGCCTTGTGTTTAAATACTCATCGGTTAACCTCGGCTCCGTTTATAGTAATTGCATAAAATACTCAAGGTTTCAGTATCAGCATCAGTGAAGAGAAAAAGCGGCATCATGCCATCTCTACCAAAAAATAAATCTCACGATATACCTTTTGTTATGTAATTCATGCTGCTTCATTCGGTTCCTGGCACTTGGAAGCATGCGGGAGAGGGAAAGAGACAGAGACAGAGGGGAGGCAGTGGTTATTTTCAGTGTGTCTCATGTTATATTTATAGTCAATAAGACACACTTGCCTCCCCTGTCAGCACAGGGATTAGCAGGAGCAGCTAGCTTGCTCGCAAACAGCCCCGAAGCCGAAGATGGAGGGGCGAGACGGAGAGAGAGGGAGCCAGGGAATGATGAAAAGCCAGAGAAAGGGGAAACGTGGCGAGGCTGGGTTTATTAAGAGCTCGCATGGCGAGAGGAGAGAGGGCGGGATCGGGGCTGGTGGCGGTGGCGGGGCATGTGTGTGTTTTACTGTAGAGCTGATGAAAAGAATCCTTCAAATCCTGAATTATTATTGGTAGCCGTGGGACAAAGCCCCCCGCTAACAGACTCTACGCGCAAGGATTTAAAACTTCCATTAGAGCATATTATGCCATGCTTCTCCATAGTGAAGCAGGAGGAATGGAGATCAGGTTGGGGAATGGATGAACGCTCATCGCATGAGAGCAGATTTATCGAGTGGAGTTTGTTTATGAGCTAATATTGCTACAGTCCTAAAGACAATACTTCACAAACAGCATTCGCCATCCGTCCTGCAGTATTAGAGCAGCTCATTAAAGCATATTTCATCCGGCAGGAAGGCCGACGACAGCGCAGGCTGAGTGCGAGAAGGGCATTGATTATCCAGAGCTGCTCAGGCTTTGGGAGGGATTCCTTTTAGTGCCATGCGCCAGTGTGGAGGACTGTGCTGGTCAAACCCTCAGGAGAAGCTTTGAATGTTCTCAGGTCCGTTTAAATGCTTACAAATGACAATAATAATGTTAGTAAGGCCTAAAAAGTCAGATATGTGTGTGCCGCACCTCTCAGCATCTCTCAGCTCATGGGCCACGTTTAAAGCATCGATCCATATGCAGATTTTGTGCGTTTGAAAGTTACTACACTTTTACTAAGTGATATTCGCTCTTGGGTTTATTGTTTTCATATTTGACATGTTTGACCCCATTGACATCATATATTTGTAGTGCTCCCATGATAGATTAGACTGCCCAGCTGCTCATTGTCTCATTAAGTCTGAATGAGGTATGGTTACCTTGAGCCGGGTTTCTGAGCAAAAGGACGCAGGCGCTGTTTATAAGGATCCCTTATCACTTTTTCCCCACACAAAAATTCAACTTCCTCTTTTCAGGGTGCCGATGCTGTCACCAGGGTCTTTAATACCTTTATTCTGGGAACAATGAAGTGCTATTAATAATTGTATCATATTTCACTGAAGTTATATATTTTTGTAGTTTGCATTAGGTCCCTATCTTGACTGTTTACGTTTTAGTTTTCCCTATGGGTTAAGGTTGAGGCAGACAGGCATGATGGACACTAAAGGAATACAAACGAGATCGCCAGAACACCTGGAGTTTTAAATAGTAAGGTCTATGAGAAATTTACAGAGAAACTCAATGGGAATATATACACCAGCTAGACACTGGGAGCCACCCGGGCACGATAGGAGACAGTAACGAGACAGGTGAACAGGATAACAAGGGGGAAGGGCTTAGCCGGGCCTAAGACCGAAATAACACTCGCTCAGATGCAGTATGTAAACAATGACTTAGACAAGAAAACAGGAGGAAGACCGAACCTTACAAAAAGCTGAGACACTAGAAAAGATAGGGATGATGTTACACAATATAAATATGTGAATTTAGCATACCTTTAAAAAGCTCCTGTTTGACATTAAGGACCCTTAATGTTGCACCAAAAAAGGAATATTTGTTTTGTTTTGTTTTAATTTGGAGACGGTACAGGTAGCCTGGACGGGGAGACGCATTTGTATGGCAACATCACATGGGATTGTTCATCACGTTCTGAACTATGGGCGCTGTTTGATAAGGTACATTGTACACAACTAATTATGGTGACTGTTGGGGTAGTAAGAGTGCACTGGATTCCAAACATCATTAATGGGGCAGATGGTAGTGGTAGTAATGGTAGATCTGGTCTGACCTGGTACTTGAATCTAACATCCAACAGTTTGCGATCAGATTAAGATCTCAGGATCCCGCTAAAAGAGGACACTGCCATTAATGAACTTGGACTGCAGTTATGTTTAGGTCTGCGGTCCACATGAATGCTAGGACCCCGCAGCATATTTTCCATGGCATCACACTGCAAGTGTACCTTTTTCAAATCCAGGGTTCCCATGGGTCAGGGAATTTCTGGAATATTAGGGAATTTCAATAAAGGCATTTCCAGACAGGGAAAGTCAGGGAATTAGATTTTTGGGTGACAAATCAGGGAATTATCAGGTAATTGTGTTGCTAGCCTATAGTGCAGTAGCCAAAAACTGATGTGTAGCTCTGAAAAATGTGAAACAAATCTTCGCAAAGCCTGTGTAACATCTGTCCTTACACTTTCTAACTTACCAAAAATGCCAATCACGTATACATTTCAAAATATTTCATAAAAGGTTTGAAATATATAACCCCCTTTTCTGCTCAGCATCCAAATGTTAGATTGGACATTTCTTTATATGAGAGGTCATGGAAATTCGGCTTTTTGTTCTGGGAAAGTCAAGGAAAAGTCAGGGAATTTTAAGTCTGAATTAGGGTGGGAAACCTGTGCATCTGTTCCTCGGATAAGTGATGCACATGCATCCAGCCATGAAAAAAATGGGATTCATCGGACCAGGCCACCTTCTTCCATTTCTGCATGGACCAGTTTGAATGCTCCTGTGACCATGGTGGGCACTTTCGGTGGTAGACTGGGCACTCTGACCTGTCTGTAGCCCCATTCACCGCGAGCTGGCATTCACTGTGTTCCAACAGCGTTCTGTCCTAGTCTGCATTACTCTCTCACCACTTCACCTGTGATTCTTCCTTGAACCAGTTTTGATACTGGGAACACAAGGCCTTTTTTGGAGGTGTTCTCACTCAGATGTCAAAGTTTGGACCATGTCAAAGTCACAGAGTAATTTTTTTTTCTACCCTCTAACACATCAGCTCCAAGAACTGACAGTTCACTGCTGCCTAATGTGTCCCACCCTTTGACAGGTGCCATTGTAACAAGATAATCAATGTTATTCACCTTACCTGTCAGTGGTTATAATGCCGTGACTGATCGGTGTATAGTTACTACAGGGCTGCAACATTTATACGGTTGCCCTCCCCAAACCCTGCTTGGAGTGATCAAGACTGTAGAAATTCTGTGCTAATCAAATGTGCTGGTTCAGTGTATGAGCTGGTACTCGATGTAGTAAACAGACTGAGTGTCTTCAAGACTTGGGCAATCCATATTCAGTAGTAACGTTCATTAATAAATTAATTAATATTTAGTAGCCTGCTTTGCCTTCCTAGAGAGTTAAGGAGTTGTTTTTTGTTTTGGTTTGATTTTTTACGCGATTTGAAAACACCAGTTGCCCTTTGTATGAACTGATCCAATTAAACAACCCAAGAATTGGGGGGAGAAAAAAAATGTCCATTAATTTAAAATTAAATTAAAAAATGAAAAAGGATTTTTCCCTTCCCCTGAATAGTTAACATTTTAGAGAGACGTGAGTTCTGACTGTGACAGTATTAAATGTTTAATGGAAAATATGATATATTAACAAAAATCTAAGATATGACATGTTAAAAGACAAAAAGAGATCTGTGAATATGTGCAAATATAGATGGACTGAAGACCCTCCAATATTTGTGATACTATTTTATGAAATGAACATCTTTACAAACATACAACAATCTATCGTTGCACAGAGCAATAATTATAGAGCTGTTCACTTCGGTAAGGCCACAGGAAGGATGGTACCCAGTATCAGCTTGCCTGAATCGTAATGGGAGAGAAAATGTTGGACTGCCTGATCCGTGTGTTCCATATGCTCCTTCAGGATATTGGAGCGTCTTTTTTGTATTCGCCATTGGCTGCTTTTAGTCGTTCGAGAAGACTAAAAATACACAGCTGGGTTTTTTTAAATGAAAAAAAAATCTCACACAGTCTCTCTTTCTCTCTTCTTTCGTTCTCGCAGGCAGCAGTGGCCCTGCAGCAGGTAGGGTGGCAGGAGGTATATCCCATGGATTTCTACTCCAATCAGAGTCTGGGTCCCTGGGCTCCGAATCACCCAGACAACCAACCCAGACGGGCCGCACGCAAACAGCTGCAGGTTTGTGTGAATTAGGAGCAGATACACATCTTTGTGTGTGAGAGCGAGAGGGGGAATTTATTCAGGAGTATTGATTCAGAGGTATGATTTGCTGAGAAATCTCTGATGGGTTCTAGCTCCACGAGGCAGATGGTGTTTAGATAAGGAGTCGCGGGCGCGTGCGTCTGTACTGACCCCCAGTGGTGAGGGGTTATTGCTCCGGCAGGTGTTCGAATTCTTGAACGTTCTCACCACAATTCAGTCACTGTTTAATGTGCAGTGTGACCGAGCGTAAGAAGAGTCTCTAAAATCTTCAAAGGACAGGATGTAGCCGCTGTAGGCTCCGTTTGATCTGTCTAAAGAATTATGTTGAACCAGAGGTGTAAAAATGCAGTGATGTGTCAGTCTGAAGGTGCCTATTTAACACCATTCATTATGGAAGCTTAGATAAATTGCAGAAGCTTCTGATAAATAATTATAATAGGTGACACACTCAGAGTAAAGTCCTCAGATATGTTTACCGTATTTAAAGCATCATAAACTGCAGTGTTTGGAGAAGGAAGTCGTGGATGAACTGAATGTTTGTATAATGTCCTGCATGCTATGTAGTTTTTCCATTTACTCTTATTTACTTATTTCCTCTTATTTTGCACACTCGTCTTCATTAATACTTATATTTAAGTGAATTGATGATGCAGTAGTAATACTATTTAATAGCACAGTACACAAGGTGTAACACTTAGCTTGCTAAAGTTATTTTCAAATCTAATTTGTGTAAAATGCCACATTTTGGTCGCAAAAAATGTGTAGTACTGTGGCCTCAAATGTGGTCAGGAACTAATTGTGTTTATTTTCCAAAAGATACTTCCCTGTTTTAAAACACTTTTGTCATGTACTGGCTTTTTTTGCTATGCACGTGTGCTCTTGGAACGTAACCTCTGTGATAGTCTGGGATTTACTGTGTTTGGTTTTGGACACAGCCGTGATTTCATCGTATTAAATTGTGTAATTTTGAAATAAGACTGAGCTGTACCAAAGTAAACATTCAATTTTATTAAACATTTGACTTCCACAAGAATTGTACCTGTACAGACGTCATCATGACAGTGAATATGTTTCAAGATCTAGTTTTAGCTAAACTATAATGGCAGTTACCGTAATATCCACTGTGTCATTACTTAGTGATAATAATTTGTGTTGTTAGTATTGAATATTAATATTTAATTAATATTCTGCCATCATTACCACCATCATCATTATAGTATTTAATATTTGTGTATTACGTATATTAAGTTCACTAAATGGAGGAAAATCAAGAATCTGTTTTTTTGTTTTTTTTTTACTGGGGGGGGGGGGGGGGGGGGGGGGGGGGGGGGGGGGGGGGGGGGGGGGGGGGGGGGGGGGGGGGGGGGGGGGG
>JBBMFX010000001.1:19932950-19946665 GCA_037832545.1 Rhabdalestes septentrionalis | reverse complement strand
GTGTGTGTGTGTGTTTGTGTGTGTGTTTGTGTGTGTGTGTGTGTGTGTGTGTGTGTGTGTGTGTGTGTGTGTGTGTGAGAAGTGCCTGTCATGTAGAATTTGTAATTGTGTTCTGATTGTGGACTCTGAAGGCCTGAGGGAAGATATTGTTCTCCAGATGCTGCAAAAGCTTTGGCCAGAAATAAGAAGAGAATAGAGAGTGTTGAAAGAGTGTATATGGATGTGTGTGCGTGTGTGTGTGTGTGGATGTAGTGAATTCTATAGTTCAGGACACAGTAGAGGACACTTTAATCAAAGCGTCTATGCCCTACTGGAGTGTATGTGAATATAAATTGTGTGTGAGTGCATGTGTGTGTGTTACCTCATCTCCTGTCTCTGCCAGGATGCTGCGGTTCTTCTTCATCCTGATTGGCTGGTTCTTCCCTTGGGATCCAAACTGGAGCCGAACCCAGGCAGCACAACAGGTATAGAGCCTGGTCGTGCTGGAGTCATGTCAGGGTCACATTGTTGTTGATTCTGTCTCGTCCAGACTGTGTTATTACCACCAGCCACCCACCACAGAAGTCCAGGAACTGCTGTGTAAGTACAGAAGTCCAGTCGAAATCCATCAACATTGGTGCCTTGAAGTGCTAACTGATGTTTATTAGGAGTCCAACGACTTTCTGGAGGATGGCCTCCTTTAACTCAGCAAGGACCTCTTTGTTGAGGACGTTTAGACTCTATTATGGTCCTCTAGTTTTACACCACAGTAACAACGCTTTGTAATCTCAAGAAGGGTAAAAACAAGGGATCAGAACCAAAGGGCATTTTGTTTTCTCTGGCTCTGACCAGCACCTCTGTGCAGAAAAATAAATGAAACAAAATGCTTTTAACAGACATCAGCATTGTTCATTCAAACCTGCAGTGTTCTCATGGCTTTTTTTTTTCAAAAACTTTGTGCAGTTCTTCTTACTTCATTGAAAATGAATGGTGAATCACATGTTATTTGCAAAATTTCAAAAGAGGAACAGCTTGCAAATCCAGCAAGCACTTTTTGTCTGGTTGAGGTATCAGGTTCTCATATTACTTCCTGTTTTTGCTAGGACAGATCGTCCAAGCACTGATCTATGAAGACTCCTTTTCATTGCAGAGTCATGCACAGTCAAGACGGCCCCATTAGATGGCAAAGACACACCAAGGCTTATATAAGCCAACATTAAACTGTACATTGATTGTTTTTTTTTGTTGTTTGGTTTTTTTTAACGTTTTTTTCCCAGCATGTCAGGATGATTTTCATGTGAAAATAGAACTGAATTTAGAAAATTAAAAAAGTGATATTAGCCCAAGGACACATTCTATTTGATCAAAACAATTAAAAAATTTTTTATTTTTTTTTAACTTTAAAAAAACCTAAAAAAAACGTATTTTAGTTATAAGTGAATTCTAATTTTAGAACATCCTCAGGATATTTTAGGTGTGATAGTCCTGGAAGCATGTTTTCTTTTTGGTCCTGCAGAGGAATATTTTGAATTTGGTGTGCCTTGTGTACGTCTTGCTATTGCAGTCCTTGTTCCCAGCATTCAAATCACATGACACATCACTGGAAAGCCCAGGATGTCCTCTAAAGAACACTATAGGGCTTGATGGGGGAACTCCAGTTACTTAAGGACCATACAGGTGAACAAAATGTCCATTATAAAGAATGGACTGGGTCTCAGTGGGATATAATAGCACAGGTTTCAGGAAGTAAGAAATGCATTCATACACCCTCCAGAACAAAGTCACTAAACTAGAGATTACCTTTTGTACCTTCACTAACATTGTGCCTTGAGAGTTATTCTACCACGTTTTTGCAATGCATGCAGTTATTGTTTTTTGTATTGCTCTTTAATAGTTCTTTTTTGGTTGTCTATTTAAACAGTGCAGAAAAGATACAATGATGCAAACCATTAAACTGCACTGAGCTACACAATTGCACCTCAAGAACACTTGATGACAAAAGAACACTGTTCCTGTGCCGTACAGTTTGTGCAACATAACTGCATCCTCACAGTTGAGGCACCACGTACGTGTGGTTACTTTGAAATATTTTACAAAAAAACGAACCATTTTTTTTCACACTCCACCCTCACGTCATACATATGCATCAGAACAGGAGGCCTTATAAAAAATCTGAACTGTGTCGGAGGGCCGAACCGAAGATAACTCTGCTCAATGTTAATTTTCTCCCATTGTAAAAAGCAATACATTTTATATTTTGATAAGCTGCTACAGATAATCAGAAGTATAAGAATATTCTGTAAATATTTATGTACATGGTATTAATTGTGTTGTAGGTCGAAGAGGAAAATAATTCTATAAATTGAATTGTAAAAGAATATTAAATCCATTAATTAATATAAGGTCAACTGTAAAACAATATAAGACCAACTGCAAAACAATCTAAGGGTTTGTCAGCACACAAAGCATTCATATATTCCAAGTTCTGCTGAAATATGGAGCTACAGGTGATAATAAACTACGAGCTGTTTGGGAGACGGACGAGCCAGCTCTTATTTAGGCTCTCTGAAAAGAACTGAAATTCTGGTCCCTGTTAAAACCTAATTTGAGTAAATTACACTTTGTGCTCGGTCCCGCCTGGTCCCGCCCCCAAGACACAGATGAGATGCAGATCTTCGGCGGGCCGGATTAAAAAGATCAACATGTGGCCCGTGGGCCGTAGTTTGCCCACCCCTGCATCAGAATGTAGGATCTAGACTCGTTTCTCACAAAGTTCCAATGAAAGGCTTGGACTTGATGCCACCTGCAATTACTGCAGCCATGTTTTCTTTCATATATTGTTTTATTGTACAGTTTGCGGTTGTAACAGAATATGTATATGTACTGATATTATTTTATGGTTGTAAAAGAATATACAATGGCAACATGCAGTATCCTGTTTTATTATCATGAAAGTCATTCATTAGTATCATATTTAATTTGCTTAGTATCAGGGGCGTGTCTGAGGGTGGGCTGGGGAAGGACAATGCCCCTCCAGTGACAAGCCCTGCCCCCCTGAGGTATGCTGTGTCCATCCAAAGAAAATTGTCTGCACTCCCCCAAACGAGTTAACTGCCCCCCCACACATAACATTCCGGTCACACCTTAGTGTGTTAATTGTTGCCTACTAACATCCACCAGATCTATTGTTGTTTATTTTGTTTTGTTTCTCTCTGAAGAGGCAGATCAGTCTGGGGTGGGATCGGCCCCAGCACCTCCAACAGCCCTGCTTAAGTATAAGCAGTTTAGATGATTGATGAATAGATGGATGCATGGATGGATGAATGGGGTCATATTTGCATTCTGTTGTACTCTTTGACCATTTAATGAGGTTGGCCTGCTTCATAAGTCACACAGATGTGAAATTACAGACCCTACAGACTCTTAACAGCATCTAACAGTGTTTTACTGTGTAAATTGACCATAGAGAGGAGGTGGGACCAGACTATTGGTCCAGCACAAGTCACAGACAACTGACTAGACTGAGATGTTTGGGATTTGGGAAGTCAACACCTTGAACTCTGTCATGTTTTTCAAGTCATTCCTGAACAATGTGTGTTGTGTTCCAGTGTATTGTCCCATTGAATGAGTCCACTGTCGATAGGGAATTCACCTACAGGGAACTTGGTCTGCAGCAATGTTTAAGTAGGTGGTACATATCAAAGTGACATCTATATGAATTCTAGGACCCAGGGTTTCCCTGCAAATCACTTTTGGTATGTACCACTGCATGTTGTAGCCATTCTGCTTTTTTGGAGTTGTTCTGATCCAGACACAACAACTTGACCTTGAACAGTGTTGCTCATTTAAATTTCCAGCATTGTAAACCATTCTAATAATCTTCACGTACACTCTCAGATTCTTAAAGCTGCCCGCACATCACCTTCCAGAACTGACTCTCCACTGACTGCCTAATATATATAACCCCTTGATGGATCTCTTAGCACAGCAGTAACACTTAAACTCCAGTGGCAAGACAATGTTTGATGCTGGTTTGTGTATCAGGCCAAGTGGTGTTGCACAAACGTCAGTGTTGCCGCTGGGTTGAGGATCAGGCACACGTCCCCAAAAATCCAGCCAATTGTGGTGGGAACTGAGGCTCGAGAGCATGACTAACACTTGCAGCGCGTGGCAGTAGATCACTGAGACTTAGGTGAACCTACGAGATAATGTTTTCTACTAATGTGGCTGATGAGTGTGCACATAAATGTCTTCGATTGCCAAAATAGATCCAGAACTTCGAGTCTCTTCTTAGGACACTGAACCTAGTCCTGCTAATTTTAGCGGGGCATCTTTAACCTGATTCGCACTTCGACGGCCCTTCTGTTGTGCTAGAACCTTGGGTCATTTCCTGCATTGAGGTTATCACAGTTTATATGTACGACCTGCGAGTGTGCGCTTCACACCACCACACAGTGCCCCACAGACCCACTTCCCCCCAAAGCGTTTTCTGAAGAATCCTCAGTGGCGTTCTCTGCACTTTGTCCCCGCATGGCTTCAGAGACAGGCCCGGGGTCGGTGTGGCGGGCCACTCATCGTTCCTTCCAGCTCAGAGCACAGTCGGCAGAAGACTGCAGAAGGAGGGAGCGTGTATCAGGCCAGAGAGACAGGAAAAGCAAATCTGGAGGTCAGAGCGATACTGGCTGCGAACAGGAAGCTGTGAGCACATCGGCGTGACTCACGCCGCGCCGCTGGAGATGGGTATCTGAGAGCTGGGGAGTTATCGCTGCGCCGTTGCCCTGGTTACGCCTGTTCGTCAGCACTCCACACACATGCACGCGTGCACACGCACTCAAGAACCCGCGCGCTCACACGCGCAAACGTGGGCTCTCGCAGAAGCGAGGCTTCTGGGAATCAGTGTGAGTGATGTGCACAGCCGTATAGCTGCTGAATTATTCTGAGCAGTGTACATCAGGAGGAATGACGTGAGAGGCACTGAGAAGAAAGCGGTGTGTGTGGTGTGTGTGTGAGAGAGAGAGAAAGAGAGAAAGAGGGAGACAGAGAAAGAGAGAGAGAGAAAGAGAGAGAGAGAGAGCTTGCCTTGGCATGGAGAGAGTAGGCATTAAAATAATTATCCTTTCACATATATTAGTGAGATTGCTGAAGATTGTTTATTATTATTATTATTATTATTATTATTATTATTATTATTATTATTATTGTTATTGCAGGATTTTGACATCGCTTCTCTTCCAAGGCCGTTTGAGAAGCTGGCACTCTTCTGAGTGTTACACTTGAGTGTCAGTGGCGTAACTATAGCAGGTTCAGCAGGTGCAGTCGCACACGGGCCCGTGATCTCTCGGGGCCCGTCAATACCTCAGACCCGCCTCCTTTAAAAAAACAAAACAAAAAAAACCTCAGCATTAAAATCCAACTATCAAATAAAAACGTGCATAATCCAGGTCTGCAGCGGTTTGCAGAAAGCTTCAGTTAAAAGGGATGCGTGGCTGCCGTGACGCACCTTCAGCAACAAGATGTGAAATCTCAGGCTGTTTCGTTTTGCTGCAGCAATTACAGCAGCACGCACGTAGAACTGGATCGAATTTTCGCACCTGGGCCCATGACTATGTTGCTACGCCACTGCTGAGTGTGTCATACCCCTTCCCCTTTTCACTAGTACATAACATTTTGAGTGGACGATCAGGAGTATTCATTATTTAAAGGTTTGGTATCTATGGTAGAGAGCAGAGGGGCGAGTTGGACTGTATAAAGCAGAGCGAGAGTCTCCAATAGTGCCTTCTCAGCGAATGGGAGCACGGAGTGCAATCGCACTGCGCAGTCATGCGTTCTAGTTCAAAATGATATTTGTTTTGGATCAAGTCATTTACGAAAAATCCATTTTGATCAGCACCAACAACGCGGTCTGGTTGTTACCTCAGAGCTGAGTGCCACATCCTTCCTCCCATGTAACTCTTTATATATAAAGTACACTACATGAAAGTACATTCATTCCTGAGCTTTATTTATTTATTTATTTGTGTATTTATTTATTTATTTATTTATATTCAACCCATGTTTTTTAAAAGCTGTTTCTGCTCCCACTCAGATGAACAAGGCCTGAGTGTTGATCATTTAAAGCTCAGAGTTTTTTGGATGAGTGACTTCAGGAGTGAAGAGCTTCGTAGGGCTGTCGTGGGATCCAGTCCTTAGGTGTCCCTTTCTATGTCCAAAAATGTGGATCTACCTTGATTGATGGACAGGGTCTGAAAATGTGACCTGAAGAGTCAGTTGTTCTGGATTTGGAGTCTCCCACAGGATGCATGGGGTGAGAAAGAGAGAGAGAGAGAGAGAGAGAGAGAGAGAGAGAGAGAGGCTCCCTGTTTAGACCTGTTTCCTCTCATTAGTACAGTGTCACAGCAATTCTTCATTGAATCACACACCAAAGCACCAATTCCACTATGAATCTCCTTTATTAGTGAATAGTTTGGTAATAAAAGAGTTATTACCTGGTCCCAGCGCCTTCTGCTCCTACAGTCATAAATGAGTTACTAAGTATCTGTTCTTCAGAAGAATAGTCCATTACAGGCAGCATACAGTCAGTGTAGGTTCAACAGAGGTTCAATATTACTTCAAGGTTTAAAATTTCCAATGCATCAGTCTATAGGTTCATCTGGCTAAAGGTCACAAGTCTGGGGTCTCGGCTCTTCGGTCAAAAGTATTGGCACCCCCTCATTGTGCAGAAATATCGGCACCCAGTGTTTTTACATCAACCCCGCCTTGTGAAAGGAACTCCCTCGCAGAACCTCTGCCTGGAACACCAAGGCAACTACCCAGCAACCCCAACGCAACCACTATAGTTACCATAGCAACCATATAGCAGCACCTTACCCACTGTTTGGTGCACCATGGCAACCAGCTAGAAACACTCTAGCAACCACCACAATCACCATAGCAACCTGGCCATCACACTCCACATTTTCTCACAGAAATGCATCCTGGCATGAGAGATGAAGTGACCCACAACTTCAGCTGCAAAGGCAACAGGCCTCAAACCGGGTGAAACCGGATTCAGACCCAGGTAATCAAACCAGAGCGGTCGTGTTGATGTGATGAAAGTTCGGATCACAGAAGACCTGAAGGAGTTTGGTTGTACCAACCACAAGGACAGGCATTTAATAAATTAGAAAATGTAGTATATTTTATTGTATTTTACTACATGTAAGTTAGTAAGATAAACTGTTGCTTCAGACTGTCCTGGAAAACTCTTTATGTTTATACCATTGTTATGATAGTTACCTAAAACATAATGTTACAAAATAATAGGGGTGAACATGTAGGTGTGAAGTGTCCACTTGTCCTATGTTAGCACACAGTGTGAGCAGGGTTAGGATTTGGGTTAGGGTTAGGGTTAGGATTAGGATTAGGATTGGGATTAGGGTTAGGGTTAGGGTTAGATTTAGGTTTAGGGTTAGGGTTAGGATTAGGATTAGGATTAGGGTTAGGATTAGGGTTAGGGTTAGGGTTAGGATTAGGATTAGGATTGGGATTAGGGTTAGGGTTAGGGTTAGGTTTAGGGTTAAGGTTAGTGTTAAGGTTAGTGTTAGGATTAGGTTCAGGTTTAAGATTAAGGTTAGGGTTAGATTTAGGTTTAAGGTTAGGATTAGGATTAGGGTTAGATTTAGGTTTAAAGTTAGGGTTAGGGTTAGGGTTAGATTTAGGTTTAAGGTTAGGGTTAGGATTAGTATTAGGATTAGGGTTGGATTTAGGTTTAGGGTTAGGGTCACAGCATTTCAGTCTGTTTCAACCACTTTGCAAACAAAACCAATGAGGAATCAACGCATTATTTCTCTCCTGCTGTCCCTCACTCACCAGTTAGCGCCGATACTGGTGATGTTACGTAGTGTGCATTAAAATACAGGGTAATAAGGTCCTAGCACAAAAAAAGCCCTAAAGTGTGATTACACTGTACATTACACCTTCACAAAAACTAGTGAGATCTGGCTATTCTGACGTACGAGAAAAGCATTTAAATCCATTCACCAAGTGAAGCAGTGAACAGCCAGGAACACAGCACCCAGCAGAGTGTGGTCTCTTCCTCAAGGGAAGCTCACTGGTGCCACTACAAGTCTTGGGATTTGAACACACAACTATTTGATTGCAGGGTGAACACCCTAACCACTAGGCCACCAGCTGTTAATATTTTATCTTCAGAATTTAGACCATAGTCTGCAGTTTTAGAAGGAAATTTGAACTATTAATCATTTTCAATTCCTAACAAACCAGATTTTATGAAAACAGGTTCAGAATTAAGCGAGTTACTGTTAATTTGTCAAGCATCTCTTAATAAATGTTATATTTGTGTATTAGCAGTGGAATATTAAATATCCGAAAATTTTGTAGCATAGCCTATACCTGACTGAAATACAACTGTTTCACATAATCACATATAAAGACACTTGATATCACCATGAGACAATTAATGGACAAGAAAACAGAGCAATAAAAATTTTATCAGTCGCTAAATAGGAGATTCAAATGACTGATTTTTATTTTACCAGTTATTTGAGCCATGATGATGAGCAAAGGAGTTTCTCAGAGCTGACATTTAATTTAATGTGAACAGTTATTTTAACAGCTGCTTGTGGGACTGTTTATTCTTCTTCGTTAGCCTCATTTGTTTTCTCCTTTCATAACACACCTTCATTTCACACAGAGCAGAGAATAGCAGAAAAGTTATTACACAGAGACCTGCTTCTCTCTGAACTTGCAGTGGCTCTGGAACAGAATAAGTGAGGTGTTAAATGCCGCCTTACTGGAATGTGTCGAGTGTTTTGATTGTATTCGTGTTGCGTTGAGTAACTGCAGAGTTGCATGCAGCTCACAACATACGACTTATTACATTATATACATTATTTACATGAGTGCCCACAGTGTAAAGCTAGAAAAAATATTATACAATTGACATCTCAATGCTTAAAATCGGTTGGAGAACATGATAGATCACTGGTAAATCTCTCCTTCAGTCTAATGAGATTTTAAAAAATCGAAATACTTCAATTGAATTTTAAATACAAACGATATTTATTTGGTTTTTTGGGATCGATTGGATGTCCAGTAAAATTCTCAGTTAACAAAATGAATGCGGTGAAATATACAAAATAAAATTTAAATAGAATACATACAAATAATATTATACAATGATTGTGCATTTGTATGACCAATATATCATTGTTTTACTTGTGGAAGCCCAGTAGTACTTATACTTCCCTTTAGAAACCTGGTTTTACTTCATGAAATTAAATCAGGAGACATCAAGGGGAAATCTAGAACCAAACTTCTCCTAACCAGCTCACAAAATCTCAAGTAATGTTTTAATACAAACAAAACAAATCATGACACTTTTTTCCTGATGTCTTATTTGCTTGAATTTGTCATAGTGCTGACTTTGATTTTGTTTTTTTGTTTTGTTTTTTACAGCGTTATCACACGCTGAGAAATAGACTTTCCATGGGTGCCAAGACTTTTGCACGGCACTGTAGTTTTCTGTCATTAATAGGCCAATTTGCTGCTATTTAGTGAGGCAAATGTGCCAGATTGCTGTTGGAGTTGGCAACTACAGTGAGAGTGTGTGTGTACGCATGTGTGTGGGTGTGTATGTGTGTGTGGGTGTGTTTGGGTGTGTGTGTGACTCCTCATGCCTGCTGTCCCTGCACGCTCTGGTTCAGATCAGGCCTCTGGTATTAACAGGTGACTCTTAGGATAAACACAATGTGCCACTGCCGCTAACAAGGCGCTGCACGCTGCGGCGTGGCCTTGTGTATACAGCCCACTTGTGTGTGTATAATAAATGGAAACACTCTTATCTCTCTGTTAATACTCTAAGTGATTTATGGGTGGTAAAAAGGTGCTACTGTACCCAGCCAGAGTGCTTAGCTGCTTTAATCATCCGTGCTGCGTATGTGTGTGTGTGTATATGTGTGCATGGCTCTACGTCGTGATCTTAATGTTATTACAGGCACTCACAGACTAATGGCATGTGCCGTCAGGTCCTCAGCCACCTAACTACTGTCTCTTAAGCCTCTCCCGCTCCTGGCAGTGGCTCAGTGCCCACTTATTCACTTTGATTTACAAGAGCAGGCCCGCTCTGATGAGGCACACGAGGGTGGTCTAGTCGTTAAAAAGAACTTAAGCAGTGGAGAAGGCCTCTGGCTGCTCACACAATGAGGGACAAGGGCTGCATGGCTTTCACTTTATCTCATGCCGTTTTTCAGAGCACTGTTTTACATTAGTCAGGGTCCTTTCTTTGTCTTTCTCATCTTCTTAAATAAAGAGCACCCCCCTGCCCTTGCCCATTCATTTATTCAGAAATCGCTCATCTCAAGAAGGAGGTTAAGCTTGATGCATCATCACCTTCTGACCTTCACTGAGGGGCTGTGCCTCACATCTTAATGCTTACAAATGATTTTTATCTTTAAAATGATTGCTAAGTTGGACAACATGACAGAACACTGGCAATACTCTCCTTCAGCTTAAAGAGATTTTTAAAAATCTATATATTTAAATAATTTTACATACAAAATATAATTATTTGGGGTTTTTTGGGATAGATTGGATGTACAGTACTGTTTAAAAGTCTCAGGCACCTGCAAAAACAATAAAAATAACTGTTTAGATGAAGAAGGATGTTAAGCTTGATGCAACATCACCTTCTGACCTTCACTGAGGGGCTGTGCCCAGTGGTGTGGGATTCTTTTTTAAGCACCGAAATTACTCACAGATTGCGTTCACATCATTGCTCATTTCCTATTATTTACTCCCATTATTTCTGCCTCGATCGTTTACGACACTTGCAATTCGTGTCAGTGTGTGACCTGTATTTATCAGTAGCATGAACACACGCCTGCCCAGCCCAGTACAGTAACATATACGAAGAGTTAAGTAATAAAAAAAAGTCCCATTTGACAGCTTAGTCACACAGACACCTTTTCTAGTGTGGGACTACATATTATTTTTATACCAATTTTTTTTTTATCATTTCAAAACATTAGCTGCTCCTTTTATTGTTTGGTATTCCCATGATAAAGGGTGTAAAATTACTTTTTACTTACATTGAACCATTTGGTGGTACCATTTTGGACACATGACCTTGATATGACACCATGAACGTGTTCCAGATCTATGGTAAAATGATCTGTGGTGCATGGAAACTGGTTTCACTTTAACTAAGGTGGTGAAATGGGAATGCAGCAAATGTGGAAATGCGTCAGCAGCAACAAATCTGACAATACAAATCTGATCATGCAGATCAGTTCAGACCTAAGAAGCTTGAGAGGAGCATCAATCCATAGCTACTCGCGTTTCAAAACACAGATGTGATCTGTCAGTGGAACTACAGGTCCGAACTGCGACTTGTGTGAATGTAGTGTGTAGACTGAAAAGCAGGAACCCTGTAATGTGAAGGCAGAGAGAAGTGTAGCATCTCCATGTGTCCAGCAGAGTGCAGGCCTCTCCTGTAACTGAGCCTCTGACTCCAGCGCCGCCATCCCTGCCTTCGTCTGACTGCTCGTCTGAGGCAGCCATTCACGACACGTTCTTTTAACACTATACACTGTCATTCAGCAGCCAACACCACCCCCCCATCCCCCAAGTGCAGCAGACTGAGTGCGGCTGGGTCTGAGCTGTGCGCGATGCTGGCCTTGTCACAGGGTCCTGTTCTGACCAATAGTGCGGCTGGACGAAAGGCCAGAGCGAGTCAAGAGGCCATGAGAAAGGCTCAACCCCCCCCACCCTCGGCCCAGCTGACTTCTGCACAGCTCACTCTGAGCGCCATCTCCACACACACACACACACACACACACACACATACAGAAATATTATTGAAGTGGCAAATTTTTTTTAAAAGTTTTTGTCTTCCAGCCCACCAGAGTGGTTCTGTGTTTTCCTTTCCTTTTTTTGAGACACTTACTGTTATTTATGCCTTTAGATGAAGAAATAGGCCTTCGTTTGTTGACTCACAGATACATCCACTGGCTGTGTTTACTCCCGACGCAGTACCACACACGCACAGTAACCCTGCCTCTTCAACCTGACCCGTCCACATGCCCCTCGATTCAGTTCCAGTCCAGTCTAATTGAATCCAGTTCAAAGCAAAGCCAGACGCAGCATAAGCCCTGGTGCCCATGCTTCTGCTTTTTTTTTCATAACGTGGGTTTGTGTGTGTGTGTGTGTGTGTGTGTGTGTATGTGTGTGTGTGTGTGTGTATCTCTGTTTGCGCATATATATATGCACAGAAATATACATTTGAATGTCGGGAGATGAACGTGGTGTTTGTATGTTTCTTCTAGCCTGTGCCATGACCTGCGGGTGAACTCCTCACCCCGGGTGCACCAAGTTACTGCAGTGTGTGAAGTTGCTGCCAAAGCAGGCAGAAGTGAAACCTGCGTGTGGGTTTTTTCTGGGTTGCTGGTGTACCCACGCTTTTGAGTACGCCACACGCCGGAACCTCAAGCTCTATCTCTCTCTCTTTCCATTTCTTTTTCTTTGTCTAGCTCTCTCTCTCTCTCTCTCTCTCTCTCTCGCTCTCTCTCTCTCTCTTTCTACACCACTCTCTCGCTCTTTACATCTCTTATCCTCTTGATCTCACCTTTCACTGTCCCTCTCTCTCTTGCTCTCCCTATCTTTCATCTGTATACCTGTTTCTCTCTCTACTTTTGTCTTTACCCCCCCTCTCTCTCTCCCTCTCTCTCTCTCTCTCTCATTCTCAGACTCATCTGATGCATTGTGGTCTCATTTGCGCAGAGGTGACCGCACACACACTCTCTCAGACACGTGTGCATAGGCAGGTCGGCACGTAGTCAGCGGGCTCCGAACACGTACCAGCTACGCGCTCGCACATCGGAACGCTTTTCTTGTTGAGTCCTACACCTCCAATTGCTACCGTGGGAACCACACTCTCACAGTCATGGCATGTGTTTCAAAAGCACACAGCCATTGCCCCCATGCTCAAGTTTGGGCGCAAGTTTCTGCTTCTGCTTTCCTCTCCATTCGGACTGAACACCGATGCGTCTTTCTACTGATAACCTTAACGAGCCTTTCTCAGCTGCATGCAAACTCGGAGCAGGCCTCTAGTTTCTGAAGAACTGGAATATCAGTTCCCAAACCTCAGAACGTCCTGATAACTCTGCATGTGTCAGCATCCAGGCCTTCTCGGGGCCTGGTCTCACTGGTGAGAATGTTTGAGTGTGAGAAAGAGAGAACTTGAGAGTACGAGACTGAGTAAGCGGGGGTATTTTTTAGTTGTGGCAGACTTTTTTTTCCGCCAGATTTTTTTCCCCTTTTCTCTCAGCAAGAGCTGTGATGCAAAAGACACCAGATATTCTGTGTGTATGTGGGTTTGTATTTAATACCTTCCGTGGACCTCGTGATGAGAGTATAAAACATGAGAATTTTGGAGGACACACTGCCATCCCTGACAAGACAATATTGCCAAAAGGAAATTTATGATCATTTGACAGAGCCAGAAAATAGACCCTGTTCATATCTGACACTAGGGTTAGACTTGTGTTTAGGGTTAAGCACTGCATTACACTTTTACACAAGGCTTTGGAAAGTCCTCACGAAGACAGTAATATCAGCATATATGTGTCTAAGAGAGGGAGAGGAAGTGTTCTGCTATCCGTTTGTGTGCGTGAGTGTGTGTGTGTGTGTGTGTGTGTGTGTGTGTGTGTGTGTGTGTGTGTGTGTGTGTGTGTGTGTGT
>JBBMFX010000001.1:19839064-19850383 GCA_037832545.1 Rhabdalestes septentrionalis | reverse complement strand
TATTAAACCATTGCTATGAAAATTTACTTGTTTTTATGGTCTTGTTCTCGACTCAGGCTCCGTTCCTGAAAGAATCGGTCTCGACTCGGTCTTGCTTCCTCAAAGACTCGGTCTTGACTCAGTCTCAACTGCATTTGAAAACCAATGGTCTCGGTCTCGACTTGGTCTCGACCCTTCAAAGACTCGGCCTTGACTCGGTCTCAGCATAGGCGCTCTCGTCCCCATCACTAGCAACACCTATTAAAGAAAGACAGAAGGTAAATACAACCAAGGAATATATGGGTACGGGTTTATTGTTTTTTGACACCAAGTTGCAAGCAAGCAAAGAGGGTGGTAGTTAGGTGCTCCTTGAATAGGTCGGTCTGGGGGGCCAAGACTGAGAAGAGTCTTGACACATGTCTCTCACTTCTTTTGAGCGGCAGAGGCTCCAGACAAGCTGTGCTTGAATCCCTAAGAGGACGAGAAGAGATACGTTGTTTGAACAAGGCCGCCATTTATCGCAGTGCCAGACCATTCTTGGCTTTGACATTAAGAGTTGATGATAGGGCCATACTAGACACACAGGTCAGGGAACCCATGAGAATATAACCTATGGGAACACAGACACCGTGACCATGACTCCATATTCAAGTCAGGCCTGGAAGAGGAGCTTAGAGGTGACTGACTGGTGGCCAGGTCTGTAACAGGGTCTGGTCGGGCTCAGTTGGAAGGAACTGTCCTCCTGTTTGCCCGCCACCTTATAGGGTGGGCCATGTGCAATGTCGCATGGATGTCGGGTTAGGGCAGAGGCCCCAGAAGAGACTTAGAGAACAGGAACTAATAAAAAATGTTTCTGGATAATGTAGACATGCCATTTACTGCAGTGGGTATCCCCTTACATTGCCATACTTAGTTCTCAATCATAAAACAGATCCCGGTCCAGTTCTAAAAACTGATTGCCTCAGTCACATGTAAAATACTTGACAAACACATTCATGACATATATATCAATCAATCATCCCTTTTAATGTTATAAAGTTATAAAAAGACACCATCGATCGATTGAACAGCAAGCAACAGGGATGAGGGCTCCTTGTGGTGTTCCATTAATGTATGAATTTGATTTGCTAAAACAAATCAGAATAACAAATAATTTAGCATGTATTTTATCATTCTGCATTTGTTTCCCCGCTCTGTGTGGCCTCTTGTTATTTATAGCTTAAATCTAACATTGTATTTATTTAAAGGAACCATAGTCTACTTTTTATTTGTTTTATTTTATTTTTGCACTCGTCTCCAATTGTAACATTTGTGTACCCATGTTTACTCGACCATTTAAATTAACCAAGCTGTCTTTCTTCAATATAATTCAATTTAATAATAATATGTAAATGAACTCTGTTCGGAAGAGCTGACTATGTTTTGTCTCATTTAATAAACAGTCTGGGTTGACTTTACCTCAGATTAGCAGAGATAAACTATTTTAGGTTAAATAGGAAGATATATGCAGATGTGTTGATTTTCGTGACATCACAAAATACATTACATTATGAAGGCGTGTATATATGCTGTATGGGCTGGAAGGTGAATAATACATTTTAAAACAATGTGTACATATTTAGATAAGACTGTTCACCTCAAAAAATAAACACATTCTAACCTCCTGAGACACTTTTTTTCTAGATTATTAATTGGTTTATCTCTTGTCACTCCTCTGTTCAATTTTGTAATCATAATTCCCATAATTCCTATTTGTTTCTTCTCCTCTCTTTAAGAGTTCCTCCTGTCGCTGTAATCCTCGGCAGGCTCACTGGAGAGGAGGGGTTTGAACCTGATCTGATGTAAATTTGCTTTGTGACTCTTGAAAAAGGTGCAGTGGGAATGGTATTGAATCGCATTAACCTTACTGAGCAGGAAACATTTGAAAAGGACTGTAAAAAAGGACATCAGATATCATAGGTACACCACTGCCAAAGCAACAGGCCATTTATACCAGCTAATGCACAAAGCAGAATTAATGCTAGTGACTCCTGGGGTCCTGGTGGATGAGCTGGTCGTGGTTCCATCTGGAGAACACCCTCAGAGTATTAGAACACGGAGCAGCTGACCCATGGATAGAGATTTTACTGACACTAAAGAATAAAGAACATCGATATCTGTGTGCATGCAGTTTGGCATAAAATGGATTAAATGTCTAGCTTTTCTTGCAATTTCTGTCAATATTCTGTTTCATTCACCTCGTGGGGGGCGTCAGGACCAGGTTCACATGCATTTCATTATGGTTTAATGTAAATTACACAGTGGAGTTAAGAGGATGGTGAACTTAAAACAGAACACTTTCTGTCGTCACCAGTCATCTCTTGAGGCACATTTCTATCAGTCATTTTTATGCACAAAATAATGTATGAGGATGATGATTCAATGGAAGATGAAGGTGGTGATGGTGGTGCAAACAGCTATTACTAACAATATTTCAATTTTACAGAAATGCTAACAATCTATTAAATTGCAACGATGAAAGAAATTAAAGTCGAAGTGTTTCTGACAAAAAAAAATAAAGCAATTTCACAGGACTTCCAGCAACACAAAGCATAACAGGAAAAGCAGGATGGCAGCAGAGCATTACAGCTGGACTGAGGAGGAAATGAAAGGCTTTCTTAGTTTAATTCTAGAAAAAAAACCACAACATATTTCCTGTAAACTATAAAGACAGAATCTGTAAACATTTCAAATTGTTAGAACAGCTCTTGCATAAAATTGTTGGGCTTAAACAAGCTGAAAGACTGCCGATATGAATCAATTACCTACATATTCTGTTCATTTTTCAAACAGAACACAGCTCAGTTTAACATATATAACCAATTTTTTACATCTTTTTTATTCAATAAGCAAAAATGATCATTGTTTTGACACACAGTTCACAGACACATGCTTGTATGTGTGTCCATTTGCATTTCTTTGCTGGTTCAGGCAGCTGTGATATTGAATGGTGAACACACAAGAGTGCTGGTATCTATTTCTCCTACAGCTTGGCAAAAAAGACCAGAGGATTTCAACCGGACAAACACGGACAAACGTGAACAAAAACAAATGTCAGGTTGCTGTGCCGTAGCCGAAGATGCTCTCCGGTCACTTTTGATCATTTGGCTTGTCTGGGTATTTGGATAAACTGCAGACAAAATGCAAACATTAGAACCCTCGTGTTTGTTTGTGTTTGTCCAGCCGGTCCTCAGGGCAGGAGCTAGAGGTCCTTTGACAAAACGTGAGAAGAACTGACTGCTTTTGACAATCAGTCTGAGGGTGCTGCCATTCCTCCTGCTTTGAAAGAAGGATTTACAGGTCAAGCCAAATAGAGGCTGAGGTATAATAATATCAACAGCATAACAATTACAATAATAACACATTAGTATTATTGTTGTTGCTGCTGTTGCTGTCATTGGTGCCGTTGTTATTATAATTATCATGTTAGTGTATATTGTTATAAATTTGATTATGCATGTAATATAATAGTAATACTATTAAGAATTTGAATATTTGATCAGCTTCGTTTTTATTACACACTCCTATTATACAGCTTGTAATTGCATACTATGGAATGTTGGAGTGTTTCTGTTACAATATGTGCAATATTTACACGAAGCTGCCGGGCAGAATGTGCAATTTTAGTCTGCTTATATTTTATACTCTTACATACATATGTGTACATTTGCATAATAGAGCAACACACGCTATACTTCTGTACTAATATTTATACTATATATTAATATTGTACATCTTAGACTGTACATTATCCTATTCTACTTTTTTCCCAATTTTGCTGCTCTTAATTGTTGTACTGTCACTTTCTGCCCTACTAATCAAATTTCCCACTTGTGGGACTAATAAAGGTTTATCTTATCTCATCTTATCTACTATTACTGATCAATACAAAAGTAATTATGGTTTATGTAGTAATACCTTTAGTCACACCATCTGTACATATTTTGGATTCGTCTCTGACTTTTGAGGTAGGAAAAATCATGAAAAAAAAAACGAAAATAACCTAACAAATACCCTCTAGAAGTTATCTGACACTGAAGTATATTTTTAAACTTCTATTCAAGCTGGTGTTTTGGAAGGACGCATTTTAACTTGAATCATTATTTCAGGAGTGTAGCAGGACTTTTACTTGAACATGGGTTTAGGCTACCACACCCATGTCTGGAGATGGATGATGCCCAAAGGGAAATTTGGAAATTTGGGAACGAAGCTGCTGAAAGCAAATATGACCAAAACAAACTGTATTGCTTGCAAACGGAAAACAAACGTTGACAGGAAACAAAATATAGTTCTCAGTGGAGTAATGTGTCCGTAAGTGGCATTAGCAGAGTGTGTGTGAGTGTGTGTGTATGTGCCTGCTCTGTGCAGACGGCCCTCTTATCAGCATGGTCTCACACAGGTCCTCCAAGGCTGCAAGATTTATGAGCCGCGTGTGAGCCCCCTCACACGGTACTCCAGGGGGCTCTCTGATTAGGGATGGAGGAGTGAGCAAACACACACACACACACACACACATTCATATACACTCTCACACACTCCAGCATTTGGTTCTAATTACACACACAGGGAGTCCAGGGCCCAGTGTCATCTAAAACATGGAGGTAGATTTACACACGTCCTCTGGTGTTCTGCACTCAGGTTGGTCTTCGCCTGATAATTGTCACACATTACCCAAACCCATTTATCATGTCCGAGCTGCGGCTCCCAGCGGTAAAGGTTAAGAAGCGTGCAGGTCTTGGCTAAATGGGTGGCAGAGGGGGGAGAGTATGGGATTGTATTATAGTGGGTGGGGCGAATGAGCTGGACCCAAATAATTTGGGAAAAGAGGTGTTTGTGAAAGTGTTGTGCAGGCCGTTCTCCCGGAGCGAGTTTCCGTTTCACAGCCCAAGGCTGTTTCTTGGTGACACTCAAGTTCAGTCTTGGTTCCAGAAGTTTAAGTGTGGCATTCAGATGTGAGGTCAGTTAGTAAAGTGTGCTCCAAGAGCTGCTGGGCGCGCTCTACCCCTCGCTGGGTTTAACACGAGTGTTAATATGTGAAGCCCGTAAACGCGGCAGCGGAACCAGGGGCTGCAGTGTGGTGGCTCGGAGCTCAATGAGGCGAGGCGCTGCACACACACACACACACAGATTAACAAGGAAGACCGGGAGATAGGAGAGAGAGATGATGCAGAGGTGTTTATTAGGAGAGGAGGGTGGACAGATCACATAGGGACTGCATTGTATGACTCTCGATATTAAGCTCAAGGAATCACAAACTGAATATTTTTACTTGTACAAAACCAAAAAAGATGTTCTACTATACTTGGTATTAGTATCTTTCTAATATATTGTTATTTTTAACCACTTTGGTAATATCGTAGCTGTTTACATACACTAATAAGGTATTGTTGAACTGGAACTGAATAGTGAGCGAAATAAACAGAATGAGAAAGGTAGTCTAAGTCAGTGGGAGGGAGAGAGAGAGAGAGAGTCAGCAACAGAGAGAGAGAGGAGGGAAGAATAAAACACCCTAGAAATAGAGACAAATAAGCAATTTGATAGATAGATTGGAAAAACTGAGGGCAAGAGTAAACAGAGAGATTGACTTCCTTTAACAGAGTATAAAAGAGCTTCAAAGCCAAGAGAGAGACCGAGACAGAGAGAGAATTGGTTAGAGAGAGAGCAATTTGAGAACAAGAATTAGAGAAAAAGTACTGAGATTTCGATAAAGAGAGAGAGAGAACCAGAGAGATTTAGAGTTTGAGATTGAAAAAGAAAGTGTCGGCTCTGGTAGTGTTTCTCAGCCCCCATTGCGGCCACTGTTGGCCTTCAGATGCACCCGACCCCCTCTCCTAGTCTCAAATCCCCAGAAAATGAACTTGGTCACATGACTCCTAGCTCCTGCACCCAGCCTTCCACCCCCGTCCCCCCCATTCCCCCTGCATAGTGTTCCGGTAACGCCCCCACACAGCCTGACATCAGGCCTCATGTATGGGCGGAAGCGCAACACGCAACATGCAATAGACGCAACTCACACACACACGCATGCATACACACAACCCCAGGACACGTAGCACATGTGCCGCCAGGACATAGCAGCGTGGCCCTGATGGACAAACCAGACTCACAACAACAACACACACACTAGGGACTACAGAGGAAAATTGGCGTAGGCCGTCCCTCGCAGTAGAATAGACGGGCTCACCTTTATTGTTGTGGCCTGACTTCCCGACACCTTCCGCTTGGGCTCGGACACAGATGGCCACAGACTGGAACAAGTGCGCCCGCTGAGAGTGCATCCAAACACACAGGAGAATGGATGCGGCTTTGCTCGGGCGGCAGGCCTGGCTGACCTTTAACCTGCATGCGACTCAGTGGATGTGGGTGGTGCACCTGTAGCACTGAGGCGGCTAGACTGGTCTAGACTGTACGAAAGGGCCAGGCTGAGCGGAGCAAAGATGCTTCTGGGGACACTGTGTGTGTATGGTGTGTGTGTGTGTGTGCGTGTGTGTGTGAGGAGCCGCGGGGGTGTTGCTGTCTGACAGGAAGCGTGGGTCAACTGTCTACGTGTGTGTGCGGCCTGGCCCAAGCCAGCAGGTCAGGGCTGGGCAGCCCGCAGGAAATGGCCAAGACATTCCGGCCTGCGCAGGCGAATTTAACCCTAACACTGCCAGCCTCGGTAGCACAAACACACAGTTCACATACGCACAAACACACACACATACACACAGAAGCCACTGCCGGAACTGAGACCCTGTAGACAGGCCATGTGCACGCAGCGTGCAGCTAAAGATAGAAAGAGCGCTGGATGCAGAGGAGCGATGTTATCGACTTTTTCAGCTGCTTAATTGCGTATTGATCACACTTGCAATTCCTTGTGTATTCAGAATCACAGGAACAAACAAAACAAGGTGCACATCAAATTCTTTCGTGTTGAATTTCTAAATATATATCTTGCCCTTGACACCTCCACCCCTAACATACACACACACACACACACACACACACACACACACACAAACACCACAGACACAGTTCTGCCTCCCATACTGGAAACAATAGTGAGCAGCACCCCTGTTGTGTAACACTCACAGACCACCACCACCACACCCTCAAATGGTCTGATCTGCTTGTCTGAGCTGCAGCTGATTGGCCAGCTCTCTGGAGAGCAGTAAGGAAAGACATCAGCTGCAGTGTGACCACTGCACTTGAGGGATGTAAAAATCAGTGTATCATGCAGCATCAAGCTAAAAGTGTAGTGTCTAGTTATACAGTGGCAGTTATTGGATTTTTAGCCAGTTAAATTAGAGGATCCACTTTTGATAAACTTCAACTTGAGGAAATGTGCAACCAAATCATATCTGTTTCAGGGAAGAACACAAGATCAAGGTGAAATATTCGTGTGGAGAAAGCCTGGACAGATACCGTACCATAAAGCAGAGTCGGAAACGTAGAAGTCTGGGGTTGATTCTCTCTCAGCAGCGTCAGTGCGCTTGTGCTCGCTGATGGGATCATGAACTCCGAAGTGTACAAAAGTTTCACGGAGGCAAACCTGCAGAAGTCTGCAAAGAAAGCTGCTTGGACGATAACAATCTGAAACATACCAGCTGTCTTTTGAGGGAGCACTTTGACAAAAAATGAAAATTACAGTGGTGGACTGGTGTGTTTAACGTAAATGACAATTTGTTTCTTAACACAATGAACTTCACACATTTATAAATATGACACAAATGTCCAAATATTTTCTGGGACCACTGCACATGTGCATTGAGTATTTTAGATTTTTTGTGTGCCAGTCACATTTTAGGGCCGAACTGTCTGTTGAACAATTTTCAATGAAATGTTTTAAAAAAAACTGTGAGCAGTTCTGAACATCAAATAAATAAATAAAAAACGGCTTTTACTGAATTGAAAAGTATTGAGGTTTGTTTCGTGGTGATGCGATTCTAGGTCAGAGCCTTTCACCCCTGCTTCGTGACTGTGTGGAGACAGGAAGGGACTTTCGGAGCGGAGGAATTCTCCAGTGGCAGGGGACTGGAGGGGAGTCTGACATTTTCGGAGAGGCATGATGCCGCAATGGAGCGCCGACGGTCCGCGCTGGGACAGGAAGTGAAGGTCTGTGGCAGGGCACGTTTACATTCCTGAGCTCCGACGCTCTACACTATTTAATGGCCTTTTTATAAATAGGTGATGGATGAGTCATGAGTTGGCTGCTGACACCCCCCACACTAGCCCCCTCCACCTTAGGAGTGGTTCAGGCGGGACGGTCCGGCCGCGGCTTCCTGGTGCCACACGCAGGGCATCGCCGCACAGGAGCTGCCAGATAGCACGGCCGAACTGGAGCGGGGACCATCCTGTTTTGGGATGCTGCTTGACCTTGAGCAATTTCATTTTCCTGCACTGGCCTGCAAAACAGACAGCTGTTATCTTTCTGCTCTCCAAGGCAAGTTTGCTCCGCAGCGGCATCACGCTCTCCGCTCCAACTATTTCCTCTCGCACTCTGAAATGAAGCCCTGAAATCCTCAGGGCCAACGTGTGGGCCACACTTTTCATTCCTGTCTCTCATCACTACATTTCTGAAATAGCAATAAGGGGATTTTTTATAAGATAAGCAAATATACATTCTCAAATGTTTTAAATTAAAAAAATATTTGACAGTTTTATACAGTTATTTTTGGTTCTTTATGAAATGTTCATGGCTTTTGCTGCAGGAGCAATATCAGTTTCATTGTAGTTGCAAGGTACATAACAATTCACATATTTTCAGGTTTTTCATGATGTTAAAATCAAGACTTTATTTCTTTTTGAAGTTTTCTTCCAGTTTTTTTTCTCAGTCGTCTCTAATTCCATCCACTTGACAGCGTTCCCTTAATCATGCTGTAGCACCATTGACCTCAGGGTCACATGCATGTCTTTTTGAACCTGTTAATCCAACATCATTGGAGAGCATCAGGTAGCTGAAGAAGGCTAGTGGCTGCTATTCCTGTTGGGTCAGCTATCAGACAGCTGTGGTAACTAGTACCATACTAAGTGTCGGGATAAAAGGGGAGAATCCTTCCCAACCCTAGACAGTTTTGCCCTTCTGGACTCCCAGCCATGGATGGTTGCAGAGCCACTTAAATCTCCACACGGTTGAGGAATATTTTAGACACAAATTCTGTTGTCCATGAAAGATGGTAAATGAGAGTCTCAGAAGACACTGAGTTTCTCAAACCTCCTTTTTTCCATTTTTCAGTATTGTACTGAATTTATTATTCCAACTGAGAATTAATGAACACTTATGTCCACAAACAAAAAGGCTTCATTTACATAATGAGCTCAGGCAAAAGCTTTTTAGGCAATCTGCTCCCTTAACTGCATAACAGGCCCGAAGTCTGAGGGAGAGTTTCTCAGATTTCTCTATATTTCTGCAGACCATAATGGTCCAAATGATTTGATATGGAATGGATCATCATCGAAAAACCAGCTCAGATTTCTACACAGTGGTGATGATGGCACTAGCATTCAAAAAGATACCAATATTATTTACAACTGAATATAATAGCAAGATGGTAATGGCAATGGTAAAACAGTTTTATTTGAAATATGATAATCTGCTTTTTTGTACTTGATTTAAAGTTTTTTTCAATTGTTCACACACTATTTTGAAAAGGGGGTTCTTTTTTTCAAAATATAATCTCAATTATCCAAACACCACACTCAATTTGCAGAATTCCTAGATTTTTTGCAAAATGACACACTTCAGTCAAAACATACACACTTCAGTCAAAACACATACACATATTTGTGAAAATGCTATTAGTTTTCATTTAACCAAACTGTTCTCAATGATCAGACACTATTGCTGACAGTTTCACACTGCTGTGATAAATAAAAAACACATTTAAAAAAAAAACAAATTTTAGGAAATAGCATGTGCTAGATTTTTGGGCAGACATTGTTATGTAAGGGATTATTTCGATGACAAAAAATGGTGACAAACCCACAACATTCTTCGTGATTAGTTTGAGAAAAAGCGAGAATGTACGCAAATAGGCCTACTATAAACTTACCAAGCACTGCACAACATGCTGCAGACTGAATATTTCAAGTATTTATTTCAATTCAAGAAATACAGTATTTCTTAACATGATCAGTTACAGTAATCAACCAACTATGAAATCAATGAAACAAATAAAATCTGTAGACAAATGTTTTCTCGATGAAATGTCTGAATTACTGATGCTGAGATTTGGTTGAACTCTTTGTCCAGCTTCCATCAGTGTCAGTTTATGGTTGATAACATGGTCAATAAGTGTTGTTTTGATCCGTTGAGTGGAATTTTGCAAATTGTGTGGAAATTTTTATTTTAGAGCGTAAACAATTGTTAAAAACGGTAATGTGTTTTTAATCAAGATTCAAATTGTTTATTGTTACATGTACAGAAGAAATTGCATTTCACTGTGCGATGAAAGTCTTTTTTTGCTGTCCACACACAAATGCAGATTTAGGTGCAGAGTTAATAAAGATATTTTTTAAAAATCCAAAACCTTCTCTCCAAATTACAGTGACCAATTGTCTCAGCATGAGGCAGCATTTGCACATTCAAACTTGTGAGGTAGCTTTTAGAGGCAAACCCTTCACAAGTCTGGTTCCTTTCACCAATACTGGGAAAAATTCTGACTCCGTAATGTTTCATTTAAAAAATAAAGCAAAAGGATGGAAATGTACCTTTAAAGAATTAATGAAGGTCTGTGTTTGGCTGTTTGAAGCTTTGATAGTTTGTTGTCAAAGGCAGCATGTCAGAACTGGTATGTGTGTGTGTGTGTGTGTGTGTGGGTGTGTGTGTATTCTGTACGATGTGTGTGTCCATGTCCGTCGTGCTGATGGCACTATTCCAGGCTATGAGCTTGGCCGTTGAGGGGTCTGTGTGTTTCACATCCCTCTTCAGTCAAACACAAACACACACGTCCGGCCAGCCTAACCCACACTATCTCTCTGGCTTCTAGTGCCTAACACACACACACACACACGCACACACATACACACACCCACACACAGTCACCCTCTGTTCCTTTAACAGACCCACTCCAGCTCTCTCATATTCATATCACCATCTTTGCTCTCTTCTTCCATGCTTTCCTTTTCCTTATCCTCCTCTTCCTTCTCTCCACCTCATTGTCTTTGCTCTTCTTCTTCTTCCACTTCCTGTGTCTTGCTCTGCGTGCCCCTTACGCCCACTCTTCTTTCCTCCCCCTGTTTCTTGTAGCTTCACTCCCTTCTCTCTCTCTGACTCTCTCTCTCTCTCTCTCTCTCTCTCTCTCTCTCTCTCTCTCTCTCTCT
>JBBMFX010000001.1:19827953-19829764 GCA_037832545.1 Rhabdalestes septentrionalis | reverse complement strand
TGTGTGTGTGTGTGTGTGTGTGTGTGTGTGTGTGTGTGTGTGTGTGTGTGGGTGTGTGTGTGTGTGTGTGTGTGTGTCTGTCTGTCTGTCTATCTGTCTGTGTGTGTATGCTCCCACCGAAGCAATTACAGGTCCTTGTTGTCACTTAACTCAATTTGTTTAAAGAACTGCTGGAACAGAGAATAATCATTTAAAAAATCATCAGATTAAAATGCTATTTCTAATCACTAAGAATAATAGCAACAAGTTTCACTTTAATTAACGCAAGACTGATTTACAGAAGCAAAACTCACACAACACAAAAACAACTACTCTGATACCCCTGAAGTGAAAAGGAGAATGAAAAGCTTTCAACCCTTATTTGCTACCAACACCTTCACTCTTCCATAAGTGGGGTCAAAAATGACCTCAATTAGAATTAATGAATTTTAGAATTAAAATTTCTTACAGTTTGGTCAAAGATGATGATTTATATAGAAATGGAAAATTATTCGTATGCATATCTGTATTTGTATTCGAGTAAAATTCAATAAGGCAGCGCGCAAACAAGAACCGCACCCCCCAAATCTACTCCTGAACTTGAGCGTGTGTGTGTGTGGGGGGGGTTAGGATAAATCATTCACGTGTGACCACACCACTGCTCACAGTGTGAACAGCACGAAATTCCTCTCTGCATGTAATGTTTTCACCAAGTGAAGTAGCGGGCAGCCATGAATTCTGCGCCCGGGGAGCAGTGTGTGGGGACAGGGAGCAGTGTGTGGGGACAGGGAGCAGCGTGTGGGGAGTGTACCGGGGAGAGATGTGTGGTGACGGGATCTCAGAGGTTCCTAGCAGTCTGGGGGATGGACCCATGATTTTCTGATTGCAAAGCGAGTGCCCTTACCACGCGAGTGTTGTCCTAACCATGTGAGGGTATTCGGATTCGGCTCCACCCCTAATATATATAGAGATATACATATATATACATTTGAATGTTTGAATGTGTGGATCAACAATAAATGTATTTTTTGACGTTCCACAGAAAATTTAAATTATATTAAAATGACATACAAATGCAAATGGCCTCATGTCAAAGACAACCTATTTGAGGAATGCATGTAAGATTAAACAATAAAAAGTTTAAATGGCAAATATATTGCAAAAAAACAAGCACTGGGGTAATTTTTGACCCCACTTATGCATCTAAGGATTAAGATGGGCTTTGAAGCTACAGAATGAAGACTCACTGGAGTTACAGTAAAAGGTTTTAGGAACCGTTTTGTGTTCATGAAGTCAAGAGCTCAGCCCGATTTGATGACCAGTCAGTATTTATAGGCAAATACACACTTCAAAAATAAACGGCCAATCCTCAGTAGTCCGTGATAGAGGATGATGCACTGTTGTTTTGTCTATCAGCATGTTTTTATGCCACACTTTTGTAAGACTTTTGCTTTTTTATTTTTGTAAAAGTTGCCAAAAATGTCTTAGGACAAGAAATTTTGGTTAACTGGTGTGGTACATTCATGTTCCACCCAAAAAAGGATTCAGTCCTCTGACACAGATCTATTTTATACTAGCTGTAACCATATTTCTGTTCTGAAGACAAATCCTCTGCAACAATTATCCACAGTTTTCTCTGTAGGAAGGAGTTCTTCAGTCATAATGTTCTGTTACCAGAGTGTCATGAGATTTAAAAAATCATCTAATTAATTACAAGCTCCAATCAATGTATTGTACACCTTTGTGCTCTAAAAGTTTTTCAAAAGGTAAATGAATTGTGGCATATGAGTGAATGAATAATTATCATTACAAACATTTATTTCTGCACTGTT
>JBBMFX010000001.1:19807953-19825453 GCA_037832545.1 Rhabdalestes septentrionalis | reverse complement strand
CCATTTGCACTTGTTGCAATTGCATTCATGTTTATTCCTCACTCTTTTTATTACATTTATAATGATGAGCAGCTAAGCCAGTTGCACTGCAGAAAAAGGCTTTTCTCCAAAACAAGTTGAAAGCTAAAGCTACAATAGCCGAAGTCTTCTCCCATCCTGTTCACCTCTCAGCTCTTGAGTTGCTTCCTCTTCAGTCCATTGCATTTGATGGCTTCCACTACTATACTGCTGCCAAATTGATAAATTACAGCTAACAGTCAGGAAAGAGTGCTAAATTTCTATCACTCTTTTATATATAAGTTACTGGCATGATCTCAACCTGTCAAACTAGAACAGCTTGCTAACATGTAACTCAGAGGTATCTCAAGTATGATCTGTAAACTGTTACCACTCAACCATGGAGTAAGATTTTTAACAAAGTGTTTTATTGTTCTTATTACACTATTCTTAGTTAAGTAAGAACAGTCAGTGGCCTTCGAAACCCGGCCACTACTCGCTGAAAGTTTTTAAAACTTCTAATAGCTTCTTCCGCACACATGCGCTACACATACACCAATCAGAGAAAAAATAAGCAAAATAATCCACGAGAAAAAACGTCCGGCTTCCTAAACAGCCGCCACGATCTGCATTAAACAGACTCAAACTCTTGACATTCAGGATCTTGGCTGTTGTCTGAAACAGGCGGCCCTTGAAGTGCTGTCATTTTTGTAACATTTATTCCGCTCAAGCTCCTGGAAGCTCCTGGAAGCTCTCTTCCAGCGTAGCCTGGCTTGTTTTCCTAAACTTTTTATGACTTCATTACAGCTCTTGAAATTGGAATTTTGAACTAGAGCTTTTTTTTCTCTCTGTCTCTCTTTCTCTTTCTTTTTTTCTCTCGCTCTTTCTCGGCTCAATAAGCAACACGTGGCAGAGTCCCGAACGAGATTATGTTTCTGATATTTTCATTACATGTTTCTGCACTTTCCTCACTGGGTTAATCAGGAAATGTTAGTGTGTCCGCATGCAATGTGGGCGCGTCACTGTCCTCAGACCAGTTTTGGAGCTCCTGCTTGGGCCCTGCTGACAGAGTAATTGACCGGGTTTGTGTTTCATGTCAACTGTTTTGTAATTTATGAGATTCATTCAAAATTTCCCCTTTCCATTGCGAGCACCCTCCTCACCTTGCTGTACCGAACTGGCTGGAGAGGATTCCAGAATGAGCCCTCACTCACAGGTCACACTGGGGGAAAAAAAACCTCCTCCAACCATAGAAATGAATGAAGACAAATCAGAATTAGGAGGACATTTATATGTAAAACACGTACAAAGGAGAAATGGCACTGCATTTGTGAAACCATTATGCAATTCATTTTATTGCCAAGTTGATTCAGAATATAAATGCAAACAAACAACAACAAAAAAAGATTTCACAATGGCTTTTAAAACAATTAAAAGCCTAATTTAAAAAAACACACAATCACGACTGAAAATTTATACAAAAAAAATTATAAAACATTTGACATGCAATAAATACATTCATTTCACTAAAAGCAATTTGTAACAATGAAAACAATATTCAGAAGGTAATGTATAAAAATACTGCTCGGTTTTATTTGTATTGCTTGTTTTTGGTTTTGGTCACGTAAATCTTGCAAGAAAGCACTTGAAAGTGGCGTATTAAATTGTATTATATTTGAAATAAGTTCAGAAAAAGAAGTAATGGTGATCGCTGGAATCAAAACAGACATGCTGGTGTGTTGGTTGGCTGGGAAGCAATGGGAATGTCCACAGTCAGCTGAGATTTTTGCTTTCTTTTCTTTTCCAAGTCTCAATACAATTACTGCTCCTGAAAGCCTCTGATTCAGGCCTACTTTGAGCATGTCTACTTTCTATTTTCTCTTTGTCTTTCTACATTGTGCCACTTCTATTCAGATTTTTGGGTTTTTAATCTGCAGCTGTTGTGTTAGGTATCTGAACGTGAATGGGTTTGCATATATGGGGACATGTATGACTTGACTTGTGTGTGTGTATAGACCGTCCAGTTGCCTCTGGCCGGCCTCTTCTCTGCTTCAGCCCATCAGTAACACAGCCTGTGCTTTAGTAATGGCTTTTCGAACTTGAAGCGACACTCCAAAAGGAGCTGGGCAGCCTAATTAAATCTGACCTAATCTGGAATAGGGAGCAGCGACAGGGCTTCCTGCCATCCAGCTGTGTTTGTGCGTGTGTGTGTGCACAATCGTGCATGACTATCAGCCTCTCGATAATATCCGCCGCTCTGTTTTGCCATTCTGCTCGTGTCAAACTCTGACTGCGTGTTTACATGCTCGCTGGAACTCCTCGGCTGGCCAAAGTGAAGCTGCACTAGAACCAGTACACAAACACCAACAAATTTATGGGCAGCCCTGCATTTCCTGTGCATTCATGTGAGGCCCGTGGCCACTGTCTTATCCTGCCGGTCGCTGCTCTATCCCGTCCGTTTTGGAGCTTGGAGAGGGTACAGGCGAGCGAAAGTGCCAAGCTAAACATGCTGGGGAAACCAGCAACGGCCGTGGCTCCCGGCTGCAGGCACACGGAGAGCCTGTTCCCGGCGTGGGAAGATGGGGTGATAATTTGAGCGCCTAGTAACACGACACCCATGCTCAGGGCACAAGCTTTAAAATGGAAATGTAAAACCTGGTTTGCTATGATGCTGTCATTCAACCCATTTGGGGGAAAAAAACTTTCCTATAACAAAGAACCAGGTCCTTACTTTAAAAGGAACTGAGGCCCAGTGTGGAGCCCAAACCTGTCCCAGAAACTGAGAAGCTAGCTGATGTGACCAGAAAACAAAAGCCCATTAATCTTTGTCTTACGTGGACTTGGTCTTTCTCTAGTGTTCAGGCACATTGCCACTGAGTCCCTTCTCTCTTTCTACAAACAAAAGGGCAAAAAAGGGTCCTTAAAACTAGCAGCTTAGAAGGACCTCTTTGAGGTGATGGGGTGAAAATTTTGAAACTTTAAAGAACTTTCCACACAACACAGAGCTCCAAGATTTTCCCTAGAACCATGTGTTCAAACTAAGAGCCGTTCGTTTTGATTCTTTGTGTAATGACTGACTTGTGCAAGGCCGCATGTGTTCTCCTTCCTATGCATCTTTCCGAGTGCTCTCTCCTTCGTCCCTGTCCATTTCCCCTGTATGTCATCAAGCGCTTCCTCAATCACAAAGCTCCCTCTTTTATCTCCAGCTCTGGTATATTTTTATAATTATTAAGTTTGGGACAATAGGCCCGTCTGCTGTTTATTTGGCCAGTCTTGCCCCTCGGAGAACAGGAACACATGCCTTCGAGTTCACCATGGAACTCGATCGGGGCGTGAAGGGAAAGAAAGTAGTTGTTCACATAAACATTTAGACAACTGTCTTCTTCAGCATGAAGAACAGCTGGACACCACTTCATCAGAAGGCGCGGCTGTGGGCTAGTGGTCAGATCGGTGGGTCAGCCAGTGGGAGGGGGCACTCAGGGGATTCTTACAGAGAAGTGGGAGAAAGAATGCAGAATTAGACCGGGAGAGGGAAGGATGGCGAGTGGGTAGAGGCAGAGGGAGCGGCGCGAGAAAAGAGAGGGACCGCCGGAGCTGAGCGGCCGCAGGGCGAGTGCAATCATGAGGTGATGATTTCTCCAGAAATGCGCCCTCTTTATGAGTCAATGTGAAACAGCTGAGCACAATAAAAGTCGCGGAGTGTGTCAAAGCTCACTCGCTCTCTCCCTCTTAGCTGTGAGAGGTAAAGACAGGCAGATGGATAGATGCATTCAGGGTCATTCCCTAAGTGGCCAAGCTCAAACACAGACAGGACCCAGACCAAATCTTACCAGAAGCAAAGGAACTCATAGCCCATTATCTGTACATGGTATCTAGACATAGTAGAATCTTGCTAAACAAGCAGAAACAGAATGTAGATTGCACCAACTGTTGCAAGGAAGTGAGTGGTTTTGAGGCACGATTGTGGATAAGAAACTTCTCAAGAATCTCCAGGGTATAGGCGAGATAAAATTATCTCAGCAGCCTGCAAGTGTTCGGCCTCACTCTGACACCTCAAACATCTACCGCCGGAGCCCCAACCAACAGGAATGGAACCACCAGCAGGACCACAACGGCCATCCTTTAAACACCAGCAGTAATGCAGTATTATGCTTTTGATTTGGCTGTTTATATGTTCTGTGAACACACTCTTTGCTGAGTAGATTCCATCAATATAAACTTTAAGGCTGGCTTCGGCAAGCTTTGGTTTCTGCTCTGACTGAGGGAGCTTCCTCAGACTGAGAGGAATATTTCCCTTGGACCAGTCTGTGAAGTATGGTTAGTACAGTATATTGTTCCACATATTTCACTTCATCTCTCAAGCTTTGCTTTTCTTCACTTGGCCCACTCTGAGGACGCGAAGGGTGACCAGAGGGTTAATGACTCTCTGTAAACTGTCAAACACTGTCTCTGTCCAGAAGTTTAAAAAAAAAGACATGAAGAAGAGACAGAAGAAGCAAAGAAGAAAGTGAAGAAGGTCTAGCCAGGCATCACATTCCTTTTCCTGAATGGAGAGGAATCTCAAGTTAAGTGTAGTCAGAATAATAGTTGGAGTCCCACTGCTATGCTAAGCTGTCTCTCTCTCTCTCTCCCACTCTCTCTCTCTCTCTCTCTCGCTTTTATTTTGCTTGCTCTTTCCCTATCTTCATCTGCCTATCTGGCTTTGAGCAAATCCACACCACACATCCTGCAGACTGCTACTAACCAGCCAAAAGTTCACTTCAAGCCTGCTCTTTCCCTTGAGCTCAACGTTAACACATGCACTCCGCACACACAGACAGCTTCCATGCACCCTTGACAACTAAGAAAAGCCATGGTGCCAAAAAACAATGCTTTTGACTTTCCGAAAAACCTTTTTTAAATGGGCAGTTTGAAGTTTTTTTGTAAACGAGAACATGAATAAAAGTCTAAAGAACCTCTGCATAATGTAAAAATGTGTTATGATAATATTTTTTCCCCTAGAACTGAATGGCCAAGTCAAGAACTTTTGAGAAGCTTCAGGAGTGCAGCAAAAGAGGCAAACATGTCACCCCTTTCACACGCGAACGCACGGCACATTCTTTTGTGTACATTCCCAGTAGTCAACTCACTGCTACGCTCACAAAATAGACACCTTCTCATTCCCCTTCCTCTACAGATATGGAACAGAAGCGGAACATTTTTCGGCACTTCTTTTTTCTATCTCTCTTGTTTTGTCTGTGGAGAAGCAGGAAAAAGGAGAGAGAGAGGGAGACACGAAGAGAGAGAGAGAGAGGTTCATCACCAAAGTGACTTAATGAATGGCGGAGAAGGGGAGTGTGAGATTTATATTCCCACCACTGAAATCCACTTCAAATAGACTGTCACATCTCCTCGATGTGTATTAATACGTCTGCGGTCGCTGCTCGCACTGTTATGATAGCGGTAAGATTGTTCAGAGCCTTGAGGCAGTAGATTTGTATCCCGTTTACACTCTGGGTTTCTTCTGGATACAAACAAACCCATGTGCCCAGATTGTTTTTGTGCGCGCATGTGTATGTGTGTGTGTGTGTGTGTGTGTGTATGTGTGTTTTGCGAAATTAAGTCGGGAGGAATTTCTGGATCACTGCTATCCACTTAAAGAGTGTTGGGAAATCGCAGCATCTGTCTCGGCCCCAAACAAGCTGGTTCCCTGTGTGTGGTTTAATAGTCAGTGTATACAAGGCGTCAGTGCTCCTCTGCCAAGCCCTCAGCTGAAGCTCCTTCAGCCACACCCTGAACAGACGGGTCAATCAACTTTCCAAACTATGCTCCTCCCTTACCAACTCAACCCAGTGTTTATCATTGCAGGGAATTATTGATAAACACGTAGCATTTTATATACAGCATAACATTAACACCGAGGGCTGATGTAGCTGTCTGCCATTGCTGGAGCATGTGTGGGTGTGCGTGTGCGTGAGTGTGTGTGTGTGTGTGTGTGTGTGTGTGTGTGTGTGTGTGTGTGTGTGTGTGTTCGAAGCTGTGCTGCATTCACTGGAGTACTTACAGGTGTACAGAGAGGGATATTATAGAAATAGCATTTTTTAATCATGAAAGCAGTTTAATTACTCAATTTGCCTTGTATTGCAATTGAACTAGGTATAATTAAAATCATACAACCTGACCACAGTATTTTTTGAGACATACGAACAGAAGAATAAGCTACTCAGAAAGAAACACTGTTAATAGTTAACATAACCAAAACATTGACAGCACAAACATAATTTTCATATTCTTGAAATAACCACAGGTTCGAAAAAAAAGGACAACTCTCCCTGCAGAATGTGTGTTTGTCTATGTGTGTGTGTGTGTGTGTGTGTGTGTGTGTGTGAGTGTGTGTGTATGTGTTTATGTGTGCTAACCTATTGCTGAAGCTTTGTGTCCCCATGCCGAGATGGGTCAGGTCCTGAGGTAAGCACCAGTTTCACTTTGCTTTAGTTTAAAAAAGAGTTAAATGGATCAAAAGTGACCAAGATAAAATTAACAAAAAACTTTGATATGATAATGTGCTACAGAATAAAGCCTCTGGAGTACTGCAGTGGCCTCCAATACCTGTAACATGTTCAGTATATTCACTAAGGCTGGAAGGGTCAATAGTCCTGTCACAGTGCATTCATGGCTTATAGTCTTCACATTCACCTACTGAGGTTGCAATTGTCACTAGTGGTCAACAAACTCCCCTCTGATACAAAATAGGAAAAGAGAAAGGCCATTATGTTTCTGGGAATATAAAAAAAGCGAAGCTTCAGAGTGCCAAATAAAATATATTGCCTACATATTCATAACATGACATTTTTTCAGTTATGTGGCAAAGTAGTATCTCAGGAAATTTATAGATTTAGACAATTGGGTGTGTGCTGTTTGGGGCAGGTGGGGGGGAGGGGGGGGGGTATTCTGGTAGCGCATAGATCACAGTAACCGTTCAGCATCCATGAAATCTAGGATCAGGCCAACAGACAGCAAAAATAGTCGGAGAGAATTGGGGATTTCACAGGGCTTATCCTTAGCAGAGCAGCTGTGGTGAGTGTGCTGAGCCCTATCTGTGCTCCCAGTGTCAGAGAATGTGCCCTGCGTCTAATCCTCATAGCTGTCACATTAACAACTCTGTGCATGCGGACTCGGGGCAGTGACACTTCTTTGGCTTTTAACAGGGATGGAATAGTGCCACAGTGGGATCTACAAAGCTTTCTGTGATTTTGTTCTCTGATTATAGCAGCTTACGTATTGCAAATGCTGTTAAAATCACCATTTATCAACTGATGTGGGCTACTTGGCTTGAGTTTATATACAGTGGGTCTGAAGAAAGGGTGCTTTGGCCTTTGTTCCATAAAGCTATTTGTTTGGTTGTGAGTGCTATTGAAGGTTGGCTGCTCTCTCTCTAATGGCCTCGCTGTATCCTCCTAGAGAATGCTGTGTTGTAAATATTACCCGGATTTTAAGGCTACACCCATGCTTAGTCTATCGCGCCATATGGAGAGAAAGTCATGGACACAGATTCCTGTGTCATGATCAGAATATGTCCAATGATACCCCAGATGTGAGCTCACAGGGCTGTGCTGTGCTACTTTCTGAACAACAAGTTTCAAGACACTTGGTTGGATGTCAAGTAATATGTCAGGTGGAAGCAAGAGGGGAAAGGAAGTGGAAAATACAAAAGGGTCGAAGGCCTCTGCAAAAATAATTCTGTCTATATAAGACACTCTGGATATTCATCACTACACTGATGGGAATCATTGCATCAATGCATAGAAAAGCTTAAATCACTTTACCAAAGTGCTGGAACAAACACTGTCTTCACTTAGTTGCTCCCCTTTGAATGGAAAACCTGGGCCACTCAGTAAAGCAGGAAACTGAGATACAGGAGATATCCAGTATTCCAAAAAGTATTTAAAAAGTCCTCCAAATTACTATGAAATCCCAAAGATGTGGCTTTTTCTGTAGTCCAGAATCCCTTCTCCATCCTGGACAGAAGCCCTGAAAACTGTTCATATGTGCTTTTTTCTTATTCTATATACACTAATAATACTTAGTACACAGGTTTAGGGTATGATTGCAGTTCTCTTTTGAAACCTCTTTTCTTTGGCTTTTGAGTACATACAAAAACAAAGAAAATAAATAAAAAAAACATCTCTTTTTGGTTTTCAATTGATTGTTTGGCTCGGCAGCTGAACAAAATCGTTGTTTTTCTATAAATACTGCACTGTTACGCGAGTGTGTCCATGGCTTGGAGCGGATTATAAATAAAGCAGTTCTCCTTTTAGGAAAATATCTTTTTTTAAAGTATGTACTGCAAAATGTGCAGAGAAAGGCACTTTTAGAAGTCAACACAGTATGTGTGCATTTTTTCCCGGCTGATAGTCTCTGGCCTCCTGTGTCTGAGGTGCAGGTTTAAAACGAAGTTGAGGTGAGAGTTGAAATACTGTGGGCAGCATACAGTGACGTGTCATAGCTGGGTCAGCTAAGCCATGACATCTGAAGGCAGGATTGGCGGTCTCCTCTCTCTAGCAAGGGGAGTAACGGTCAATGGTGCGGGCCTCTGTGGAGAGTGGCTGGGGGGCAGGTGGCAGTGGCAAAACGTCCATCTTGTCATGGGAGAGGCCCAGGTGCTCTGCAGTCAGTTTAGACAGTGGGTAGAGGCTCTCAATGGCCTTGGCATCAGCCAGCAAGTGCTGCGAGGCCTGTGCCAAAAGCTCTGAAGCCTTCTCCTGTTTCAGGCCCAAGTGCTCGGCAGCATACTTACTCAGGGGGTAGATGCCCTCAGAGAAGTCCATCTTCAACTTGCCGTCGCCTCCGAGACCACCGCCTGCACCACCACTGCTGTGCATTTTCATGTGACTGATCAGGTTGCGCTGCTGGGCGAATTTGCCACCACACACCTGGCACTCGTAGGGCTTCTCGCCGGAGTGAATGCGCATGTGCTCAGTGAGACGGTACTGTCGGGTAAAGCGCATTCCACAGGCATCGCACGCGAAGGGCTTCAGGCCCAGGTGACTGCGCATGTGGCGGGTCATGGTGCCGCGCTGGGTGAACTTTTTGCCACAGATGCTGCAAGGGTATGGCCGCGTCAGCCAGTGGGTCTTCTCGTGCTGCCGCAGGGTTGCTGGGTCTTTGTAGGACTTGTCACAAGAGGAGCAGCGATACGGGCGGATCATTTCCCCAATCCCAATGGGATGCATGTTTTGTCCAGGTTTGCTGTCCTGGAAAGGACTGTGGAGGCTGCCAGTGCTGTTCAAGCTCACAGGACCATTGACATTGGCAGGTTTACCTGTGCTGTTGCTATTGCTGCTGTCCATCTCTCCCCCAGGGTTGAGCTCCTCCTCTGCATGAGTCTCAACATGAGCATTGAGCTGCTCTGAGCTGGGGAAGCCCTTGTCACAGGGGATACATACATACAGGTTATCTCCGAAGGTCTCTGGCTCATAGGGCATGTGATACCTTCCACGGGCCCCAGGGGGAGATGGCCTGCCCTCGCTGCTTACCGTCTCCTCACTACCTGTCACATTCTCATCCTCTCCATCACAGGTTACTCCTCTGCCATAGCCTCCCTCATTGAGATTCAACTTTTCCTCACCGTTTTTGTGGTGGTTCATGTGTGGATGGTGCACATCTTTATCCTGCTCCCCCATGCCCCCGCTGTCATCTTCATCATCATCCTCATCTTCATCTTCTACACTGTAGGGCATTGGTTCATTTTTCACCCAGCGGTAGATGCTGGGACCATCCCTGCTACGCTCTCCTGGCTCCTCAGAGGGTTCAGGACTTAGGTGGCATGGATAAGCCTCCTGGCCCTGGGAGTTAGAGCGCTGTAGATGTGGGTGGTGAGACGTAAGAGGCTGGTTGAGAAGGGAGAAGGAGTGGGGCGTAAGAGAACCTGCCCGGTGCACAGCCTCCATTTTCCCAGTACCTGCATTTGGACTCAGCATAGGGCTCGTGCGGTGGTTCATTTCACTCTCAACCTCTTCATCATGGTGGCTCAAATGAGGGTGGGTAGAATGATGCTGGGGGTGGGAACTAGGGCTCTTCTTGGACAGGTCCAGTCCATATATAGGTGAGCAGTTCCTGTCAGCAGAGGGCAGTCGCAGGCCTGGCTGTGAGGGCAGAGCTGCTTGCGTGGGAGGGTAGGGCTGTGGGCCCTGAGTGGAACCTGGGGCATAAAGCTCTCCTGCTTTGTGGGGAGCCAGGTGGTGGGGCGATAGATCCTCCAGCAGGGGGCCTCGGGGCGTGAGGCTGCTCATTACCCCACTGGCAAAGCAAGACTGGATCACTGGAGTGGACACCCGGAGCCTTCCCCCCACCATCCCACTGGGACCCATTTTACTGTAAGGCACAAACCCGGATGTGGGCCGTAAGATGCACTTGCCATTTCTCTTCAGCTTTTTCTTGCACAGCGCCACCAAGTCCAGTAGCTGCAAGTAGCTGGCAGCTGCCAGCACTGCCCCTATATTGGGCTCTGAGGGAGAGGTGGGGTCACCCTCGCTCAAACGTCCTGTGTAGATATAGTCAAGGATGACTCGGAAGACACCTGGACTCACCATCTCATGGTCCAAATTGATGAGGTTGTCATGGACAACAAGGGACTTAAGGTAGAGGCTGCTGGCAGCCAGAATGTTCTTATGGGCACGAAAAAGAGCATTCTGCACTACTATGATTACATCACACAAGAAGCCCTTGGTGCGCTGAGTGTTCAGTTGCAAGAGGAGGTGCCTAGCATGACTTGGGACTTCCATGGCATCCAGCATCGTCTTCAGTCCACCACCTGAAACAGGAGAAACAGAAACGGAAACATTATGCAATAATCTGTGGATGTATGATTGCCACTGGGTTTTCAGGTGGCCTTAATTGCCCACATTACAAAATAGCTCTGAGGGAGAGCTGGAAAGAAGCACAGTAATCAGACACTATAATTCAAGAGGTATGGTCGTGCCAATCTGTCCACTTTAACTGTGGTTCTAACAGATGACAAATTACCAACATTACTCAGGAACAGGATAGGAGCACCTGAGCCAGGAGCAGTTGTGGATCTTTGGCTGGCAGAAAAGGATAATGTGAAAAAACATTAAATCAGGCCCCAACGTAGCCCCAGTTTACTTTCATCCTATCTTTGTAGAATATTAAGATTAAGAGGAATTTTGGAAGAATTTGGATTTATGCTAAATGAAATACACATCAGGACCACTCTTTAAATGTGAACTACATTTGAGGTTGAGTGAGCTATGGTTTTATAACCATAGTTTATCTTCAAATACCATGCTAAAAACTGAGCAAAAAAGAAAAGCAGGGTTGGTGCAATATAAATGTGTTTTCATATTGCTGTCTTCCTGATAAAGCATTCCAGAGGTGGTGTGTGGATTTTTAAGACAAAGTCAGGATGAAGGTTTTGCAAGTGTGATGAACAGCAGGTATAAACCAGTGGGGACAAAAATGTGTCCAATAAAAGATAGGACACTCAGCTCCCTTTCAGCTCAGTCAAATAAGGAACTACAGACACACTTACTGTAAATCCTATCAAAACTCAGGAGTGCAGCTTCAAAACCAATCGTCTATTATACTTCAGTGCAAAAGCTCACATTTTTGCCCAGGATATTCAGAAAAAAAAATGCCCCAAAGGTTCCAGCTCCCAGTCGGATGTACTAATCCCTCTAACACAAACATAACAAACTGGACAAATGTACCAGGACGAATTGTTCAAACACAGCTTCATACTGGCATTCTGTCTATGAGATAAAAAGGATTTCTCAGGTCCCCCAGGGCTCAGTTTCACTGATGGGAAACAAGCAGCTAAATAAATAAGGCTCGCCATAGTCATCTCCACATCACTTCATCTTCCTTTTGTTTATTTCTTTGTATATAAGCTTCTTGGAGGAATAAGGAAGTCTGGATTTGTAAGCTTGGGTTTAATTTGACCTTCAGTATTTTAATACCCGCCTGACCTTCATTTTTCATCCCAGGAAGCTGGAGTGTATTTGGTCAATCACACTTTCCAGACGCGAAGGAACTGGCTTTTAGTAGTCATTATGCTTGAATTATTATTATTATTATTATTATTATTATTATTATTATTAATGTTATTATTAACTATTTATTAAATATAAAAGGACGTCAGATGAGCAACAAAACGGCAGGAGAGATGCAGTGTATATAAACATTCTCTCTCTGTCTCTCTCTCTCTCTCTTTCTGAGGATCGGAGAGTTGCTGGTGCACCAGCGCGAGCTCTCGCGTGTCCTGCGCAACCAACGCAGCCTAACAACTTAAATCCACCTTTCAGCACTAAACATGTTGCTTCAAAATGCCTATACATACAAATCAACAAATTAAAATAACCAAAAAATAAATATACCGTACATATGTAATTACAGTGAGGTTATAACCTTTATGAAAATAGATGTCTATAATAATAATAATAATATATTTCGAATAGATTTCTATTGTTACCTTATTTGAAATTCACTTTAGTATATTACACACCACTGAATATACAGCTTAATGTTCTCAGCATTTCTACATTAATTCTGTATAGGATACAATCACCATCAAAGGGGGAAAACTGTGAACCAACGAGCTTCAGAGAAGTTTCACACCTTTTATCAGGGACACATTTCAGCAATTTAATTAATTTTCTTTTTTCTAATGACAGCGAACGTATACGTTCACAAGAAAAATGCTCAACTAAATCAGCGCTAAATTTGTAAGGCTGGCTGTAGGAATGTGAAGAATAAAATGCATTCATGTGTTGTCCCATCACACACACACACACACACACACACACACATCTCAGCACCTGCAGGTGAACTTAAGGTTAAACAAGCGCTTCTGCCTCAAAACCCGACATATCTTTAAATGCAACTGTCAATTTTTCTGTGTCCTTCAATGTTGTCTGGTGCAGATTATTCTGATTCTTACAGAGCAAACATAAATATAAATATATAAATATAAATATTACAGCATCCTAGAAAGAGCTGTAAACAGGTTATACCAATAAAAGAGCTTCAAACAGGTTATACAAATAAATCTCGCTATTTTAACGCTTCTGTCCACCTCCGCAGCTTCAAATCATTAGAGCATCAGTGCATTCGAAACACTTCGTCCTAATCTTAATCCTGATAATTTCTTACTATGAGACTATTACTGCTCTTTATTTAAATTCGACCTCTGATCTATTGGAGCCGTGTTGATTGAGATGGCTATAATAAAACGTTAAGGAGGTCCGACCGTGTCTTGCGGGTGCATTTACTTATGGCAGGACTGATGTGTGCGACCATGTCTTGAGTGTGGGTTTGCTATATTTGGTCTGCTGCTCTAACACGCCGAGCTGCTCTTCATTTTGAAACCGGGCTGCTCTTCATTAGCCCTGTGTTTTGTCTGCGTTGTCACCTCTCCTGCTTTAAAGGCGCGACGGGTCTTGCGGAACAGCCCTGGGACATCCTCCCTCTTTCTCTGTCTATTCCCTGGCTTTTTCTCCGCTGCTTTCTCTCCCTCCCTCTGAGCTTCTGACCCCCTGAGTCCCTGAGCAGCTGAGGGACACCTTCACTCGGGCGTCTATTTATTTAATTCAGTTAAATTGTTCAGTCAAAATTTTTCTTTCTAATTTATTGTAAGACGTAGTGTCAGCCTTTAATTTTTCTCTTTGATTTATTGCTACCTCTTGGGGACACATTTGACTACACGTATACCCGTGTATAAATGTGACCACAGGTGCCAAAACTTCTGCATTAAGAAAATATATGTGAGATACATATGGAAATATATGTGAGACAGAGACGGAGAGACAGAGAGACATTTAGAAACTAACAATCTCACAGTTGTCTCAGAGGCTCATTTTCACAACACGTTGTACTTAACTGTGTAACTGTGAATGTGACAAATATTCTTCAATCTTGAATAGTATAACCCCTTTTAGACTCAACACTATTATTTACACACAAACTCCACAGCATCTACTGGGTTGCTTATTCATCTCTAAAAATAGGTTTTAAGACTGGAGTTCACGAGTTTATTAAATGTAGCACCAAAGAACATGTTTCACAAAACTAAATGCACGCTCAATTATATTTAAGGTAACTTAAATGAGATTTTAGGACAAACGTTTCCATTATAAAGGAACATACTAAATCACTACTGTGTGTATCCTTAAGGTCCCCACACCAGCGACAGTTTTTCTCGTTTTTTTCTAAGACTGTAACTTTACTGAAAGTAATAAAAGTTGACCAAACGCATTTCATGCGTTGCTCTTTGGTATCGTAAAAAATTAATCGTCGTCCCCATTAATAACCGCCGTGTAAACTGTCTGAGCTTTAAAGCGCAGGAAAAAACGTGTTTGGCTAAAAGCTCCTTACTAAAAACTCTCCAAGTGACCCAGAGAGATTTTTTAAATTATGTATTTAATGTGAATAAAATGTAAATCACTGTTTATCTGCGAAGACTTGATTTAATTGAAATGCCTTTTGGAAGATTTAAGGTTTTTATAAGGGCAGACCTTTCTGTCAGAGATGGGAAATAAAAGCCCAACCACTACAGCGAGTTCTTCAGCTCGCCTTACCTTCTACACGGACATCTCTTTCACACACACACACACACACACACACACACACACACACACATTCACACTTACACACACATACACTCACTCCCCCTGAGCAGAGCCGGGTTATTCACACACACTTTCTCTCCAGTCACCCATGTGGAGATGGATGTGTTTCCAGTGGACTGTAGGTTAAACAGAATCTCCATCAGCGTTCAAAACTCCTCGAACCCCTTCTCAAACATATCCGTCCTGAACTCGAGCTGTCAGTCCAACATGGTCTTCAAAAAAAACTCTAAAGCTGTAATTATATTTAATTGCTACCCTTATTATATGTTATTAATTCCTTATCACAATTCTGACGATTCCACCACCTCACACTCGTCAAAGTTACCAAAGTTAAATCAGCAAAAACAACCCAAATATAAAGTTACATCTAAAAATACAAGCCTTAACTATTCTATTGGTCTAACCAGTGATAGATGAAATGTTCCAGACCCACTTATATGAGAGGATCTGTCATTAAAACAGATATTTTTTTAAATACCTGTGCGTTTAAGTCCACATCCCTCCCGGCCCTCGTGTGTGTGTATGAGTGTGTGTTTAATACATTAATTTACAGTTCCAGCCGTGCTGGTGCCTAAGAGGTGACCCAGTAAAGTTAAAGCTACTCGGTTCTATGAAGCACCTACATCAGCTGGAGGGCCCTGAACTCAACAATGAACCTAAGCTAGTTACACCATTAGTCTGGACATAAAACAGAGACACGCAAAAATAATAAAAGTAATAATCACGAATGAAAGCAGTGCCGTTCGGGTAGAAAACAGCGACCGATTTTAAAGGAAAGCTGTTTGTTAGGCTAGGCAGAAAACAAAACAAAACAAAACCGTCATTATTAACGCAGGAAGTCTTTTCAGTTTCTGATTATCGAAGGGACGCGTTTCTAAAGCGTTAATAAAGCGTTAAATAAAGTGGCAATAAAGCGGTAATAATGCGTGAAGTGGTGCCGAACGCGTTTACCTGGATGCCCGAACTCTTCTGCCATCCGCTCTAAGTCTCCCTTCATGATCATCTCAGCTCTCTTCTGCAGTCATTTCTGACGTCTCAACTTTGAACTGCCAGCCTCCAGAAACCCATGCCAGTTTTCCGAGCGCGACTGCCAAATCTTTTTTTATTATTAATTGCTACGAATTTCTGCTCGTTCGCCCTCCTCCTCCTTCTCCTCCTCCTCTTCTCTTCTCCTCCTCCTTCTCTCTCCCCACCTCTCTCTCTCTCTCTCTCTCACTCACTCCTCCTTTTAAAAAATGTGCTCACTCCAGCATCAGTTTCCTTCGATTTGCTTTTCTATATCTGTGTGATTCGCTTGGAAGTTTTCTCGGTTTGGAGGTGAGTGGGGATGATGAGGATAACTCAACCCCTGCGTGTGTGTGTGTGTGTGTGTCAGTGTGTCTGTGTGTGATGTCAGGCTATAATAAAAACTAAAAGGTAAAATCGAGGGCAGGAACTTACGGTGACCCCGGCTTGAACTGCACAACACGTCGTTCCGTCTTAAAGAGACAGACGGGCGTTTTATTGTATATCACAGCTCCATGCAGGAGAAAAACATATAGAACTTCATATATAAAATATATATGTAAACCCCAAGCTGATGGGACCTATTCTTTACCTCTCCCCCCGCCTTTTCTGTCATAAAAAAATCAGTTTTCTTTGGGGCGTGTGTAGTATGGTGTGTGTATCTTTTCATACATAAGTCCTCCAAAATCTTCTATTTGCAAACTTTTTAACTTAAAACTTCTAGTGGGACTGGAAAGTGCATTGAAAAGTTTTTTTCTTATGAAAAACCTATGTTTTACTATTTATCTTCAAGGATTATGTATACTGTGTAATATTTCAGAGCAAAACGAGTGCGTTTAAGCTAATTAAGCTTTTATAGGATCAATTAAAGTTTTTAAATAACTTGTCAAGTATACAATTTTTTCTATCATTTTGTTTATAATTTTGTGCTGGAGGGTTTCGTGCCCGACTCACCTGACTGTTCTCTCACCTGATGGACGAGTAAAAGGTAATAGTCCACAGTGCGTTTCCAGGGGGAGACGCACGCGCGCGCGAGTGTAAATGAGCGTGTTTTTCCTTAATATGAATAAAGATAAGTTCTAGGTGAATTAAAGCCTGACATTCCCCTGATTACATGAGTCGTGTTTTGTTCACTCCCACCGCTTGCTTTGAGCTCGGAAGTGCAGAAAGCGCTCCGATCAGCAACCAGTGGTAATAAAGATGTTTCTGTAAGAAGCAGGAGATGAACACAGACCCCTTATCAGTTCTGAAGACCCTGTCTGACTTCAAAAGCTGGAGTTTAGCACTACACCTGAATTTCGCAGCTGCAGCTTTGGTCGGCAGTAGCAGGCCCACTAGCTGCCATTCATATCTGACAGCTTTCCCCACACTGCAATAATTCAAGAATTATTCACGAAATCACCAACAGGCTTAATAGAACAGGGTTGTAGAATTTGTGATGTCTGGAGGTGTCAGTATTTAAAAATAACAATAATAAAATTGTCATTATTCTTATTATTATTATTATTAGTAGTAGTAGTAGTAGTAGTAGTGGTAGTAGTAGTAGTGGTAGTAGTAGTAGTATTGTTGTTGTTGTTGTTATTGTTGTTGTTTTTATTGTCATTATTGTTATTAGTATTATTACAGCGCTGCTTGTTACAGAACCTTAGACTGTACAATGACAATAATAAATTAACAAATAAACAGCTACTTAGGTTCCTTATGTGTTGATCCATCCGTGCGCGCACGTGTGTCAGTGAGTGAGTGAGTGTGTGTCTGTGTGTGGAGAGGGGTGTGTGTGTGCATTTCACCTGAATTCAGCGCAGGTAACAAACAGAAGAGCGCGCGCGCGCACACACACACACACACACACACACACACACACACACACACAC
>JBBMFX010000001.1:19792047-19805375 GCA_037832545.1 Rhabdalestes septentrionalis | reverse complement strand
CCCTCCTTCTCTCCCTTTCTCGCTCTCTTTCTCTCCCTTTCTCCCCCCGTAAGTTTTCTCTCCGCGCGTGCTGCCGCACGTCTTGGTCGCGCGTGCCCGTGTTGGGACGCAACGGAGCCGCAGAGCGCGCGGACAGCGACACCTACCGGCGAACCAACCTAACAGATCATGTAGAAATATAAACAGTGCAGTGTGAAGAATACCGCTTTAAAGTTAGTATTTAAAGAATAGAATACATCTGTTCCTAAAACATAAACCAGTACAGCATTTTATATAAATATAAACAGCATGACAGTGTAGCCTCAAGAATAACACTATATTGTGTACAGTTTTGCGCAAAAAGGTTCTAACAAAAATCTACTTAAAAACAGATTTACAGAAAACACTCATATTGGAATAAACACAATGTTTTTACATTAAGTAATGAGTTTATGTAACTGTTTCCAATCATCTCGTCATGCCAGTCAGTTTTACCTGTAGTTCCGTATCAAGCTTGGCGAAATCAGGTGCGCAGATGGAATTTAAGTGTCTGTTCATCTGCATGGCACTGGATATTAATGGTGCGTCCTTGCATTATTATGCAAATAACCCTATTTCACATAGGCAGCCAGATGATACAGTAAAGTGCATTTATCTGTCATGGAAAGTTTTTTTTTTCTTCTTGGATTTAATGGTGTGTGCTGAGATAAGAGCGGTTACTGAGAGAGAGAAAAAGAGAGGGAGACTCACCTTGGCAGACGTTTCTTCCTGTCACTGTCTGGCCCTGACCTTTGAATCTCTTTAACGGCTGACTGACGTCCGTTCCAGGGCTTTTCCCTCCAACTTACCCAAGACCGAGATGCTGTCCTTTCATGAGAGTGGTCAAAGTCGCAGCAGTCCAGCTTAGGAGAAGGCGAGGTATTGTCTTTCACTTCCAGTTTCCTTTGATGAACTGCTGATAACCTCAGCGACACAGATAGGCAGAGCTATACAAAGGACAGATGCAGGCCCTGCAGCACCTGGCTGTTTTTCAGTTCACTTTTAATGTCAAAAGTGTGGTATATGATTCACAAGCCATAATTCAGTCTGTTTGTGAAAGATATGGAGCTTACGACAGCTCAGGAGGAATCCATGATGTGTGATTCTGTGCTGCTTCACCCTTTTGACAACACACGTCCTTCAGTACCTATCCGAACTGTCAGTTTTCCTGAAGATAACGAGCACACAAAATGGTGGACAATTAGTTTTATGGCATTAATTAAATTCTCAATAATAATACTTTCCATGGCCATTCTCAACAACAGTGTAAAGAACTGATCCAACTTTAAAAGCAGTCCAGAAGATTGCTGTAAGCTATGTAGATCAAGAACAACTGAAGTTAAAATGTACAGAAATGAACCTATAAAAAAACATTAACAAGTTGTATTTAGGCATACAGTAAAGTGTCATTTTCTAACATCACAAGTAATATGTAATGAACAGTTGATGAGTGAACTATTCCAAGCACAGGCAGTGTATGGGGTAATATAAAGTTTATGTGTCAAAGATTGCAAATGATAAAGCAATTCAAAATAATAATTACTTGTTAACGCCTTTTCTAATTTATTTTACTAAACCCATTGCTGAGCTGTCAGAGGACACACTCTGAGACAGACATTTTCAGCTCATGTCTTTAGTCACAGCAGAAGAAAGCCTTTTTTTCATGAACGACCTTTATTATTATTTTTTTTTAACCCACAGCGATGGAAGTACCACATCAACAATCCAATACAGGAACATAAAAACAGAGTAACAAATAAAGGGGTGGAATAAAAGGTGATTGTTTTAACAAGTGTGTAGATCAATCTTGGATGCATTGTTCTTTTTTTTTTCAGTCGAGTCACATCCCCAGCCGAGTTTTATCGCACCCATCAATCACCCTCTCGAGGCGTCTGCTGGACTTTAATTCAGACTTGTCAAAACACGGTTTAATGTAATCTGAGTTAAGGCCGGCATGAAGCAATGAACCCTTAATGAACTGTTTGGCGTTTCCAAATTGATGGTGAAAGACGTGATTCGATTAAGTGAATGAAAACTTTGCTGGAGCACAAAGCCGAGAGCGTATGGCCACTTCCCTGAGGCCTGCTGCTGGGAACCAGCTGGAGCTTGGACAGGTTGCTCACAGTTACAGACACTTAACATTCAGCCTCACCTTCTAAATAACACACCTCTGTTTTATTTGCATGGGCCTGTGTGTAAGTTGTGAGTCATTGCATGTGTGGGGGAAATCAAGCAAGAAACTGAGGGTGCAGGTAAAGGGTTTGGACAAAATATGTTCATCACAGGACGACGGGCGCGATTGCTTGCTTGTGAGGAAGTTTTCGGCTGTGTTCTCAAACTTGTTTGGGTCGCTGGGCTCGGAGGTCCACAGAGTTTAGATTCAAAATGTGCTGGGAGTGACTTATAACATTCCAATCAAGTTATCATTGCTCTATTAGAGCCTGGCCAAGAGCTTAAAATCATGGCAGAGGGGCTTGAGAACTGCAGAGCAAAGAGTGATCTGCATACCCTCTGTACACTCAAACCCTCCTGGGTTGCCAACACTCAAGGGAGGACTGGTCTTGCTTTATGACTTGAGGCCTAGCAGATTTATACAAAACCTCGTAAGTTATATTAGCAGTATAAGGGTTGGATACACAGACTAAGAATGGTGAACAGGTATCTGCTGCTAATGTAATATATTACAATTATGTAGGTTAAAACAATGTGATCAGTTCTGTAAAATGCCTGTTCTAAGCACTCTATCTGGTTTAATAATTGGTTAATTGGCTTTAAAGATTTTTGTCTTATATTCGCTTTTGTATTCCTTCGTTCTTATAAAAGTTGTTATGAAATGTATTGGCTTGTTGACCAATCAAAAATGCAAACCATTATCCCATGCTCTAATAAATAAATACCTTTTAATACAAGCTCAGCCACTTTAATATGTTAAACATGTTTTTTTTTTTTAAGTCCTCAAAAACAGGATCAGATTACACCTGTGTCTAAAGGTGTCCTGATTATGTGTTGGATTGTGTATTACATATTTTTCATGTGTTCTTACTCCCCATATACTGTAATTGTATGCAACATGCTCTTAAAAAGAAGGGTAATGGGTGAAGAAGGGTGATGCCATTTAAGAACCCTTTTTCCCTTTAAAACTTTTCAGTGGAGTTTCAATTGGGGAATCGATTCAGCAGCCAGATTAATATTGGACCCCCCACACACACAAACAAACACACACCTCCTCCATTACCCCCAAAATGTCCTGGGTTCTTTTCCAATGGACTTGGCAACCCTTGTATCCCCAGGCTCAGATTGTAATCTCCATGGCAGTGTGATGAGCACCCTCCGTTTCTCAGTGGTCAGGACCACTGAGATAACCAAATGAGCACTGTCCCATTGCTGCCTGCCAGACACGCCCCCGGAGGACCAACATCTCACCAGAAATTGAGCGGTAGCCCAACATTTACACACACCCTGTCCTAAGTCACTGTAATGAGACACTTTGAGACAGCTTTAGTGCACGGGCACGCACAGGGAGATCATTTGCATCGCCCCAGCCTTTTGTGCGCGACTGCTGGCCGACGCCCGCCCTCGTTCAGTGCTGGCAGCTCTCACCATCCACCAGAGATGAAAGCCTAAATTGAGAGGCTGCTGTGATTGATAGCGACGATGTAAATGCGGGCTTTAACCGGGCACGCCGGGATCGGAGGGGAAAGGCATGCACACCGCTCACCAGCCAACCGCTCCTCTGCATGGTCCAGTGGTGTGACTCTCTCTGAATTCCTTCCCTATCTATTGTTACCAGATGTCACTTTGAAAAGAGGACTTTTAGTCTTAGGATGTAGTCTTTAGTGTTAGGATGGGGTTTGTTTTCAAGGGCTCATATTCTACATTTTTCTCAAGTTCAGTAGTGATGTTTTTACGTTACAGAAATTCTGTTCCTTGGAAGTGTTGAGATTGATGTAATAAGTCTTCTCTAACATCTTCTCCTTCACTTTATACCACTCCTATTGGACATTTAGATTCTTTGAAAACTACAATGATACATTTATTGGCTTGGTGAGAATGAGTAAAGGTATAAGTAAATACATGCATAGTTGTGGCATGACGAATGATAAATTCATGTTGGGGCATCTGTATGATGACTGGTGCATTTGGAACACTGATAAGAGAGAAAACCAAGCCTGCCATTAAGCTGGAGAAGTATGGCGGTGGCGCTGATAGCTGCTGGCTTTTCGGGTGTGCACAGCCAGATGGGCATCTGCACGGCACATGGCAATTTGCTGAGTGCTTGCTATGCCTGTTGCCTGCTCTCTCATCATTAGCCCTTCTCATGCACACACATACACACACACACACACACACACACACACACACACACACACACACACACACACATGCAAGAGTGAAGAGCGGCCTTTTGTTTGCAGTGTCCTACGAACACCCCTCATCGAGCCTCCTCCTTTTCTCTCCTCTCCAGTCCACTGACTAAATCTCTTTTCCGGCTTGATTCTCGCTGAAAACCATATGGTGTGTGACATCATGGGGCAGGAAGCAGAAAGACAGAGAGTGAGGGAGAGAAAGGGAGAGAAAGGGAGAGAGAGAAAGAAGAGAGTGAGAGGAGAGAGAGACTGCATCGCCAGGTCCCTTTACAGTGATGTCAGCAGAGAAGCACGCTGGGAGGCCCTTTGGGGGTGAGGGGAGCAGGTTGGAAGTGCTTAAGGGTTTTTCAGAATTCACTCCCACCTGGATAATCAGAACGTGTATGAGTGTGTGTGCATGTGTAAGGGTGGGGGGGTTGGGGGGCATGGAGAAAGTGTGGACTCTGCACGAACTGCTCACTTTCCTTCAGGGAAGTGTCCCTAGGCTGGAACGACAAATGCCTGTACACCCTCATCATTCAAAGGCAGCCCAAATTTTACATTGTTTTTTTTACCTGTCGTGTCTGGCATCTTAGTATGCAGACTGTGAAGCTTGGTGCCATGATGAGCCAGACACCTTTGTTTTGCCAAGTAGGGCTTTAACAGTATACGCCCCTCTTGTTATCTGAACTTTTGATTTTTTTTATTTATTCATTTGATTTATTATTGACTGTATGGCCAGTCAGATGGTTAGAGTCATTTGTAAATATAAACCTGAAGTGAATGAGGTTTTTTACTGTTCACCTTTGAAGAGCATTGCAATGTTTGAAATAGTGGCATAATCATAGTTCTCGACATTTGGAAAACCAACGTAGTGCAGATCACTAATACCACACAGAGCTCAGCACTCTGTGGTGATGGTCATAGTAATTGACAGAATCCTTAAATTGTTAAAGCCTTAAATTATGGTTCTTTAAACTTCTAAAATGTTCTTCCCACTCATCGTATTCACAGAACAGTTTTTTAAGAAGTACTAAAAAGGTTTTGTTTTTTTTATAAATGAAAGGGCTCAAGGAATGCATTCTGATGCTTTTTTAGGGCATAGTTCATACTACAGTGTAGTGTGTACTATGTATGCACTACTATGGTATGTAAAGTGTCATGTCCAATGCTTTTATACAAAGTTGTTCATGATAAGATCTCACTGTCATATAGGATCAGCAGATTATCAGTGGCAGTAAGACGCCTATGACTCCCCACTCGCTATAAAAAGGGCTTGGATTATCACCCAATAGACATGGCAACCCTAGACCAGTCTCCCACCACTCTCGGTTTCTATTTTACAAGGTGCACATTAAGAGAAAAACAGTCAGTACAAATAATAGAGCACTGCACAAACAGGGATCCATTTCGGTCTCAGTTATTGTCACATTGCATTGTGGCGATGTAAGAATGCTCTGGATTCTCCACTTTGTTTTTTGACACCACTCCCAAAATAGAGCACCATATAGTGTGCTATGCACATTTCGTGTGTGGACTCAGCGCGAACTGCACACTTTTCTTCAGGGAAGTGTCCCTAGGCTGAAACGACAAATGCCTGTATCAGTCACACACAGTCCAAATTTTACACTTTGTTTTTGGACACCACTCCCAAAATTGAGTACCATGCAGTGAGTTAGGCATACATGTTTTGAATTCTGGCAAAAGCCTATTTTTCCCATGCACATCATTGGAACATACAGCTCGGCCCTGACGCTTGCTGAGCTGTTTTGATAAGTGCGGCGCAGTAATGTGTGGAGACCTTGAATGGAAGGGCAGAGCTGACATCTGGGATATACATTAAAGAGGCACGATGTGAACAACTATTTTCACCAAGTTGCCTTAATGAGACAAAAGTGCACATGCTACATCTGTTTGTATTGAACCGTGAGATTTTCCATGTTTATACGCTATGATAGACAGAATCTTGGACTCCCTGCTCCTCCTCCTCAGCGGACCTCAGGTCTGTTTCCGCTGCCCTCTCTCTCTCCTTCTCTCTTTCTCTCTCTCCCCACTCCGTTTCGCTCCATCTCAGATCTGTCCAAGAGCTCGGCTCTGTTTGTCCGTATCTCTCCCGTCCTCTTAGTCTCTCTCCCTGACAAAGTCGCAATCTGTGCACCAGGCTTTTTCGTCTGTCAGCCTCCCTCCCTCCCTCCCTCCCTCCCTCTTTCGCTCGCTGGGTGAACTCTTCAGCTTTGTTGGGAGGTCCTGGTCTCCATACCACCACCCCCGTTCCCGCCAGCTCTCTATCAGCACACACACATACACACACAGACGCACACACTACCCCTCTCCTCTCCCTCTGATTAATGGCAGAGCTGGGGAGTGTGCCAGGCCAGTTCCCTTGCTTAGTAAAGTGAGGGGAGAGGAAGGGAAGGGGAAGGAGAAGGCAAGGCTGCTGCTGCAGCTGTGGTTTTGGAGCCCGTCTCTGAGCCCCTGCTCTGCCCCCTCTCTCTCTCTCTCTCCATCTCCTCTCTGGCTTCTCTGGGGACGTTCGCCTTGGCCAGGCCCCAGGAAACCAGCTAAAGTCAGGACCAGGCTAAAGGGGGAGAATACGGGGGGGAAGGCTCAGAGAGATAGCAGGGGCGACCGAGCGGGCAAACAGAAAGGGTGAGCGAAAGAGAAATGGTGAGACATTTGTTTACTCTCAAATGAGTGTGGGTCAGCTCTCCCCAAACTTGACCTGTACCCTGTCCTACATATCTTAGCATCCCTCATTTTATTCTAAGATTTCCATTGATGTGTTCATCATGATACAGCTTAAACATTCAAATACTGAAAAAAAAATTATACATGGTTTTGTTCTGGTATCAATGTACTAAAAATAAAAAGCACCTCAAACGAGCATTGGTCTCAGTGCTCAGTGTCAGAAACATCTTGGTTTAAAGTGTATACCAGTCATTTATTTATATAGGTATATTGTGTGTTCCTCTGTAACTTGGAGCTGTCTCACTGTATACACATTTGTCTGAGATGACAAAGTTTCATTTGAGACACTGGAATCTGTATGAGGAGAGAAAAAGTTGTATTGTTTGACACATATATTAGAGGAGATCAAACACCGACTTCCTGACTGAGTTTCAACAAATGAAACTGTGGTTAACTCATTTTTAAACTTGGTAAACCAGCGTCTCTGTTTGGATCCTCAAGCTGCATCTGAAAGCGTGACGTTCACAACGAACAGCAAATCACATGAAACATGACTGTATTTTTGAAAGGGAAGAGGTGCTTTTGAAATATATTGAAAATGCCTGTGAAAGCAGCCATGTTTCCAGCACTACCTTTTTAGTGATTACTGCTATTGCTTTATAATCTTATGAGGATAATTTATTTGTAGTACGACTCAGCTAAAATTATATTCCTCACTTGACTGACACTAACATTATGGTGTAAATAAAGGGACACAAACTTGCCCTGATTGCTCAAGAAGTTGTTTCCAAAATCCCAAATTTAACCCAGCCCGGGTAAGTCAGGCGTGCAGCAGAGGTGTCCGTGGTAGCATAGTCTGGTAAAACCTTCATGAGACAGAACAGCCAAGGAAATCCAACTAAGCTTAAATGTAGCTTGCTAAGCAATAAATTCTGCTTCATGTAACGAGCCTCAGGTTTGGGAACCACCTCTGGATTTGCGAATTGAGTAGATGCAGTGTTCTTCTCAAACTCCATTCAAAGTTACTTTCAGACTCCATTCAAAATGCCTGGAGTTGAGAGGAATCAAATCGCGAGGTCAGGGTGAAGCCACATGGATTACCAGCTTCTTCCTCTGGCTCTTTTACAGTACACTTAAAACTGCATTAGCTAGTGACTGAGCTATAGAGGTGTTGCACCAGTGGATTTGAAGGTCTCTGCATAATCTATGCAAGTGGATTTCAGCATTCCATGCTGTCTTGTCTTGCTTGCTCCCCCACCCCCACCCACCCTCTCTCTCTGTTTTATAGGCTGTGTGCTGCGGTGTGCTGACCTCCCTCTCACCCTGGTGCCACCCAGCCGGTGCGGGACTGAGGCACAGTGGGCCCCTGCCAAAACCCCACAACGCCACATCTGCTATCCATAAACGCCAGCCACTCTCGCTCTCCATCTCCCTCGCCCACACCGCCGAGGTTCTCTCCCATTCTCGCTTTCCTCACCCCCCGCCACCACCGTCACCTTCGGCCCGCCGTCACCCCCTGCTTCCTCCACTTTGACTGTTTGGCTTTTTCCTGCTTTGCCAATTCCGAGCAGGATGAGCACTTCTCTCCACGCTCTTGGCCTTTTGTTTTTCTATCCTGCCTAAAGCAGGCAGCCCTTCTTCCCTTATCTCTTCTCTGTAACCCTATGCTCCATCTTTTCTCCCTCTCTCTCTGTCTGTCTGTCTCTTTCCCACCCCCTCTTTATCCCCTTCCAACGGAAAAATTTCTCACCCATTATATCTTCAGTGGAAGCCAGCTGAGTGTGGTGGCAGCAAACTAGGAACCGCAGGACATTCCTGCTCCAAAGAGGCCTGCAGCCACCAGCATTAACTCCTTCTGGCCCCAGTTTGGCCCCATCGCAGCGCCGTATGGACGAGGCATCCCATAGCCTACATCACTCCGGTCCGCCTCACCTTCACACAGCACATGCAGAACCTGAATGTTTCCTTCCGGAACTGGCAGGGATGTTTTTTTCGGGTGAGCCCTGGAGGAAAAAGCTCCCCATTCGCATTCCATGCGTGTGTTGCTTAAAGTTAAGGACAATCTCCAGCGTGGGAGGATTAGATTTCCTCTGTAGATCACGAACATTTGGCCAGGCGCACCACACCCGTTCGGCTTTTTTTCCTTTAAAGATGTGTTTAACACATCCCTGCGCAATGCCCCGAGTGCACTGGGGATAAAAAATGAACCAGAAAATAAATTGAGTGCCTCAAATAAACCGCCCAGTGCTTCGAGCGCACCCCTAGGCAATAAAGAAGTATTACCCTTGTGCGATTGTTTTATCATTATTTTGACTTTTTCCACCGTAATCAAATTCGCAGTGTGCGAAAAAAATGCGCTTATTGAACTTTTGATCCCCTCTGTTCTTGGATCGCGCTTGCCTTTCCAAGCCCAAGTCTTCACCTTCTCTTTTCCCAGACATATTGGCATGCGCCTGTGGTGTGGGTCCCAGCAGAACCCCGGGATGAATCATGTAGCTGCAAGCATGCAAGAGTTCTGTTTTATGATAAATATTACAAACCATAAATCATTGTTTCTCAGAAGACTGAAAAAGCACATGATTTCGGGGGGTGGAGGGGCAGAGTATGCAGAATAGCATTTGGGATTCCAAAGAGAAAACAAAGAGAAGGGCTCTCTGTGTGCAGGAGTGTGAATGGTGGTGAAAAGGGGGCTTCAGGTCAGAGGGACGACCAGAGGGTAGAAGCGGCTTACACTGCCAGCGTCTCCAGACTGCAGACCTCCACCATTAAAACACATAGAAGGCCACTGCGGCCCAGCCGAGCCGCGGTCAGGGAAAAGTGAGTTATGAGATGCTGGATGTCCACATGCCAGTGATGAGCAATTCTTCACTCAGTCCAGCCAGTCTGAACGACAGCAGCCAGCCGAGGGTAATGACTGCATCCTTTACTGCTGGTCGGACATTTTTGAGGGCGATTATCTCCCAGTGAGGTTTGGTTGGAGTTAGAGGATGAGAAATGAAAACTCACAATGACAGTATTTACTACTAGTGTTTAGGTGTGGTTTCACCCATTCTCCACTCATGAAGCCAGGGACACTATCACTTGAGGTTTCGACAGGAATTTGGCCCCGTCCTGCTCAGTGTTCCTCTCTATGCTAATAGAAACTGCACATCAAATACATAGAGCAATACACGGTGTTTGAGGCCAAAAATTAACTACGCACTTATTTGGTGGTAGTATGTCCTGAAGATGGCTTCACCCATTTAATGCTTTATATCCAACTATGCATACTGTTTTCAGACCTCATGAATTCCCTTCAGAAAAGATTAAGGCCACACAGCGTCAGTGCAGACACCAGTCAACAGTTCCAGTAACTCCACTTTAATACAGGTCCGCCACCTAGTGGCCCTCATGGGAAAATACTTCACCATAACAAAATGATCCCATCAAATCATTTATTCTGATACATTTGTATCAGCGTAATAGCGATCACACCAAAAATCATGTCCATTGCCCCTCCAGTACAAGATTCGCTCTTCTCTACTCCATGTCAATGTCATGGAGATTCTCTGGTTCCTCTTTCTTGATCCAGGGCAAAGGAGAAGGCACATAGGGGTCGTAGGTCCAACGAGGATACACTCTCTTGTACAAGTTCATGAGCACCGTGTCCTGAGAACGCAACTGACTGTCAAACACACATTTCATGTGACCATGAGTACCTGCGCATAAAGAGGAACAGGGGAAATCATACATTAGTTTCATTCCACCACCACAAACTTCTGACTGACTTGTAAAACATTTTAACCAAACCTCAACTTTAAACTTATGATTAGGATTACTGTTCACAGATGTTTTTTTTCCCCTTCCTTACCCAAGGCTTCCTTAATGTGTCCTCTTCGGCCCCACTTGGTGCGCAGCTCCACTGGTCTAAACCAGAGGATATCATCTAGAAGACAATCAGCGACAAAAGTCTTATCAATGATGGCGCTTACTTACTGTACATCTTTTAGTGTACGTCTAAAATTAGCACTAAAGTGCAGGTTTTGCTGTTCTTGCGGAATATGATTCAGATGAAATGAATGAGTATAAATGAAGCGGCTCCTCCTCACCCCTGTTGAAAAACATATAGCGGACGACAGCAGAGCGTCGGTTAATCTTGAAGGGGTGTCCACTAAGAACAATTCGTTTCAGCACCACACGCCGAGGGTCACAGCTCAGTAGGCTACCTATGGCCACCAGGTCCTGCATTCCTGTAAAAAGAGCTCCAATCATTCAGTCCCAAACCAAATCATCAAGATATTGTTCTCAAATATTAATCGAAATGACAGTTCTCAATTACCATTGGTCCTCTGTTTAAAGACAAGGACCCCCGCCGTGGGAAAGGTGATGGGGGCGTACACTGAGACAACTGTAGGAGCATCTTCAAGCAGGAAGCGCTCCATCTTGTGCTTGTCCCCTGCACAAACAAATAGGTCAGCTCACAGCCTCGGGTGAAAGAGCATTAATATCTCCTCTGAAGCGTGACGAGCCTATACTGAGAATTTATCACACAAAGGAATACCTTCTACGCCACCAAAAACAAGTTGTCCTGATGTAACTTGTCTCTACTGTGAGAGAATACCAAGGTAATATGAAGTGAAGACCTATCCAGGCCGTACCAGCGGTGTGTTGGGAGAAGATGGCCGAAGCACGGAAGCGCCGAAAGCCGCACTGGAATATGAGCTCCTCTTTAGACGCGATGGGCTCCGTGAAACTGGGATGTCGTCTCACCTGCATGTGCATCACTGACATCTATGCAGAAAACACAGGAGTGGGTGAAAAAAGCTTCTACTCCAACTAACAAAATCACTAGTTTAAATAATTAAGGGTCATTATGTGGACTTTAATGGGTGGCAGTAGGCAGTAATCAGTATTTATTCAGAGTTAAACACAGTGTTGCTCTGCCCATTATCTCACATGAAACAACACACATATGCGTAAGGTCTTCATTCATGCATTTTTTTCCAGCTAAAGTCACACTAGTGATACAACATGTAAATGTTCACAATCAATCCTTTATGTTAAGTCTTTCCTGAGTATTTAGTCAATTCTGTACATTTGTAAAAGCTCTGAGATTTCCTTCAGAATTCCATTTCAATCCAGTAACCTAACCTGACCTCATACATTTTGAATGAAAATGGAACATACCTTCTGTTCATGTGGAAGCAGAGAGACCAGTACCAGAGGTTTGCCTGCTTGAAAGCTCTCCATCACTGAGGGAGGAACATCCTGAATGTGCAGAGTCACATACCAGCCAGCCTGCAGAACCAACCAGTAGAACAAGGTTGATCATACTGAACACTGTGCTGAAAAACAAATTCCTTTTTTTGTTGTTGTTGCAAACGATGCCAATTAATGTCTCACATACATTACCAGTCAACACTGACCAGGGTTGTGTATGAACGCATTCAATGAACATGGTCCCATTTTTCATGAACGCTGAACTGAACAAATCATTTCACAAATTATGAACATGAACGTGAGTGACGTTCACTCTAGCGAGACAACTAGGGTTTGAAATCACACGTTTTGTTTAAATTTAGTTTCTGAGCACTTTTGTCTGTGTGTTGCATTTTATCAAACATGGTTTGTTTACATATCGTGTTAATGTTTTCTTAAAAATTTCTACATACTGTATAACTGCACCTCATTTTTTTAGCATATCATGATGCACTGCATAAATGGTAAGAACTATTCTCAAAATGAAAATTGTTTTTTAAATATAAGTATATATCTGTGATTGTTCAGAGGTATGTCGCATAGAAGGGGAAGAATTAAGGGAGGTTCAGACAGGAGGACATTGTATTGAGAAAAAAAAAAAAAACAAACAAACAAACAAACGTGATATTTTAAAAAAATTAAATGAATGAACGATAATGAACTACTACATATTTTGAGCTATGAACTGAAATCAATAAAATAAATAAAAAATTCACACACACACACACACACGCACGCACACACTTTCACTAGTAGATTCGGGGAGCAGCAGCCGAATTTATAACCTTTATTCGAATACAAATACAAATACGAATACTAGGGGTGACGAGACACTTTTCCCACCAGACGAGACGAGACACGAGACTGAGTTGACGAGAACAAGATGAGACTTTTATACATTTTTTAAAAATGAATACAATGTTTGAAAACCTCTATTGAGTAGACTTTGTGCTGAGGTGCAGGCGAGCCAGGTTTGTGGAACATGATAAAATTCATTACAACAGCCTAGCCTTGTAATGTGTGTGTGTGTAATCTACT
>JBBMFX010000001.1:19744068-19763004 GCA_037832545.1 Rhabdalestes septentrionalis | reverse complement strand
GTTGCCTCACTGCAAGAAGGTCCTGGGTTTGACTCACAGGGTATTTCTGTGTGGAGTTTGCATGTTCTCCTCATGACCGCGTGGGTTTCCTCTGTGAGCTCCGGTTTCCTCCCACAACCAAAAACATCCGTAGTTGGGGGATAGATTGATTGAGCACACTAAATTGGCCCTAAGTGTGACTGTCAGTTAAATCACATTAACAGCAGGTTAAAATAAATTTTTGTTGATGTATTTAGAGGAGACAATAGCAGGAAATTAGTATTTTCACACCCCATAAAATACATTTTAAACATTTGGTAATGTGATGAAATGATGCCTTTGTTGTGACGAAGTTGGGATTGATGTAGAAATCTAGCTTTTGAAAACTGCAGATGGTGTAAGAATAAGTAATGATGGCAATAGTAACAAAAATAACAATAGTAGTAGTGGTAGCAATTTTTAATTGGAAATTTTGCAGGTGCAAAAACGCTAGTAGTGTGAATTTCTGTCAAATAAAATATTTTTTAAATGCCCCTGTAACCGGTTCAAGAGTTATGCAAATAAAGTGTTTTGTTACTGGCACAGGTATCTTATATAGTTATTAATTATAATTATTGTCAGTTTCGTGCCTCTGCTTTAGTGACATGTTTGTTTGCAGTTATTGAGGATTAAAAAATAGTTTATTTGGTTTTCTCTTTGTCCACAGGTTCGTATCCTTATGAGGCTGTTGTCCAGCAGATGAGCTCTATCTGGGGCCTGGTGCGTCGCAGACCCAGATAAGCCCTGGTGGCTGCGGCCAAGGCCCAGCCCCTACCCAGCATGCCCAACGCTGTTCGCGCGGGGAGCCTGAAAGACCCCGAGATTGCTGAGCTCTTCTTCAAGGAGGACCCTGAAAAACTCTTCACAGACCTGAAAGAGATCGGCCATGGCAGCTTTGGTGCTGTCTACTTTGTGAGTGCCATGGTCCAGAAATATGGAAATATTTTGTATAAAATAGTTTTACGACCTCATTTATGGCACATTTATTTAATTATGTTTGTTAAAAACTGCGTAATGGAGAATCATGCCGGTTCCCTGCACATATGTTCTGCTCATAGGCCCGAGATGTGCGGACCTCAGAAGTTGTGGCTATCAAGAAAATGTCCTACAGTGGGAAGCAGACCAATGAGGTGGGCTGTCAGAAGTGGAAAACTGAAACACACTGCTCGAGAGTCCTAACTAAACAATTTTTTTTTTCTCGGCATGTGTCATTTATTTACACATCTTTGCCCCCTTTCTCGCAGAAATGGCAAGACATAATCAAGGAGGTGAAGTTTCTACAAAGGATTAAGCACCCAAACAGCATAGAATATAAAGGATGTTACCTGAGAGAACACACAGCTTGGGTCAGTGCTCTATTGCTCTACTCAGCAGAGAGTGATGTTATTTATATTGAATTGTAGTCAAGATTTATGTTTAACTTAGCTGTTATTTTCAATCATATTAGCGCTTGTGCAATGTATCTATTGTTTTATTTTTGAGTACTCATACAAACGTTTTATAACAGCAAACAATGTTTTGGTACATACATGAAATATGTAATTACAAACTATTCTGCTGCTGTGAATATTCTCATTTTAAGTGAGGCTCAAAAAACAATTTAATTCAATATGAACATATGTTATATTGGACTTTTTCTGTCAATTAATCAGTTATAACCAAGTAATCATGACAGCCCTAACTAGTTTAACTGTATTTGATGTTCTAGTTCATTTCGAAGCTTCTGTAGCTAATTCAGAATTAGTGTTTAAGCTACAACCACGTTTGTCTGTAAACTGTATTCATTTAACTCTTCTTCGTGTCTTCTCTCTCTGTTTAGCTGGTAATGGAGTATTGTCTGGGCTCTGCTTCAGATGTCCTGGAGGGTAAGCTTTGATGTTTTTGTATTTATCTCAGTGTACTGATCGCTGAGAAGGAACACACGACTGCATGCAGAGCTCATAGTAACAAAGAAAAGCCGAATTTATGTATTAGGTTCATAGTCTCTGGTGGATTTAGATGTTGGCTTTCACCTCTGAAAATGTCTTCATTTAATGTATTCCTTTTTATGCAGTACACAAAAAGCCCTTACAAGAAACAGAGATAGCAGCTATTACCCACGGTGCTTTACAAGGACTGGCGTATCTTCACTCCCACAACATGATTCACAGGTGAGGCTGAGTGCTTTAAGTATTTGCCATTTCTGGATTCTAAGACTGGAGTGTGAACATTTGGTATGTGTCAGTGAATCCCATTGTATTTTAAAATGTCTGAGTATTTGTCATAACACCCACATTCTCTTAACTGCTATTTTTTTATTTGGTCTGTATTATACAGCTTTTATGTATTGTATTCAATAAAAACCTAATTTTCTTTAAGACAAAATGCTGTTTGTTTTGTACTCCTGCTGGGTTTGTGTAGTGCTATCTGCACTGAAGGCCTTTTCTCTTGTCAAATTTTTAGAGACATCAAGGCTGGTAATATTCTGCTCACTGAGCCTGGCCAGGTGAAACTAGCTGACTTCGGCTCTGCTTCCATCGTCTCTCCTGCAAACTCTTTCGTGGGGACTCCGTACTGGTAAGTGCCATTAGTCTTAATGCCTTATCCTGCATTTTGAACCCCAAAGTACAGAAATAGTGCATAATCTAGAAAAATGTGGACAGTAGAGGTGGGCGATAAATCGAGTTTACCGATTAATTCAAATTTACAGTTCAGATTGATGTTTTATTGAAGTATTTTAGATGCGAGCGCAAAAAGCGGAAATAATGCAAAGTGCTGTTCTACACGGGCGAGATGTTTGTGCCCAAGAAAGGACTTGCCACATCTGAAAAATGGAATTGGTTCAGGTTTTTGTTCTATGTCCGACAGCTTAAACATCATAGCCACTGAACGTCCTCTGGATTGGGCGACTTTCTGCAGTGTTAGCGTTAGCCATGTTAGCTTGTTACAGATGCCATACAGAACGCCGGTTTGTAACTGTACTTTTGACACTGATTTGCAGATTGTGACGGTCACGGTGGTGTTTGTGTGTCTAGACTCAACACATGTGGTTTGTGTCTGTATGCCCTTCTACATGCCAACAGTACCACTCCATTTATTAAAGGACCTTTTATTTTGCAATTGGGTAGGGACGCACATCAGCATCAGACAATCAGAGGCAGAGATTGAATTGTGTACCCGATAGGCCTGTAACGATAACTGATTTTGCTGATGTGAAAGAAATTATTGCGATAAACAATAATACTGTCATTGTGTTCATTTTCAACTGATTGAATTATGATGACCTAAAATGCAAATGCACCCATTCAAAGGTACATAAACCTTGACTTCTAAAAATCATATAACACTGGGAGTGGAAGACATTGTAAGACATTCAGCATACGTTGACTTTGTGTGGCTTAAGGCAGGATGTCTCAGGAGTAGCAATGTGTCCAGCTGTGCTAAACATTTTCTTGCTCAGTCCTGGGCAATACATTTCTACAGGGGGCCACAATGAAAAATCTGAATCTGAACTTAATTCTGTGCAAAATTAATTTTCTCCCATTGTAAAAAGCATTTAAATTATATTTTTTGAAAAGCTGCTACTGATAAATATACGTATAAGAATATTCAGTAAGTATTTATATAAATGTAAAATAATCCTATAAAAGTAGTTTTTTAGATTTAGATTTGTTAAAGACTGACATGGCAGGAAACAACACTCAGTGTGAGACCTGGATTGTGTCAATCACAAACATTATAAATAGGCTAATATGAAAGCAAAAGACTTTTCCAGTAAAATAACACAATCAGGTGCTTGCTTTCACCCTCCTAGCTTGGTGAGATGTAGAAGTAGTAAACAGAACTAGTAGTGATTAAATTGGTGTGAAAGGTGGGTAAAATCCCTGTCTCCAACAAAAGAATTGTCAAAATGCACAACGCTATTGCTCTTACTATAGTAAGTCAAGCTGTTTTGGGTCTTCTAAATATTGCTTTTGATATAAATCAATTACCACTATAGTCAGTTTTGTGATATGTAGTTTCAGAACCAGAATTACGGATGTTATTTCTGTGATCTGAGTTAAATATCCTGTTCTTTAATTTGTTACTTTCTACTAGGATGGCCCCAGAGGTGATTTTGGCCATGGATGAGGGCCAGTATGATGGCAAAGTTGACATCTGGTCCCTGGGTATAACTTGTATTGAATTAGGTGAGTTTCCATCTGTCCTGATATTGTTTGCTTTGATTTGTAGAGCATTTATGTATTTTTGTGAATTTTCTGTCATTTACTTGGTTGGATGTTTGTCTATCCTCTGCAGCGGAAAGAAAGCCTCCTCTCTTCAACATGAATGCAATGAGTGCCTTATACCATATTGCACAGAACGAGAGCCCAACATTGCAGTCAAGTGAATGGTGAGTGCAGTGCATATTGATTTCCTCTGGTTCAAACGGAGTGTCTGACTATGCATTATTTAGTTCGGTCTTCAGCTCTGTCTTGGATTGACGTGCCAGTTGTTTAAAACTGTTCCTCTCTTTCCAGGACGGATTACTTCAGAAACTTTGTGGATTCCTGTCTTCAGAAGCTGCCCCAGGACAGACCCACCTCTGAGGAACTGTTGCAGGTAAGCAAACTAAAATTTAAGCTCGTCCACAAAATATAAAATGTTATTAATACAGTGTGCATGGCTGACAATTTACTGCACACTGGCAACAATTTTTCATAGATTTTTAATTGTACTTCAAAAGTTGGACTATGCCTTGCACATCTTGCATGAATAATAGCATTTTCTTTATTTTTCTTGACCCAAACAAATGTGTGTGTTTTATTTTATTTTTTAATTATTTTTTTTTTAAATAGCTCAGGAACCTCACTGAACCTAATCGAGAAAAGTGTGACTGATATGTATGTTTTTTTGTGTATGGTATTCTAATATTGTAGAATTATTCCTTGAAACCTTTTGCAGTTATTTGTTTGTGAGGATTTGCTAGTTGTTTTTTTTTTACATATTTAAAAACGTATGTTTTTGCAGCATGCCTTCATGTTGCGTGAACGGGCAGCGTCCGTGCTAATGGACCTCATCCATCGCACCAAGGATGCTGTGAGAGAGCTGGATAATCTGCAGTACCGTAAAATGAAGAAAATTCTGTTCCCAGAGGCTCACAATGGACCTGCAACAGAGGCACCAGATGAGGAAGAGGTAAGTTATTAGGGGTTTTATGGGAATTGTCATAAATGTTGAAGTCCTGGCCTACTTTAATGCTGAGGAACACCAAGATGCATGTTATGTTTTATTAATTAGATAGTACCACAGTAGCTGTATTAATATAGTAATGTTTGGTTTGTCTTTAGATGTCATGTAGTAAATCTTTTGTAGCTATGATTGTATGATTGGATTATAGCTTAATAAAAAATGCAGGTAATGCACAAAATTGTTGTTTCCGTTAGAATCAATGCTATTTTTTTTTCTAAAATGAATTGTCAGAAATACCCAAAAACAGGTACTCCCAAAGCCCCTCAGTAACTTGGAGTAAGTGTGTATTTGTGTTTCGGTAGGAGCCAGAGCACAGCGCTGGGCGGACAGGCACAGTGAACAGTGTGGGCAGCAGCCAGTCCATCCCCAGCATGTCCATCAGCGCCAGCTCCCAGAGCAGCTCAGTCAACAGCCTGCCCGACGCCACTGAGGACAACAAGAGTGAACTGGATCTAATGGAAGGAGACCACACAGTCATGTCCAACAGCTCTGTTATTCACCTGAAACCGGTGGGTACCCAGACACTGATGATTTAGGTTATTACAAAACACTGTAGGGTTCTGAGACGTAATCTTGTTTGGTCTTATTTGATTAGACATGGCGTTATTGGGTTGTTCTGTCACTGCAGGAGGAAGAGAGTTATCAGGAGGGCCCTGAGACTCCAAGCCAGCCATCTGAGCCGCAGTCCCCACCTGCGCAGACCCCTCGGCGTCAGTACCGTAACAGAGAGCACTTTGCAACTCTCCGCACAGCCTCTCTGGTATGCAGTCATTCATTATTACTCTGGAAAATGATCAGAATTTTAGTGAACAATTCTACATTCATAACAAAGTTACATAAACATATTTGTTCTTGCAGTGTGCAATGTATCCAAAAATCAGCAATTGTAGCCTCTCATTTAGAAATAGCTTTGCATAGATTTTACAGCATTACAGGCTGCAGAAATAAGGGCAGTATTCAATACCCTGAGGCTCAAAGCTCCTGGTTTTAACATCAGCCAAAATTATCACTATGGTAGTCAGTATGGCAAACAATCACTATACGGTGATCACAAAAAAATGTCAGAATATAGATTTTTCTGACATCTGATAAGTTCAGAAGAGTAGACAAAGAGCCATTACTTTTCAAATGATTTTTATCTAGTGTTTTTATACACCACACTGGAATAAATTAAATACAAAATAAAAGTGGTATATGTTCAGCGAACATTGTGACATCATATTGGTATAGTCACATGCAGAGCAGAGTGGTATTTTTTGCCTTCTAAGATGGGTTGGAACTTTTTTTTAAACTGGTATCAATCACAGTGATTTTGTGCGTTGCATTTTGTACTATGCTTTATGTGGCTCAGTTCAAAGACATTCAAGATTCTGAATACTTAATATAGAATCACATTCCAACAAAATGAACAATGTCCGTGTTCCAGGTGACGCGTCAGATCCAGGAGCATGAGCAGGATTCTGAGCTGCGGGAGCAGATGTCTGGGTACAAGCGCATGAGGCGGCAGCACCAGAAGCAGCTGTTGGCTCTGGAGAACAAACTAAAGTCAGAGATGGATGAACACAGGATCAAACTGGACAAGGAGTTGGAGAGCCAGAGAAGCAGCTTCACCACTGAGATTGACAAGCTTGTAAAGAAGCACCAGGCAGCCATGGAGAAGGATGTAATTTACAGCACTCTCATTCACTGCCAAAGAATGATTACCCTTTTACCTGGAATGCAAACATTAACATTTGTCCGCTGTGATCATTTGTGTAACTCATTCCAGTTGTGTCAATACAATTTAGACTTTTTCGCCATCTCACACTACTGTTTTTCCTGTAATAAATTTTTATAATAAGTTTTTACCCTTTTTTCTGCTTTTAGGCCAAGACATTTGCCAATGATGAGAAGAAGTTCCAGCAGCACATCCAGAGCCAGCAGAAGAAAGAGCTTAGCAGTTTCCTGGAGTCCCAGAAACGTGAATATAAACTACGCAAGGAGCAGCTCAAAGAGGTAAGAAAACGCCCCATGGTAAAATCTGGAAAATCTCACATTCCTATTTCAGTATAAAAGTAACAATTATAGTACACTGACATATTTCCAGGCCTTTATGTTCATGATTTTTATGCATATGACTCCTCCGCATCTACCTCTGCAGGAGCTAAATGAGAATCAATCCACACCAAAGAAGGAGAAGCAGGAGTGGCTGTCAAAGCAGAAGGAGAACATTCAGCACTTCCAGGCCGAGGAGGAGGCTAACCTTCTACGCAGGCAGCGTCAATACCTTGAGCTTGAGTGCCGCCGGTTCAAGCGGCGCATTCTCGTTGCTCGGCACAACGTTGAGAAGGACCTGGTGAGAGAGGTGAGTGGAGCCAGCAAGAAAACCTCTGTTCGATTGGGACTTTATTGTCCCAGAATGTTTAGCAGAATTCCAGAAAAGACTGTCTGGCTCTTAGTTGCACAGTGCTGCACTGTTTCAAGTAACTAAAGTTTCGGGTTGACAGCAGAAGTAAAGGGCTTTATAGTTTTCAGTCTTTGTCCATCTTAACAGGCTTAAATTTTGTGTGGTTTTTTTTGGTTTGTTTTTTTTGTTTGTTTGTTTCTTTTTTTTTTAAGGAGCTGAATAAGCGCCAGACACAGAAGGACCTGGAGCATGCCATGCTGCTACGGCACCACGAGTCCATGCAGGAACTAGAGTTCAGGCACCTGAACACCATCCAGAAGATGAGGGCTGAACTCATCCGTTTACAGCACCAAACCGAGCTCAACAACCAGATGGAGTACAACAAGCGCAGGGAGAGAGAGCTGCGCCGCAAGCATGTCATGGAGGTGCGCCAGCAGCCCAAGAGCCTTAAGGTAATTCAGCAGCATGTCTAAAGTTTTGGCAAATCCAAAAGGTGGCCAGGTTTTTTTTTTTTTGCAATTGTATACAATTATGTTAAATGTAATGCAGATTATATTTTTATGATCTAGGGGGGAGTAGTCCCTTTCTGCATTTTATTTCTATGTGTTCTTTGTCTTTTCAACAGTGTCGGCAAATGTGTACATATAATGGTGCAGCCCTTGTTAATGTGCACGGAATAGTTTGACAATATTTTTGTTCAGTAACTTGACAAAACTAGGTTGTTTTTTGCCTTCTATCCAAATGAATGTCATGGATTGATTTATTTCTGAGTAAACATCCTGTATGGCCAAAAGTATGTAAACACCTGACCATCAAACCTATTTAAGATTGCTGGACATCACATTTTTTTAAAAATGGGAGTTAATATGGAGTCACACCCCCTTCGGTGGAGCCATTTAAGCTAGATTACATGTCTAAATCTATCTCAAGTAGTCCAGCCAACATTGGCAAGGGCCACGTACGGTAAGCTGAAATTGAGCAAGACAACCCGGACCATGCCAGTCAATCTGTGCTGTTTAGGTTAATATACATCTTGGACAGACTAGAAGCCAGTTATACTAATAAATAAACCACTGATGAGCATGTAAGTGTAATTTACCTGTGCCAGGTAAATTAGTTAATACCATAATTAATACCAACCCACATTCAATGATCTCTCATCAGTCTAAAGAGCTCCAGATCAAGAAGCAGTTCCAAGACACATGTAAGATTCAGACACGACAGTACAAGGCCCTGAGGAACCACCTCCTTGAGAACACACCTAAGTCAGATCACAAGACCATGCTGAAGAGACTGAAGGAGGAACAGACACGAAAGCTGGCAATTCTTGCTGAGCAGTACGACCACTCTATCAACGAGATGCTCTCTACACAGGCTGTAAGTTCTACACAAATTCAAGGCAACGAGTGCCATCCATAATCCAGTGCAGTGTGATTTACTGTAATTAAATGTAAACACTCCCTCTCTCCCTCAGCTGAGACTGGATGAGGCACAGGAGGCTGAGTGTCAGGTGTTGCGGATGCAGCTGCAGCAGGAGCTGGAGTTGCTGAATGCATATCAGAGTAAGATTAAAATGCAGACAGAGGCGCAACAGGAACGTGAGAGAAAGGAGCTGGAACAGAGAGTGTCCCTGCGCAGAGCCCTTTTGGAACAGAAGGTCTGGCACACTTCACACACACACACCTAGATTTCTCAAATTTACAAGCATCATATAATAGGTTCCCATGGGCTGGTGCTATAAACCCCAAATATAAATGCCTGTCCGCTACATATAGAACTTCTTAAAGTAGTTTTGAACCATTTTCACAATTTTCTGGCATGAAATATGGCATAAACTATTCATATCAGTGTGGGTTACGTTGTCCCAAAACAAGTTAATGAGAACCAACTGACAAATATCATGGATATACTTCTAGAAGAAAATGATCCAGTGTAACATATGTGTGAGTAGCAAATGTGTTTGAACCTTTGCTTTAGGTATCTGGTGTGATTCCATGCGCAAACAATCAGTCGATCAGTCGTTCACCTTGGCTTGGAGGAATTTTTGCCTATGCGACCATGCCGAATAGCTTCAGCTGCTCGCTTCATGTCCTTCCATCATATTTTTTGGGTTAGGGTCAGGATTTTGAATTGGCTGCTGCAAAAAGCTTACTTCATTCATCTTTAACCATTTTGGGGGTTGTTGTCTTGCTGCATGACTCACTTTCTCTTGAGATTGAATTCATGGACAGATGCCTGGACATTTTCTATTAGAATTCACTGCTCTAATTTATCATTCCATCAATGATTTCAGGCAGTCCTGGTCCAGATGCAGCAAGACAGACACAAGCCAAGAAACTGCTGCCACCATGTTTTACAGTTGGGATGTTCAGTGTTCTGCTGATGCTGGACTCCTCATTAGTTAACTTGAGAGAGGCCTATAGTTTTAACTTATGGTCCTGCCAATCACAGTCATTCAAGCAGTTTTTTTTACTGAGGAAAATTAGGATCTGGAAACTGAAGGGTAATATTTTTTACTTGTTTTCCTACTTATATGAAAAAATGTCAAGCATCACTTTAGATGCCAGAGTAATAGTCTCTGCCACACACAGAAACACACAAGCTTGGCTAGTTGGCTGAGAATGAGTCATCTCTACCTGCACAGTTACAGTAGTGTATTGCTCTTTTTAGTTTATTGTTGCAACTTATCTTTTCTTCTGCCTGAGTTCTTGAGAACCTGTGCAATGAATGTCACATGTTCAATGCTTCCTTAAGTGGATTACATGGTGAGACAGAATCAGTGTGTAGTATTTTCTGTTCTGCATTCCACAGATCGAGGAAGAGATGCTGTCTCTGCAGAACGAGCGCACTGAGCGCATTCGCAGCTTGCTGGAGCGCCAGGCACGAGAAATTGAGACCTTTGATTCCGAGAGCTTGCGTCTGGGCTTTAGCAACATAGTATTGGCCAACATTTCCCCCGAAGGTCTCAGTCACAGCTTCCCTGGAGCGCCGGCCAGCTGGGCCCCACAGCAAGCCCACAGCTACTCTGCCATTTCACAGGGTTCAGCCTCCAGTCACCAATACCCCCCCAATCAGGAGGGAACACCTGGCCAGCAGGGTTGGGGCCAAGCTATCCCAGGGGTAGGGCCTCTGCAGTGGAACCATGCTTCCACAGGCCCCATGGGGGCGATGCCAAAGAGCAGTGGGAGCATGGCCATGCAGAATAGCCCCAAGGGCCTGAGGAGGACCACCTCAGGGGGGCACAGTGAGCAGAGCATGAGCAGGAGCACCAGCATCACCTCTCAGATATCCAACGGCTCCCACCTGTCCTACACATAGATAACAGAGAACCAGTGCCAGCCCTATACACACATACAAACATGTACAGGTTAGGGGACCATCAGGCAGAAAGAATCAAACGAATTGTACTCCTCTGATATCCCTCTCTCTTTTTATTTTTTTCTGTTGCCATTTTCCCCTGTTCCACATGCAGCCATGTCTGTGAGGTATAGATAAATGTTGCTCAGGTCAATAGGTTTTCTACCTCTGCATGACAATTGATTGGCCCACATGCAGAGCTAGAGCACGTCTGGAGTAGGAACACTGATCAGCTCTTTAGATGCAGTCCGCGTGACACATTTGAGTTCTTTTAACTGTCTTAACAGTTCCCACTAATGAAAACAAACGCGTGTACAGTGTATGTTGTATACAGAGAGCATTGTTTTATAAAAATGTATTTAAATTTAATCCATTAAATTGATGATTTTAAAGAATAAGGAATGAAAGACATCAGAATTCTACAACGCACAGTATTCTAATGAATATATTAGCACACTATATCCTAGCCAAATTGAATCTGGTTCAGAGATGCCTTAGCTCCCATACTGTCACATTACCAGCCTGTTGTAATGCCCCACATATGAAGTGAATGTTGAGTTTCCCGATCAGAATGTTGTGTTGGAATTTGAGATGTAGTTTACCTTAAAGAAAGGATTATTTTTATCAGGTTACAAGTTAAATATGCAGAGTATATGTCCTAATACAAGTGAGAATGAAGAAATAACAGTGGTCTTCCCCTGTAATCATTGTGCCATTATGCACTCTGTACTGCCAGAGATTTTAAATATTGTTCTGAGTTTATGGTTATGTTTAATGTTTTGGAATTTAAGATTCCATTCTTTGATTCTACCCAGTCTGGATTAAACGCTGCACTTTTGTTGCCAGTTAGAGTACAAATTCCCTTTTTTTTTTCCACTGCTTTTTGTCCCCACTTCAGTTTGACATCTAATTCAGGGGCGTATTGAAAATGTTAGCTTAGTTTAGTGGTGTGTTATCTGTTAAAAGCCACATCTGTTTGTGTTTTGTGGAAAAGAACAAGAGGATAGAGTATTAATGTTTCGTTGTATGTTTAGCAGTATTTTTGAATGGAATTAGATATCCATACTTGCTTTCTCTTCAGAGTCAGTGTTCGTGTACCAAAGTTTCTTCAGCTTCTTCCAAGGCCGCGGAAATGTTTATTTTTATTTTTTATCTAGTTTGTAGGAAAGGGTCACTTCTAATTTGTAGTGAAGGTTAGGACTCTGGCACCTTGTCAGTGAACCTGGTGTTCATGTGTTTGCATTGTTGTTCACTCTCCCCTTCCCCATAACTAGTTTTACTTGTGAATCTGGTTTTGTTATTTAGCGCCTTGTCATCTTAGTTAGCAATGTATTTAGCCAAAATGATCAGGTATGTTTTTGGTCAGTGCCTTTTAATGCATGTATGCATTGAAAATGTACAGTGCATACATGCATGGGTCAGAATGTACATAGATCTGAAATAAACTCTCCCATACAACTTACCAATATAATTCATACCTCATTTAACTAGAAGGTAGTGACCTGGATTATAAGACGTATGAACAATATGTGAGGTCTTGCATAAGAATCTGAAGTCACACTAGGGCAGGTTGTTTGGATGGATTAGAGGAGGTGTGTGGACCTAAATGTAGGGTCGTGTTTTACCATCATATTCTACTGCACACTGGAGAGCGTAGATTGGATTGCAGTGCCTTTTTAAAAAAGCTGCCTAGCAGGAGCACTTTATGTAGTATGTAAGTATGTATTCTTTTCAGTAAAACACTATGAGCCTGAATAAAAAATACTGTCTCTAATAGGAATTTTACTGTGACATGCACGTTGTCTAAAGGTTGTTTAATGTGGAGATGTAATATGTTATGTATTACAAATGGTGTCCAACTAATGCCAAATACAGGTACATCATTATCTGTGCTGAGTTCTCAGTCTGTGTGATAGATACCTTTTTTTGTAGCCAAATAGTGTGGCTGGTTAATCAGGACAGTTCAGAACAAAAGAATGTGTTTTTAAGAAGTGGGTAATGGGTGAGTGATCACTGAACAGTTGTTAAGATTGTATCCGCATGAACTCTCAAGGACAACTTAGGAAGCCGCGAATGAGAAATGGTATGAATGCAGTTGGGGCACTGCGGTCTGAAAGAATGCTTGTAGGTTTGAACATGAAAGGATTTAACGTTTTTAGTGTTGAGTCATTAAGGCCATGACAGCAGGCTTGGTAATGCCAATGGGCAGATCGGTATGGGAGCTGGCACTCTCTCAGAAACAACAAAGGTAGATTATTAGTTTACATAATGAGCCCAACAAAAGTGAGGTGACTACCAAAAAAAAACAAAAAAACATGAGAAAATGCTCAGAATGTTTGTTAAAAGCGTTCGGCGTGAGTAAGCACTTGAGCAGTATTTTATTTTACCTTTAAATGGCAGAGAACACTAGTTTGTGGTCTTTCCCCTTCCCCGCATCGCCCTCCGTGTAGAGGTTAGGGGGTCCAGAGCTCTGGGTACGTGAGTGGTGTTGCTGATGCCCCTGTCATTCTCTCTCTCTGACCTCCTCCTTTTTTCTATTCGCTCTCCTGGTATTACACTAAACCCAGCCTGGATCTGCCGTACAAGCTAATGGACGAGTGAATACACTTTGACCTAATTTGTTTAAGCAAAATCGTTCTCCAAATCAGCTGGTTTCGTTTGCATCGCTGTGACTGCGAGGAGCTCATTTGGAGACGGTTGGATTCATTGGACTAATTGGATTCGTTTTGGTGGAGTTTGAAATGGATTATGATGTACACTTGGGTTTTTTTCTTTTCCATTCTGTTGTTTGTTTTGCTCTTGTGCTCTTGTGAGTAAAGCAAATCTCTCTCACTCTCAAGGCAAGTAAAATGAGATGAGGCACTGGTGATTATTTTTTTGGTTTTGTTTTAGGAATATATCTTGAGCTTATGTTTTAAACCCTTTCCTACCTAAAGCTACCCCTCCCCTCTAAAAACAACAGAAAATGTTTATTGATCTAGTTGATTGAACTAATACTTAAGAAGCTTAATCCACACAGTATAGTGTGGAGTGTTCATATTGTACATTAAGATAGATTTTAAACAGTCATCTATGTGAAACCTCTCCTTATAGAAAGAAAGAAAGAAAGCAAGGAAGATACTGATCGATATAACCTGTTTGATTTGCTTGAGCATCTGGAGAGTCGCTCCGAGGGGCCTCCGAGTTGGACTTCAGGGACTTGTGTGTGTTTACACTGCACCTCGACACACTTTTCGTTCGCCCAATCCCATTCAAGACATGTTTCCTCATAGCAGTGAGTCGGCATACTCCTCCTGATTCGTGTTTTTTCCATTTTGTTTATTGTAAAAATCTACTCAAATGATTCTCTCTTGACTATAATGCTTCCACTGTGCTCTACAGAAACTATAAGGGCACCATTAGCCGGAAAATTGGTGATGTCTTGGGTTTAAATCACTCCCATGAACAGAGGCCATAGTCCTGGTAGCAGGGTAGTACTTATTCTAGTTTAACCATAAGGTGGTTTGGTCAAATCATCTGGTGTTAAATGTTTGCCTGATGTTTGTGGTGAGGGAAGTTAGAGACCTTTTCTTTTTCCTCAGTTCATCTGACGTGTTCTAGGCATCACCACCAACCTGGGTAAAGCATTGATTCATTACAACTATTTTTGTCCTACTGACTGAATTGGGGGTGTGTAATTAATACTGATATATAAGAAATACAGGTATGAAGCGTATACATATATATTTTATCCTCTTTTTTTTAATGTATTGAAGGTTCAGCCTTCAGTCGAACACTGTGCCATCCCAGAGCTGCCAAGCCCAGTCACTACTGCATCATACGGCTCCAGAGAAACCAGCAATGGTTTATTTAATTGAGCATATCCGAAGAACCACAACACTCACATTGCCAACTTGTAAGAAGTCAAATGTCGAGAGGGGAGGCTAGTCAATGGGGAAAAGGGTACATTTCTGTAAAAAATTAATGTCAGTATTCAGTGTCTTTTGGCTGAGCATCACCACTACAATTCATATGTAATCTGTATCAAAATGTATAGATTGTGAAACATGTTATTGAATGTCCAAAAAAAAAAAAAAGATTATGGCTTGAGATAATATTAAAGTATTCATGAATCAGAGATAAAAAAAAAAATACATCTAGGGTTTAATGAACTATTTTGCTTGTACTGTATTGTGTTGGAGGAAAATGGAGAGAGGATTGGCTGTAATAAAATAATTTTAGTACAGCTGTTCTGCCTTTTCTTTGACTGAGCAGTCATCATTTAACCTTTTTTTTTTTTTTTTTGAAGGGCAAGTCCAGCATAGATCAAACAGTCTAGCGTTTAGGTCAAAACAGATATTTAAGGATGAACCTAGAACACATTTCATGCATAATGATATGTTCATACCACTAACAAAATCTAATGAGTTTGAGTCTAACTAACATCATAGTTCAATTGTTTTTCTTCCTTGGCTCAACAAAAACAAACATAATTTGCTTTTGCATTAATTTACTGCGCCAGATTAATTAGGATTAAAACAGGTTGTTCCATTACTGTGCCTCAGGGGCGGATCTGTAGTCTCTGTATAAATTCCATACTAACTTCAAGGTTAGTGCGTAGAGCAAAACTGAGTATGTAGAATTAGGAAATATATTATTTTTGTAACATTGCAAAAATTGAGAGAAATATTAATTTTGCAATATTATATAACCATTTAATTGCTCCTGTGTCTGGCCTACTGTGTCACAGAAAGGCTGAGAAAGCCATTGCCAGAATTTACATTTACGGGATGTAGCAGACACTTTTATCCAAAGCTACCTCCATTTCCTAACTACAGGGGCAACTTGAGGTTAATGGTCTTGTTCCCATGGTCTTATAAAGGTAGGATTCAAACCTGTTACCTCTGGGTCCAGAGTCCAGTGTCATGGCCACTACATCACCAGCACCTTACCTTCTAACCGGGGATCTTGGTGGTCCTGCCATTGAGGATCAGGGATGGACTACAGCCTGGTTCAGGAGATCTACACTGCTGAGAAGTCTAGTGCCAGTCACAATCTGCAACACCTGCAATGACTAAACAAATACACTGCAGCACTAAACAAAGTGCACCAATAGGGTCAGTGGAGCTAATGAGGACAATGAGAGTAGATATAAAGTAGAGATACACCTACACTATGTGGACAAAGGTATTGGGACACTTGACCAGTACACCAACAAGAATTTTAACAACATTGCTTTCAAATTTGTAGACTTTCATATGGAGTTGGTATAACAGCTTCCACAAGATATTGGACTATCTGTAAAAATTTGTGTACATTCATTCTGTAGAGCATTTATGAGGTCAGGCACTGATGATGTCCAATCTCTGTTCCAGTTCCTCCCAAAGATGTTGCATGAGGTGTGGGCCAGTCAAGTCCTCCTGCCATGACTTTATGGAGCTCGCTTTGTGCACTGGGGCACAGTCATAATGGAATAGGAAATATTCTTCCACTAACTGTTCACAAATTTGGAGCTGTGGCGTTGTAAAAAAAAAAAAAAAAAAAAGCAGTATGGCTGTACATTAATGAAAGTAGAGTTTATACAGTAGCTGCGACCTTTGCTGTAATACGAACTAATAATTGCTCATCGAACTGCACGCAGGCGGCACGGTGGCGCAGGGGTTAGCGCTGCTGCCTCACAGTAAGAAGGTCCTGGGTTCGACTGGGCGCAGGGTCTTTCTGTGTGGAGTTTGCATGTTCTCCCCGTTACTGCGTGGGTTTCCTCCCACCGCCAAAAACATGCGTGATTGGGGATAGGTTGATTGAGCACACTAAATTACCCCTAGGTGTGAGTGTGTGGCCCTGCGATGTGCTGGCGACTGTCCAGGGTGTACCCAGCCTTCGTCCGTAGTAACTGGGATAAGCTCCAGAAATTTGTCTATTATGATTTGTGAATTTTTTCACAACCCTTCATCTGTCAGAGAGTGGCAAATCTGTATACTACAGATAAAGGAAAATGAACTGTTTTCTTGGAAACGCATTTAAACGCACGTAATAATAGTAACGTAAAAAAAACCCACTGGAATTAGTGTTAGCCGATTTGTGAAAAAAATCACAAATGTATTTTTGGCAAATTATGGAAGTGATTGTGATAAAGGTATAGAGCCAGGGTTACTCCTGATTTCTGAACTTGTATAAAAATAATGTAATCTGTCGGCCAGGTGGCGCTAAAGAGGCGCTGTTTTAAGATGGAGAAATATTTATAATAAATACTTTTTTGATAATCATAATGTGTTATTTCTTGTAACTGTGGTTTTTATATTGAAACACAATTAATTGATACATGAATCACATGATATTTCATATGTATATGATTTGTGAACATTTTCACAAATGCATGTTGGCATGTCCAACCACAAATCAGATTGTTATATGTGAAATTTTTCACAAATGCATGTTGGCCTGTCCGACCACAAATCACATGGTTATTCATATGTATATGATTTGTGAAAGTGTTCACAAATGTAGGTTTGTCTGTCCAACCACAAATCACATCATTTTTCAAAGGTAACCTTCTCTGAAGCGATCCATCAATCAGGCCTGTATGGTAGAGTGGCCAGACAGAAAACACTCCTTAGTAAAAGCACAGGGCAGCCTGCCTGGAGTTTGCATAAAGGCACCTGAAGTACTCTCAGACCATGAGAAACACAATTCTCAGGTCTGATGAGACTTATATTGAACTCTTTGGTGTGAATCCCTGGCATCACCAGGCCAATACCATCCCTACAGTGAAGCATGGTGGGGGCAGCATCATGCTGTGGGGATGTTTTTCATTGGCAAGTACTGGGAGACTAGTCATTATAAAGGGAAACATGACTGCAGCACTGCACAGAGACATCTTAGAAGAATGAACATCTCTGGAGAGATCTTGCACTGACGTTTGGGTTTCTGCCTTACATCCCGAGAGTCAAGCCGGGGGTGGATACTTTCTTTTTTTGCCGAGGATTGCTGTGACATTCAGTGGTCCACCTACCGTTGAGGAGTGTGCACAATGCACACTCAGTGTGAGAAATCGGAGGTGTGGCGTGAGAGCGTGTGAAGACAGTCAGATGCGTGCATCTCACGCTCATTGCGTGAGAGTTGGCAGCCCTAGAAAAGTCATGTGAAATGAAAAGAAGAACTATACAAAAAAGTAGACTTGTAGTCAAGACCGCCTAAACCAAGACCAAGACAATACCAAGACCAGAGGATATCGAGACCAAGACATGACCAAGACTAATGGTGCTATTCCACTGCCTGGTACCGGCTCGGCTCGGCTCGGCACGGTTCGGCTCGGCTCGGCTCTACTCGGTTGGTTTTCCACTGCCTGGTCCCGGCGTTTTGCTTTTCCATTACCAAATCTGGTACCCGGTTCTATTTTTGGTACCACCTTGGCCGAGGTTCCAAGTGTGCCGAGCCGATACTAAATCATGACGTGTACATATTGGCGGTTACTGATTGGTGGTTGCTGTCGTTGCGTCACATTGTTTTTTTGGTCAGCAGTTTTTTGTAAGACAACTGTTTCGTTTTGTGGCAAATAATCACAAACCAAGGATAAGAAATTTTTTTTTATCCATTCTGATGACTGTAATTATGTCCGTTTTTTACCTCATGTTTTTTACCTCAGTTCCGCTCGAGCTGCGTCTCGGTCGCTACGCAACCATTTGTAGTGGAAACGCAACAGAGTAGAGCCAAGCCGAGCCGATACCACTCAGTGGAAAACCACCCACAAGAATAGTACCGGGTACCGGGTACCAGAAATGGAAAAGCAAAAAAAGCGAGCCGAAACGAAACGTGCCGAGCCGGGACCAGGCAATGGAAAAGCACCTTAAGACCAAGACAGACCGAGTCAAGACCAACACAAAGTCAAAACGAGAACAAGACCGAGACGAAAAAAAAGACTTTCTTAACTTTTGTGTGCTGTTGAGGACTGACATGACGTTACTGACTGGTCCTAAAATCATCTG
>JBBMFX010000001.1:19723853-19737372 GCA_037832545.1 Rhabdalestes septentrionalis | reverse complement strand
CTGAGGAGAGACTGAGTGTGTTGGGAGGAGGATGCTGAGGAGAGACTGAGTGTGTTGGGAGGAGGATGCTGAGGAGACTGAGTGTGTTGGGAGGAGTATGATGAGGATGGAGCTGCAGGGAAGAGGAGAAGAGGCGGTTTATGGATGTCATGAGGGAGGATATGCAGGTGAAATATGTGAGGAGAAAAGAAAATGGAGATGGATGATCTGCTGTGGAGACTCTTATTTGGGATCAGCCCAAAGTAGAAGGAGGGGTTAATGTAATATGTGATTATATGCTGTTTACATTTGTATTCACTGTTGGGTACACCTCCTCCCAATGTCTCTGTCTTGTTTAGTTATGTTTGGATGAGAACAATGTGGAGATCATTTCAGAGCAGGCTGAAAGAAGAGCCTATACATAAATTTCTCCCAAGCATAATTCCACCTGTTGATGCAGCGTATGATCTTCCAGCCAAAGGAGTGACTTACATCTTTAAAGGTAAAACATTCTACATTAAAGGTACTTTTTCAAGGTGTCTGAATTATTTTTCCACCAGTGTTTGGTCTTGCTTCAGTTTTGCATGATTATAATGACTAAATCGCCAGCCATCTGTTAGCTGTATTTCCCTTCAACTGCAGAACTAAACTGACATGCTATTTATATTTCAGGTCCTTATTACTGGATGGTCCAGCAGTTAGGGCCCAAGAGTTATTCTGGCTCCATCTATGAATACGGCCTTCCAAGGAGAGTGAGGAGAATCGATGCTGCTGTTCACATCAGCGAATACGGCAAAACCTACTTCTTCACACGAGACGTGTATTACAGGTGCAGAACCTCTTCAAACTCTAGAAGATTTGATTCTGTAAAACTTGCTGCTATTTTGTCGCTGTCCAAAAAAGCCGTTTTTGTTAGGCCGCAAGCCGCCCCATTAATTTTATATTTTCATTAAACTTTTATGCACTTCCATGGAATGTTACACATACATCATCACTCCCCTTCTTTTTCTTCTTCTGTTTCTTCTCCCACTTCTTCTTCTTTGTCCAATCATTATATAGGCTACAGGAAAATAATAATAGGCTGTAATAATCTTTTAAATCATGATGAGCTCCAAAGGGGTAGACCACTATTGCTATCCATACAGAATTTCATATTTAGATTTGGAAAAAGTAGTGAAACTACTGAAAACTGCACTGCTCTCCTGTAGATATGATGAATTCCACAGAATGATGGATCCTGGCTTTCCAAGGAAAATCCGTACAGACTGGCCGGGCATTACGGGGAGAATTGATGCTGCTTTTGAACTGAGGGGTGAGTCCATAAGTAGATGCCTTGTTTTAAGAGCTTTTTCTGAAGTTTCTTCAGAAATGTGAAACTCTGTTTTTACTCAACAGGGACCCTTCACCTTTTCAGCGGATCAAAGGCATTTGTGTTTGATTTCAGGCAGGGCCGGGTTCTGCATGTTGTGAGAGCTAATGTTTGGATCGGCTGTTAAGAACTGTGAAAGAAAAGAAGAAAAATCAACTGTGAGCTCAGATATGACATAAAAACTTCCAGTCCAATTCTGAAATATCAGGATATACGCGTACGCAAATCAGCCTTGTTTTTGTATTGCAGAAACACTGTTAGCCTTTCTAAGATATTGTATTTTGTATTAAAATGTGTTTCTTTAAAATGTTTTCTTCAGTGCACTGCAGATTTGTAGAAATCAGGGAAACACTCTTTTGGTGGCGGGGTGATTATCAGCAGTGGGCACATAATATAAAAGCAAATGTGAATGTCCAAAAAAGTTGGAACACTTTGTTTAAATGCAGTAAAAACTGAATTCTGCAGTTTGGTAATTCATATGAACCTTTATTTTACAGGCAAAAGCACGAAGGAAAGTTTGGTGTTTTTACTGACAGACTTAATTATGTTATAGAAAACACTCTCCAAAATAGAGGCAAGTTGACCACTGGGACACATCCTCTTTTCTTTTAAACACGCTACTTAATTATTTTGGAACTGAAGAAACTAATTGTTGCAGTTTTGCAAGTGGAATGTTTTTCCCATTTGTTTTTTGTTATGTACAAGACTCAAGCTGTTCAACCGTCTGGTCACCAAAGTCAGATTCTCCTCTTCAAGTTGCACTAAAAGTTTAAATGGGAGACAGATCTGGACTGCAGTCAGGCCAGTCATTCACACACACTTTATGAGTTTGTCCGAAATTGCACACTTATGTGAGTGCACTGGAATATAGTGCCTAGTGCGCATTGAGCACTTCCTCCTGTAGTGCACACTGGGTGAGTGTTGTCCCAAATGAAACACTAATGTTTCACACTAGTGGAACTAACAGATGAACATTGGCTTGCGATTCTCCAGCCTGTCAAAATATCTGCCGGTTAGAATGCAGTATACATCAGTAAAATCATTGTATTAACTTTGCTTACATATGTACATACCAGTTGCCTCCCCTTGGGCTTACATTTCGCTGTCAGCTGCCATTATTCAACTCTGAAAATGTGTTGAAAATCCCTCTTCTTCCACTATGTTGTCAAAATGGCATCCATTTAGTGCGAATCGTGTCCATCGTTCCAAACTGCGTTTTTTGTTCATTATTAATCCACCATCCGCAGAATTTCAATGCAGTTTTCACTTGTTCATCAGTGCGAACGCACTATGCACTAAAATTGCACGATAAAAGTGTGCAAGTGCGCAGTTTCAGACATACCCCAGGTCTACAAAGCCGCAATTTGTAATTTGCCCAGTAAGAAGCTTGGTATTCTTCTGCTGGAATATTCAGCTCCAGGGAAGATGTCATTTTGACAGGAGGATATATATAAGCCTCTGGATCTATGGTGATTTCATGTAAACACAGATCCCCCAGACCATTACGGGTGCTGGGTTTTGGACCTTTCGCCAATATCAGTCTGGATGGTCATTTTCATCTTTGGCACACAGAATCTGATGTCCTTTTTTCCCAAAGCAAGCTGAAACGTGAACTTATCTGACCTCCCAACACATTTCTATTGTCTGTTTGATCCGACTCGGATGAGCTCAGGCCCAGAGAACTCACTGGTGTTTGTGCAGAAAACTGATGTGTGGCTTCCTATCAGCATCATTTTTTTCAGGGAGCATTTCTTGATGGGTCAAGGGGGCATTTGGCAGATGCTTTTATCCAGAGTGACTTACAATCAGTTACAAGGACAGTCACTCTGGAGACACCCACACCAGTTATCAGTTAACCTGTCACTTGAGGAAATGTCCAGGAGGTCACTTTTTCAGTCTTACCTTGTCTCTGTCAACTATTTTGACTTGTGCAGCAGACATCAGTTTCTAAATCTGTTAAATAAAGCTCCAAATGAATGACCAAATCACAGATTTTATTATTTATTGAAATTTAAGAAAGTGTCCCAACTTTTCTGGAAATGGGGTTTGCAGTTTCTTTGTGTTTCTTTGAATCCACAGTTGCACCGTAAGTGACCTACCATTAAATGTTTATTTAGAAAACATTATCACATTTTAAAAAAGACCATGTTCTGCTGGGTCTAAAATTAGAACAGTCGTCTTTGTAAGTGCATTATGACATACATATTCAGAAGCATTTTTGCTGAAAGCTTGTATCTGAAACTGTAGGAGCCAGTTAATGATTAAAGCATTAGAGGTAAGGGGTTAATTTCCTTCCGCCATTTGAATTCACTCATGAAGGCTTACAACCGATCAGGTACACAGAATGACCTGTGCCCCTCTGGAAGGTTTGTTGAGGGAAAGGTCAAGGCAGACACTGGGAAGAATGTACTAAATATGCATGCAGAGGAAAGCGAGTCTAGAAATACTTTGTCCACACACACACAGCTGAGTAAGAATTTGGGATAAAAGTATCTACACACACAGCAATTGAAAGAAAAAGGATGGAAGGAGCAAGTAATACCTGATAGCTGAGATATTGATAAGGAAGGAGTTTTGAGCATTCAAATGAGGAAGCAAATGGGCATGACTGAACTTGGATTTTAATGAATACAAAGATACATTTACACTTCATTATCAACTTAGTGGTCCAAGCTTATTTCCTTCATGAAAACGGAGAGAGAGATTAATAGGTGGAGTCAATGATATTTAGGGATGTAATGGGTTAGAAACAGATGAAGCATCTGAATAGTAAGTAATATACCAACAGCTGTCCAATTATTGGAGCCTTACTAGTCTTCTCATAAATAAATAAATAAATAAATAAGCAGATTGGTCTTTAGTTCAAGTTTATTCATTTCGCGCATTGTCATACACAATAGGTAATTCAATGTGCTTAACAGAAATAGAAAATAAAATAAGAATAGATGAAAAAATAAACTAGCTTTTCTTGTTTTTTTCTTGGTTAAAAAGCTTTTCTTGGTTTTAGTTAGAACTCTGGCATCAGCATTTTGAATGAGCTGGAGACGTTTATTTTGCCTAATAGGCTTTTTGGGAATCCCAGGGAGGAGAGCGTTGCAGGAAATGAAGGATGGATCAGTCTTGTGCGGACATAAGGTCTCTTACTTTAGCTGTTTTTGAGGAGCCAGAATGCTGTCTTTGTGACAGCTTTGATGTGATCATTAAAACTAAGGTCTCCATGCCGGATCACTCTGAGGTATTTTTTACTTAGGTAAATGTCCTAAGTGCTCTAGATTCCAGGTGGGCACTAAGAATTGATCTTCCCTCTTAATTTTCAAATATTATAATCTCTGTTTTGTCTTGACACACAAGATTAATCGGGTCAAGGTCACTTGGGAATAGAGCTGATAGATCTGATAGGACACATCATTCTCTTTAAGAAGGACCCAGAGGAAGCATGTGCAGGTTGAACAGGACAGGTCCCAGAATGGACCCTTGGGGTACTCCATATGAATTGACTGTTTTCTCTTATTCACATGAGCGGATTGAGACAATACATCTCCTGCTATCCAAGTAGGACCAGAACCAACTATGGGCTGTCCCTGAGAGCCCAAACAGGTTCTCAAGTCTGTCTAGTATAATGTTATTTTCAACAGTGTCAAAGGCTGCACTCAGATTTAACAGCACCAGTGCAGTTATTTTACCTGCATCTGTAATCAGGTGAACATCATTTAGAACAATATCAACAGTTGTTTCTGTATTATGGTGTTGATGGAAACCTGACTGATAGTCATCGAAGAATCCATTGGTGTCCAGGTAAGTACTGATCTGATTGAAGACTTTCTCCATAATCTTGGCTATGAAGGAACAATTAGAGCTGGGTCTATAACTGTTAAGAACAAAAGCATCTAAATTATGCTTCTTCAGGAGGGGTTTAATAACTGCCATTTTCAGCAGTGCTGGAAAAATGCTCTCAGTGTTCAAACATCTGCTGTAATCTGTGAACCCATTATAAAGACCCAGGGTGAGTCTGACCCAAACCGTGATAATGAGTTTAAAGGCAATGAGTAATGTAGCTCTGACCTATTGTTTTGTGTAGCCTTCATGTGGTTTAAGCTATTTTCTTCTAAAATAATCAACAAGACATCCAAGTCCAAATTCCAAAACACAGTAATTATAGTGACATTTGTGAGACCAAACACTGATCATGTAAACTGCCTACAATGACAAAAGGGAAAGAACTGACATTCTTTCTCGAAGGAAAATATTGTGCAATCAAACATTTTTTTGTGTTTTTTTACATACTAAATGATAACAGAGGAAATTACTTGAGTCCTCTATGTTTAACCAGGGCCATCTTTTATTCTTGCATTGAGTGCTAATGGGGCCTCACTTGTTTCATATACCCCACCCACACAGACAGAAGGTTCAAATGAATTATGAGACTCTCAGATGCACAATCCTCTGCTTCATGTACAGTACTGGATGTCTTGGTCACCCATGCAAATTTTTTAAGCCATTTTCCTCATCATGTAATTTCAAATGTGTGTTTCTGCCAGCGAAGTCAACAGAATAAATGCAATCAAACTAGAAAACAGTAAAAAGTACCAAGGTTAGTTTTGTTTGGAATAAAGTAGCTGATATTTTGTGAGCTGGTTCCAGATTCCTCCTCGGTTCTCCAGCCATTGTTTTGATTGTGAAACTCCATCAGCAGCTCCTGATATATTTAAATGATGGACTGATCATGTAAAAACAGGTCTCTGATGACACTCCAGTAACACTGGACTTCCACCAGGAACACACTGACATACTGAACATCACTATTTTATTTTTTATTTTTACTTTTATTAAGTGATAAAAAAACCTTCATTGTTCATGCAGTTTAATATTTTTTAAGGTGCCTACGACTACAGTACTTGATGCATTACTTGTCTCTTGTAAGTCAACTATCAAAATGTAGAATGTGACATTTGATATTTAATATTCAAGTGATATTATTGATCATTAGAATAATGCAATAAATTGACCTTTTATTTTCCTATGATTCATTTTTATGGCAAGGTTGTAGCTAACCCACTAACCCTAACCTGACGTCAATTATTCTAAAGAAAATGCTAAAGAATAACACCCTTTTATTTTAGCTTTTGAAGGGGGCAATCCTTTCATATGATGCCGCCCCCTTGTGGCAATACTCAGACCACTTCCACTCAAGTTTTACCATTGAGGTTGTCAAGTTTGTTTTAATTAAAACATTTAGTTTCATATACATTTGAACGACCTCAGAACATCACAAAACAGTCAATGTTTAATAAGGAACATACAATATTTTTGAGATTTTACACCAATATTCAACTGAGGTACATTATGACAGAATCACTATACAAGAATTATTCTGTACAATAACCTTCCCGGTGATATTAAGGCATATACATAAACAACTATACACAACTGTTATATGAGCCATGAGAAACAAGACAAAGTCGTGGCGCTCAGTTTTACTGTCGATAGTCTTTTCAAACACTGCTGAGCCTCTGCATCTCACTCATCGTAATGAAGGGACGACAGGAACTTGTCAACATCTAGGTCATGCGGGAATGAGTCAAGCAGCTTCTTCTGCTTCTACAAGCGAAAAAACAAACAAAATAACATTCGTAGAGAATCTTCTGTGGACAAATTCTGCACTAAGTCACATGTTATTTGCAAACAATGAAGTCTAGTTTTCCATCATGTACAATTTTCTTATTAATAGCAGAAATATTTTGAAGGATTTTGTAAACTTCAGAATCCAATTATTAAGGACAAAAATAACATTTTTATTGATTAATAGTTAATAGAATAGGAATAAGGCCTTGAAATCCTGGAAATGGAGGATTATGTCTGGCTTCTGATGGTGTACTAATACATGAAGTATAGAAAGGATATAAATACATTTGTTTTGTATCACGGATTGTCATTAAAACAAATCACTTTCTTGATTTTCTTTTGCAATATTAAAATGCTGTTCCAATGCAATTTTCCTTTTGGCACAACATGTTAACTGAAAATAAATGCATTTAGCACAAAAGTTGGCTAAACTGAGAATTAAGATATTGGCTATAAGGGTTAGATTTGTTGGCCATTTTATTAAATTAGGTGCATTTTCAATCTTCTACATGCATTTTAATACCAATTCCCATAAAACAGGAATTGCCTGGTAGGCAGTTATTGGAGTTGTAAAGGCAAATGCATGTGAACAGTGGAATAAAAATTGGTGCTGTCTCCAATGTACCGAAGTTTGAACACGCACTGTTACATAACTGCACAAGAGGTATGGATGAGGTGGTAGTGGTACAATAAACATATTTATGAAGAGCAAGCTGTCCTCTACAAACTCGTATCTACTGTAGCTTATATAGCTGACATAAAAAATAAAAAAAAAACACAGATGAACTGATTCACAGGGAATTTCTGCATAGTGTTTGACAGAACAAATTCTGTGCACACCAGCTCCCAAATCAAAAAATGTTTCTCCACCATTCAGAAATCAAACAATTTTCTAAAATAATCTGCATCTGGAATTCAAAAGCAAGTGGAAATGCTTTAGCCAGAGTGGTTTATATTAAACTCTAGAGATTTCAGTTTGATCATCGTTTACATGAAGGTGATTATTTTCTGCTTGAATGTTGCAGCAACATGTTGGCTTGTCACACTTATATCAAGAATAGAAACGCTTTCATGGTTAGCCCAGATACAGTATTAATACTGTGTTTCATAGTAGCAAATGAAAATAGCCATGTACCACTGATATAAAACTCTAACATTCCTTTATTATTTTTCACAAAAACACCACAAGCAGCAATGCACTGAAGTGATTTTTTTTGTTTGATGTAAAAAACCAAGACGCATTTTAAAAATGCATAAATATTTTATTAGAGATGGGCCCGATCTGATATGATATCAGTATCGTCATCATAGTAGTAGTAGTAGTAGTAGTAGTAGTAGTAGTAGTAGTAGTAGTAGTAGTAGTAGTAGTAGTAGAAGTAGAAGACGACCTTTATTTGTCGCATACAATTTTACCTCTCCCACCAAACTTATACATACATCACATTTGGGGGTTGACAGGTCATGATATCGGTTTCAGGATCCAATAAAGGCATAACTTGGATATCGATCCAACAACCCCAATCTCTATATTACAGTTTGTAGCTCACGCGGGACCTTGAACTCAAAGTTGTAATAGGAGATGCGTTGGCAGAAGGCGTTCGTTGACATTTTCCAGAAATGCAACAAATTTACAGTAGTCAAGAAGACTCTTAACTTTCCATCAAAACATCTTTGGGGTTCTGTCAGGGGCTATTTTCTCTGTTTTGTTTTTACCTCTCACTTCTCTCTATCGCTCAAAACATGACGAGGCTAAAGTTGGGCATCTCAGCCGGTCCACTTTAAATACCAAAGCGGTGAGATTACAATGCCCTACTCTCTAGTTTTACGGTTTGTTTTACAGTTTTTTTAAACAGTTCTTGCTGTTAAAATGGACATAAAACATGAACTATTTAAATCACTCACATTTTTGTGTTTTTGATTTTACAGTGGTTGCTGCTACCTTTTTCTGATGTGTAAAATTATTTTGGAATGCCTTTAAATTCTGTGTACATTTCTAGCTCTTCTAATAAGTGCTTAGTAGTTAATTTATTCTGTGATGTATTCTTACTAACAGCACAATTTCAACAAAAATAATGCTAAAGTAAAAATTACATATTATATAGGGATCTGTATTGGCAGTCGTGTATCAGAATCGGGTCGGAACTGGAAAAACGTGGATCGGCCCATTGCTAGGTTCTATGCATTTTAACTTAACGTAAAAAAAAAAAAAAAGCTCAAATATGCTTTCAGCAGTACAAAACTAACCTGAAGTTATTGTAAGTAAATTGTTTAGTAAAAACAATTGATATAGATCAGCTGGCAGCTGTGGCCAGATTTTTCCTCCTTTGTCCAAAAATCAAAGAGCTACATTCAACCTTTTTTGATGAAATGTTACAGTGGCCAAAATATGGGGCAACTCTTAATAGTGAGACACTATTCCTACCTAAATGAATGTACTTGAACATGCTGGGTCATGTGATATACACCACCAACACATTCTTTCACATACATAATAGTGTGCAACATCTTGATCCACGTGTATATATCTGCATACAATTTTTTTTTTTTTTTACATAGTCTTGCACAGTTCTCTAGGCTTACATCCTGAGGAGTTTAAAGATTCGAATTTCAGTCCAGTTACTGACTTGTTTCTGATGAATGTTTTTTTGTTTTTAAAGCCACACAGTGACATATGCATGAATTATTCAAGCAGAACAAAACACATCTAACATTTAAAGGCCTGAACCAGTGAAACAGGTGCAGAAGATGTCCAGGGTGGTGATCAGTATACTGGTGGTGCTGAATGCTTAGTGGCTGGAACTCTATCTAGGCTCCTTGTCTCTTTAGCACCTTGCAGTGCAGTAAAACATTTGTTCCTATTTTACTCTGCTAAAGATAAGAGAGTCCGACTGGCATGAAATATTTTTATACCAGCGAGATGAGTCGAAGCAAAATATAAAGAAATGAGTGGTGGCTCAAATCTTTTGCACTGTACTGTATGTGAGATTTTTCTATAAATGTTTGATCATGCTTTGGAAGGTGTGGTTTGCATGTCACTTACAAGATTAAAGTTTTGTGGCTGAATTAAAGATGACAACAGCCAGTATAATATTGCTGCCCCAGGCTTAACCATTTTCCCTCAGTCTAAGAGGATAATGATACTGGCACAGGACTAGATGAATCTCAGCATCTCTTTTGCACCCAATAAACCAATAAATGCCTCTCACCTTTGCTTTCTTCTTACTGCCTGATGAACCTGAAAGCTGCAGTTCTTTCTTTACTGTTGGGCTCGGTTCTGTGTACTTGCGTTTCTTGTTTTTTGAAGTGCTTGATTTAGCCGCACCTGCCTCCTCCTGGCGCAAGCTGTCCTTTAAAGGCCCTCCTGTTCTGGCTGCACGAGACAGTATCATGAGGGTGTGGGCGGCCATGTTGATGCTGTTCTCACTTCCTGCCTCACTGGCTGGGCTGCAGGATGGAATATCAGGTGTGGTAGGAGGGGCCAAATGTCTCGGTGTGCCTTCTGCCTCACGTCTGAGTCTCTGCCTCGAGGGAGTTCTTAAACCATCCACGAATTCCTCCTGAAGGCGACCGGATCCAGGCGTTCTCGGCAGTGGAAGATCCAAGCAGTCGGTTCCTTTCCTCCTGGGTGTGGTGGCAGTTGGGCTCTGGCTCTGGATGTCCTGCAGCATCTCCACTGCCTGCTTGGTAAGTGGGCTAGTCTTGCAAACAGGTTTACCAGAAATACACTGAGATGTTGGAGTAGAGGGTCTAACTGTAGATGATGTGTTTTCTACAGAAGAAACCGTTGCTTGGCATAATTCTTGCTCTCCCCCTGCTACCTCGTTCTCCTTGTTTGCAGTGATGCTGGGTGACTCCTGTGACGTGCTTCTCTCAGGATGTTCCCCTGGGGTTTTCAGAGGCCTTCTTTCATGAGAGTCCTCTTTAGTACGCTTGTGCTTTGTGGCCTGAGAGGAAGACTTTAAACTCTGTGCTGTGTTTTCTGATACAGTCGGACTATCCTCTGCAATCGATGTGAGGTCTAATCTCTCATCAGACTTGGATCTAACCAACAGATCTTTCTGAGCAACACGGTTTGAGGAAGTGCTGATATTAGTAGTTTGAGGCTGCGTGGGCTCTGTTTCTTTCTGCATGTTTATAGACTCTTTTTGCTGCAGAGGTGTAACGGCTTTCTGAGACTCCTTTGTTCTGGAAATGAGACTTCGCTCTGGTGATCTCACCTTCTCCATCCTCCTCTTGGCACCACTGCTGCCTAAAGTACTAGGCAGGATCTGATCTGTTCTTGGGCTTTCTTTTATGCCAGGGGAAGCCGTAGCAGTGGAAGTGCTTGTTTTATTTGTCTGGTCTGCGCTCTCATCAAAGCAAAGTATTCTTCGGTGACTAGGACTTGCTCCAGAAGCATTCTTTAGCTGCTCTGAGCTGTGAGAAGAGGCTGAAGCACGACTGGATCCACTGGATCCAGGTGTTCCAATTTTGCCTGAAAAGTAGAAATACATTTTACACATCCTTTACAAAAGAACAGTATGGGGGAAAAGTTAAGAAACTTAAGAAATGCATTTTCGCCCGGGATATTAAAATGAGACCATGTTAGTTGCAACAGGACACATGTTTCTTACCAAGCTCCACACTGTCCTTTGGCATCAGTTTAGGTTTTGGTGCAACTATTGCAGGTTGGTTCAGTAAAGTTGGACCAGGCAATGCAAACATCTGAAAACAAAACTTTAAACTCAATACTCCTTTTTCTTGTAAAAAAAAACCTCCCAAATTAATGCTTCACAAAAAAACTGACCTGCCCACATAACTTACCTGATTTGGTAACACAGTGAGTTTGCCTGTGTTATTCTGTCCAAAGACAGACACTGGAACAGACATATTCTGTAGCATAGGTTGAACTGGTGATGAAATGATGATAGTTGATGCTAAAGAATAAAGAAATATTTCAGTGAACACACAAAACAAATATGTTTCAGTAAATGCACAAATATATCAAGTGACAGTGATGGCAGCAATGATTGACTGAAGGCCTAAATAATGTGTCAAACCAAGTGTATGAGCAGTGGCTAACCAGGCGAGAAAGTTTGAGGTACATTCGCTGCCATTGTAACAACAGCTCGAGATCGAGGGGGTGTGGCCACCAGCTGTGATGTAGATGATGTTACTTGTGCTACGCTGCTTGGAAGTAGCATCATACTGGTGTGCTGATCAGTTGTAGCTACAGGGTCAGTTACAACGAAGTAGCTGCTTTGTCCTCCAAAAGCTGCATTTGCAGGCAAGAGTTGGATGAAGCCAGCCTCCTGTGGTTGGCCCTGTGGAAGTGGTGTACAGTTCTGGACACTTATGGTTGATGCACTGGCAGCTTCAGTCCCCTGCAAGCTGCTCACTGCCAGTGCAGTCTCCTCTGGAGTTATGGAGGAGGTCGGAATAGGCAGAACCTTAGCTGGAGATTTGGCTGGAGAGGAGAGGAAGATGGTTGGGATGTGGTCACCGCTGATGCTGGAGACTGCCTGATTTAGGGCAGAGTTGTTCTGCTCTTCCTGCTCATCGCTGATAATGATCTTCAGAGCCATTATCTTACTGGGGTCAGGCTCTGAGGCTTCTGGCTGAGAAACACGGACTGTCACAGGTGGAGCAGAGCTGCCCGCAGGAGCCAACAGCTCAGAAGAAACGCCTCCTGAACTGCTGGGCTTGATCTTCTTGGGGCAAGACTCCTTCACCTGTGTGCCAAGCACCTTGTTTGCAGCAGGTTGCTCAGAAGATGTGTTGCTATTAACATCAATATTGTGTGCCACACTGTGGATGAGAGGCTCAGATATGCTTTTACAAGCTTCAGGAGTTCCTGGTGTATCAGCAATGTATTTTTCAGCCAATAAAGTTGTCTCCTTTTCTCCTCCAGAGGCATCAGCTGTAACACTGTTAGGAGGCTCTGCTTGCTTGTTAGCTGCCTTTTTACCTCTCTTTTCATTAGTGCCCTTAGTGGTTGGGAAGTTTTTTTTATTTACTGTCTGTGGCATGTTCAGTGACATTTCTCTTGCTGGTTCATCTACTTCCATGCTTGTTGCCTCTTCAGATACAGAGCAGCTTGACGTATTTTGTTCTGATGATTCAGAGTCTACTTTGTTGTTCATCCGTCCTCTAGATGTGGCTATTGTCTGTTTATTGCTGACTGGCACTTTACTCCTGTTGGTTCCCTTTTTATTTTGTCTCGTTTCTCTCACTGTTCGCTTCGGAGACTGAGAAGACTGAGACTGAGAAGATGCAGGAACTGTCTTGCCTGCACTGAAAGAAAGACTTGACTGCCTTTTGCTCTTTGCCTCTTGAACCTTTTCGCTCCTTAGTTTCCTTGTGCTGGTTTCTGCACCCGATGTGGAATCTTCACATCCAGTACCTTAGGAGCAGGAAAAAAAAAAAAAAAAAACAGGAGTCATCTGTTTGAAGCTATTTATCCTATGCTGGACAATTTGCGATGGATAAACAGCTGTGACACACACACACACACACACACACACACACACACACACACACACACACACACACACACACACACACACACAC
>JBBMFX010000001.1:19695443-19709778 GCA_037832545.1 Rhabdalestes septentrionalis | reverse complement strand
ACACGTGTGGAGATCCTTCACTCTAGACACACAAACAGCAGGAGACCTGCAGAACCTGCAAGTTGATGTGAAAGTAACATGCTAATGCTAGCAGTGCAGGGAGTCCGGTTCAGAGGAGCCCAGCAGCGCTGGGGCTTAAACTGTTCCCACTTTATGTTTACACTTAAATTTACCAGAAGCTTCAAGGTATCAGCCTTTGTTTTGTTTAGTTTAAATGTCGACTAGGAAAAATCTGAAGTCATTAATGTCCTCATTCATTCATACATTCATACATACACACACGTAAAACTTAAACGGCCAAGCAAAAATTACTGCTGGCCTAAACATGTATTAAACTAGCAATCTTAGATTTAACTTCTGTGCATGTCAACAAAGTTTAACCGACATATTATAAGTTAATTTGGAAGAGCACAGATACCAACCTGGTATGTGTGACAATATCAGTGAGTGCACCACCTTCAAGGAATTCCATGACGACCCAGAGTTCATCACCGACTAAGTAACTATTGTACATCTCCACAACATTTTCATGATGATAGTCTCGCATAATCACCACCTAAAAATAAACAAAAACAAACAAAAGACCCCCAACATTATACAAAAAAATGGTTTACTGGCTTAAATGGCATTATAAAAGTGGAGCGGAAAAGAATTTCATTATTGATAAATTGAACTAAAAACATTAATGCATGATTATGCTGATAACATACCCTGCCCAAGTAGTAGATCAAGAATAGGCATACAATGAAATGAGAAGACATTTCAGAAGATCAGTACAACATCGCCCCACTTTTACACAGATCAGCAGTTGTGGTTATAGCCCATTGCAGAAATCTTGTGGTGTGTTCTCATGTTTTCATTTCGTTCTTTTATTGAATCTTGTGGTGTGTTCTCATGTTTTCATTTTGTTCTCCTTAAAGACTGGTATTTTTATTAAAGGTAATTAAATTAATTAATTTATGTATTTGTCTGCTTATACCAAAGAGAAAACCCATGCATGAATTACTGTACAGTCTATACAGACGTAACCTTGGTATTTTACATTCTAGCACTGGGGAAGTTCAATGTAAAGTGTTTTGAGAGCATATCTAATGACATATTTGGGGTTTACACTAAAGCCCTCCATTGGAACCTGGATCCCCCAGAACCCAATACAAATCTTGCGGGACAGGGTGGGTTTAAATTTGCCATGGGCCGGAGCAGGGGTGAACGGGCGGCAGTTACAGAGACAGCAGTTGGGAGCAGGTCCCAAAATAGTAGGCAGAATGGAGGATGCAGTTGAAGTTGTCCATAAAATTACCAAGGAAGAAACAAAACTAAGGATTGGGAATTCGGTTAAGATGTGGAAGTGTGCCAAAGCTCTTGTCTACAACGAGCACAAATCTGGCACTTCACTATTGAGGAGACACACCTCAGATCAGATGAAGCTTGAATTGGCAGACAAAACAATTATCTCCCAACATGTCAAGCAAGAGTACAAAATAATATGGCAAAATTTGCAGTAAAAATATTCGGCTTCATGATTTTGTTGCCGGGGATGGTGTTGCTGACTTATTTCAGCATGGTTTTAACATCGCCGCTAGACACTCAGCCTCATCCAACAACTGGATCAAGACATGCTGAGAGAAAAGCTCAGGAGGTGCAGGCATCCGTGTCAGCAGAGATCAACATATAATTGATATATTACAGCATTATATGGTATTACAGCAGATATATGGAGGGAATATCACCCCATAAATATTAATGTCCAGCACTATCCACCACATGAATGTGGACAAGCTGGTCTCAATTGCACCCCATGTATTTTCGGGGAGCGGGTGGGAATCATCAAGAATTCAGCAGGAGTAGGTGGTAATGCTCACAAATTCAGCGGGAGCAGGATTAAAAAATAGTCCCAGCATGGGCTCTAGTTAACATTTTAAAAATAGGCATTTTTATTTTAACCACATCACTACAATGCGTTTTTTCACTACATGTGGGTGCTCTTGAAACATAACCCCTGCGAAAAGCAATGGTTACTGTACAGCAAAAATCTGAAACATTTATGAAAAATCACCTCATTGAAAAGCAGCTCTCGTCGCTGCTGTTTGCGCAGATCCATCTTTTTCACAGCGACCAGCTTGCCCGTGCTTTTAACCGTTGCGATACACACAATACCGGTAGAGCCCTCGCCGATCTTGATGTAGTGGTCCAAGTATGTGCGTGGGTCTCCCGGGTCCACAACCATCTGAAGAGCAGCACGAAACTGTTCATGAGAAACCCGCTGAGGCTCTCTCTGCGGGGAGCGGCCCTGCTGGGGAGGGCCAGGGGGTCCTGCTGGTCTGGGCGCGGGAGCAATTTGCTGGCTGTGTGGTTCTGGTCCCAGGGCTGGATGAGAAGCGTGATGCTGCTGAGGCTCCCCTCGAGAGGGAGCTTTACCCCCACTGCCTCCAGTTCGGCTTGGAACGTTAGCGGGGCCGTTGTGGTGGGGAGGTTCATGAGTTCTGCCTGGCTTTAAGTCCTGAAAGTGAAAGAGAGGCACATGCAATATTTACATTAATAATTCAAGAAACATTTCAAGCGATTATGAAATGTTTACTCTCATTAGACCATTAAGGTATGACAGTATTAATTTTAAAAGAGAATATGAGTATGTCTTAAGAAATGATTTACATCAGGGGTCACTAATATGGTGCCTGCGGGCACCAGGGTGCCCCAAAGGACCCCATGAGTAGCCCGCAAACTCTCACCAGTGAGCAGCATCTAACATTTAATTTTATCCTGTTGCTATTCTTCTTTCACATTTGCACTGATATACTTTTAAAAATGACAATACCTAAAACAAAAACATTTAAAATTGGTTTATTGTACATATACATTTAGATTCATTTAAGTAAACTTTGTTTCACTGTATCAAACAAGCAGACCCTCGTATGGCTCGGTACCTGTGAAGTAGCTCTCAGTTTAGAAAAGTTTGGCGACCCCTGATTTACATGGGGCCGGATATTCAAATGGCTTTACAGCTCTCAATTATTTAAATTATATATCTGGTGGAAATTCAGTTGATTGAAAATACCACTGCTTTCACATTTCAGTTTTCTTGATTTCTGCTCTGTACTCACCTGACTGCTGGGACTTCTCACTGTGTCACTCTCTGAACGCGGATAAGTGTTAAATGGTCGGCCTTGTTGGGCTGTTTTCATTACCCCATCTGTAACAGGCAGGTTAGGCGTGCGAATATTCGGCCCAGAGAGAGGTCTCTTGTCCCGTGGGGACTGGGGACTGCCATCTCTTCCTGCATAGCTTGACTTGGGTCGTTTATCATTAGCCCCCTCTCTCCTGACCACCTGGTCGTGGTACTCGCGGAACTCTCGCTCTCTGTCCCGTTCTTGCTCGCGGTCTCTGGCTCGTTCTCGGTGAGGTGGAGTGGGTGGTCCACCTGGACGCTCCCGCTCCTTTTGCCTGCTGGGCTCTTGGCCACGCGGCTGCTGCTGTGGTCGTCCATCTTCACGGGGGGCCCGGGCTGGTCGTTGCCGGGGGTCAGCGCTTGGATGTTCCTGCCGAGCTCTTTCTCTGCTCATACAAGGAAGGAATAATAAACATCTGAACCATAAATGTTTATTTAAATATAGAGCATATGACGAATGCTTTAGCTTTAGTAATATCACTGTTTCAGTCCAGTCTTCACAGTTTCCATCCATGTTTCCCTGAAGTCGCCTTTTCATACTGGTCATTATTAAAGCAGGTCTATCAAAAGGGTCTCATGGGGGGACCAGTAGCACAAGTGTTGGTTGGTTTCATTTTCACCAGACAGTCACACAATGCAGACAAGAAACCTGTTATGAAACTCATCGTTTTATACAGCTAATATGAACCAAACTAACTTGGCATGATCATTTTTTTAAACAATCCTCTAGGTTACATCACTTCAGCTTTACCTGTCTTTGTTGTCTCCAGTGTGGTCAGGCCTTTCACCATGGTGCCGGTGGGGGTGCTCCCCATTTTCGTGTCGCCCAGAGTCCCCACGAGGCTGCGTAGGTGGACTGTCCCTCCGCAGGGAGTTTGAACGGATGACTGACATTGTCTCAAACTCATCCAGAAGCCATGTCAGAGAGCCGTCCACTCCTATCTTACTGCCCCGCACGATGTTCTGAAGAACACCACGTATTACAAGATTAAAGGCAAAGGTCAACAAACCACATTACAGCCATTATCTTCACTTAGAAATAAGTGAGCTCTATTTTAGAATGTCACAAATAAAGTATCCAATGTATTTTTGTGTATATATTTTAAGTAATTCATAAAGAAATCCAAATTATTACATTAAAAGCTAGGAGTGTAAAAAATACAGAAGTAAATAAAAACCAACTAATTTCGCTGGACTGATACAATTTTGCAATGTCACCAGATATTATTGGGAAGGTGAAAAATAGGAAAACTGAAAAATATTTAGATTGATCTTGACCAGGGTCTGCTAATTAATCACTTATAAACTAATACTCTTATGGTTACATTTTCATGTATACACAGTCTGACCTTGCGAGGCTCCACAGTGGTTATGACTGTGGCATCGATGAAGGGTTTAGGCCTCTGGGCCGTGTCCTCAATTAGACTCTGCCATTGGCGAGGAAGACCCACAAACTTCTGCTCCTGCTCATCAAAGTCTGTGTGCACCCGGTGTTCAAAGTTAGAGGGCGCTGAGATCTGGATGCGCTGCTTTTTCTTTTTGCTGAACATGGCTGCAGCCGAGCATCAGCGCTGCAGAAGAGGACAGAGCAGGGGTGACCACCATGTCAACATAGCATAAAAAATCTAAACCACCACTTACAGACTGCACTACAGTTTCTGTGCACAGGAAGGAATGACGCAAATACCAAACTCTCCCAACCAATACAAATAAATAAGCTACTGTCAGCCAAAAACAAATACAGATTCCTTTCAACATTTAATATTCACAGCTTTAACTGTACAAAACTATACATTGAAAGAACAAATGAACGAAAGAGGACAAAAAAAGAAACAGAAAAAAAGAATGAAAGAAAAAAGAAAAGAAAGAAAGAAAGAAAAGAAAGGTAGAGAGAAAGAAAGAAAATAATGAATTCTATGGGGAAATTCCACAGCAGAACCACTTTTGTTACTCTAAATGTCTTTTATAAATGATGGTTCTTCAAAGAACAACTTCTGTAAATGAGAAAAGCTCCATGATTGCATGTACAAAGTTTTTGCGTAAGACTGTAAATCCCAAAAAACTGCATGTTTGTTTGCTCAAACATTCGTAATGGCTTTCACCATTTTGTCCATCTGGGAGAATGAACTTCTCTCTCTGCTGAGCGATATTTTCTAACCCGCCCTGTCTCACGGCAGGGATCAGAGACACGCCCTGAAGCCAAACACGCGTCTCTGATATGAGCCTGTTGAAGCACCCCAGCCCAACAGGTCAGGCCTGGGAAACCCACAGTTTTATTGGTCAGTGGCTGCACTGAATGGCGTTTTCAAAAGGGCAGTGCTTTTGAAGTGCGGTAGGATACTCTGCAAAGACGTCAGCCAGGGCATGAGGTCTGAGTCTGGGGTCTTTACTGTTTTTTAAGCATTTGATCAAATATAAAAACATAAAAGGAAGACCCCTCTATGTCAAAGCAATAAGTGGCAGAGTCTAAAAATGTGGCATAAAATTAGTTTTGAAAGGTCTATTATTAATAAACAACCAAAACTCATCTGTTGTTTCTAAAAACAGAGATCAATTACCATCAAATCTTTATGAAATTATCAAATGTGTTTTTTGCTCATGAAAAAATGCTGATGGGCCTAAACTATATTCTCCACATTCTGTGCTTTCAGTTTCCACGGTCAGATAGATATTACATTCAAATAAAGTTGTTGTTACCTATTGAGAAAATTCGGAAATAATTCAGAGAAATTTTTATCCATTGCTAGGATGGCAATGACTGTATGCCATGGAGCAGACCGAAGCTACAGTTCCTGCAAATACTTATGAACAAATACTGTGTGGAAAAAGGGAGAAGACCCTATAGCAGTATTTGAGATGTCTTTTCTTTTCCAATAAGTCAGCAGTGAGCCTCAGTAACAGATGTCCCCACCGAGACCCCTACAAAAACACATCTGTACAGTGGGGGCAGAACAAGAAACAAAGAAAACTCTGATCAGCTACTCATTAAAAATCAATATCTGTATGTTTTACACATGGAACATTTTCCTTTATGAACAACAAATTACTCAATTTGAATGAGCAAATTACTTCACACTGTGTCTATATTTTCTCTTTCACTGTAATATATGTTGTATGTTATCTTATATTTGCACACACAAGTTTCACCCACAAGCATTTCATGCACATGTACTGTATGATACGTGTGTACCAGCGAGGTACCATGCCGAGATACCACCATTACAATCACTTGATTTACACTGAATACTCGATTTAAAAAAATCATTTAGCAATTCTTGATTAGCTGACTTGCATTTAATTTGTACTCTGAATGTGTCTACATGAATGTGGCCTGTTTGAGTAGTTTGTTTTGTCATGTGAAGAAGCTATCGCATCTCAGTTCATGTGTACCCATGTGGTTTGTCATCTACAGTGCATACAGCACATTTTGCACACTTGAGAAAACCAATAAGTTGTGTCTGAGCATTAAGGAAATAACCAGCAGCCAAATTCAAACAGGCATGGCATTTCCTAGTTCGGCTTGGCATTCCGCTGACATACCATTATGCACTGGAGAGCAGCGAGAAAGATGCCTCTGTGGTCTGGTCCATGCAGACAGGCCACTGCCAGGCTTTCAGTTTAAAATGGCAACAGTCATATCTATGAGAGACTCTCAGCATCATACCAAACCCAACCATAAAACTGTTACTAGGATTATTCTTTACTAGACTTTTAGCAAGGAGTTTGCTTTATTTGCTTTCCTCTATGTTACAAAGCCGACTATGTACTGCTGCCACATCATATTCTCTGCCTTCAATGGCATCTAGGGCACTCTTATCAGACTGACCTTTTCCACACAGACTGCTGTACTCAGCACTCAGGCAGCAAATAGTGGCTGACCCCTGAAATCTGAATCACCATCAAATTCAACCCAGCGGGCACAGATCTGAATCTATATTCAGTGAAATAATTCCCACTGTATGGTCTATACCAAAATACTGATACTGACATTATAAAACATTTTTTCTAAATCCACTAAAAATAATCATAGTCAACAAAATATGCACTACATGAACAATAGTATTAGGAATCTATTTTTTAGAATCAGGCTAAGCCTCCTTACTTCCAGTGAAGGGCACATCGTAATACTGCAGCAGACAAAGACATTTTGGACACAGTTTGGGGAAGAACTCTTCTATTCCAGCATGACTGTGTCCCAGTGCACAAAGTGAGCTCTATGAAGATGTGGCTGTATAAAAACACACAGAGTCCTGACCTCAACCCCATCCAGCACCTTTGGGATGAACAGGAATGAAGATTGTGATCCAGACCTACTCATCCAACATCAGTGCCTGACCTCATCAACGAATGACCAAAATTTCCCAGAGAAGCTCCAAAATCATGTGGAAAATTTACAAATAGAGTGAAAGTCGTTATAGCTGCAAATGTGGGACCAATTGCATTAGTCTATGTATTTGAATGCGATGTTATTAATGTCCCTGCTGGTGTAATGATCAAACGTCCCAATGGTTTTGTCCAAATAGCGCAGTTTAGAGCAATGTCCTTTCTTGGACGTGTCAGTAAAGAACAGATATATGGTTTTTAAAATGCATAAAATCTGACATAAGCAAGATTCCATTGCAAAAATTTGGTTTATGTCAGGTTTAAGTTTATAAAGGTCTACTGCAAATTAAGGAACCGTCCTTTTAAAGCAAGTGGATGTCAAGTTTTTAAGACATCCCTTTGTCGTAAAGCTCTCTCGTTGTGTGCGCGCGAGTTCTCTCGTGGTGCGTTTTTTAAATTTAACATCAGAGCTTATCAATACTTCAGTCTTTTATAATTAGGCACATAGACCGATTAAGTACTGAGGTTCGGTATCCATCCCTAATGAAAATCTGCTTCAGTTACTCCATTCAACACCCAACAGTGTTCTTAGGTGGAATTTATGCACCTTAAGTTACAACACCTTGAAGAAGCTTCCACAACGGCTCAGTAACAGTGAAATTCATAAATTGTGCTTAAACTTTGTTATATGATTATTACTATTTAGATACATTCACTTACTCTTAGGCAAAAATAAACAATTTTTTACAAAGAAAATTTGTGCTCCATTAGCAACTGTTCCAACCAAGAACACAGTTTAAACCGTTCACCACAATACCAGTCATCCCAAAAGGCGTCAAGAGACATTTTCTTTCTTTTTCAACCCTATTCATCAGAAACAAAAGGCCTGTCCCATTTGAAAGTTCCAGGGTAATACCTCCATGCTCAGCAACATCAATGTGGCTAAACATCACAATGCTTTGCATGTGCTATGTACACACGGCTTTATAGAATTAAACTGCAGGTGCAAGACTTGACAGAAAGTGTTCTGAGGGAAACACACAGATGCCACTGAATATTAGGGGAGAGAGATCACTTAATAGGGTCCGACATCACTCAAGTCAAGACAATGTCAACGGTCATTAAGCATCAAACCAACTACAGGTGCCACATTATACCCATATGGACAATAACTGTAATAGGAAAAAATGAAACACTAATCATGATTTTGATATCACCTATATGACAATACGGTAAATATAGTGGTTTTAACCCTTCAGCCTGGGATTTTCATAAAATAAACAGCCCTACCTGTTGCTGTGTATTTGTTGCTCGTGCTCAATTGTTCTACTCAAACATTTGACAACAGGTTCCTTTGCATTGTAAATAGTTCTTGTAATTGTGCTCCGACCACAGAGCAGCTAAATATCTCCATGTCTGTGAGATGATGTTCACCTCAGTGCTGGTGTCACTTGTTTGACAGGATGACTACGCCTACTGATTATGTCTAGCTGTGATTACTTTGATTACAGTGTCGTATTAGTCATGAATGTATATGGAGGGACAATAAAAACTCAATAAACTTGGCTTATCAAGTAAAGGGTCTGCTTGAAGTCATGCATGAACAAACCACACCACAGCACAGTGTCAAAAATGTGAAATTCTTTCTCTACATTTTACACATTAACCAAGTGTGGCAGGGGGCTGCCACTGACAGGGCACCTGGGGGGCAGTGTGTGAAGGGAGTGCATTGCTCAAGGGTAACTCAGTTTGAACCCACAGCCTTACGATCACAGAGGCACCAGTTTTACTCTGCCACATGCTGTGTGCTACATTTTGCAAAATGTCAGTTGTTATACAATGCTGCTCATCAGAGACTCTGTGTTTCTTTAGTGTGTATGTTGTGCTCAAGTATCCTGCACAGCGCTCCATCAATCAGTGGGTCCGTCAAAAGTTGAGATGCAGCCTGAATTGAGTGTGACTAAGATTTGGATCAACTGTCAGGTGTAATAAATGATAAACATAAAGCTCGAATTGTTACGATAGGTGCGTATAAGCTGTAATTTTGAATCTCCATTAATTTGCTCTAATGCCACTTAGAATGTGTTAGGATGTTCAGTAGCTTGATTGTACGCTTTAATGGAAAGCAGTCAGCGTCACAAGCGTGTGATGCTACACACTAAAGGGTTAATACCAGTCAAAATAGAAAAGAAAAATACGATTATTCAAGCAAATGCAGAATCTATTACATATTGTGCACTGAGTGGCCACTACTACTGCACAAAATCTTGTCAGGGGAGATGACAGATGAGAGCAAGACGCTCCACCTGCACCCGAAAAGAATTACCATGCCATTTTTGCAAAAGGTGGGATGTCAACAGACCCCAATCTGCAGGAAGCCCAGTTAAAACCTGTTGGGCGACTGTTGAATCAATAGGGGGAGTTTGGGCCCGACGGCGGGCCCAGGCAAAAAAACAAACAAAAAAACTTTTTTATAACATGATTGGAGACGCTCGAGTTTTCAACAAAAAGTAGGAAAATGGCTTATTTACACTAAGATGAAGTGTTTTTATTGCTGGCTGGATATTATGAGATTGCTTTTTTTGTCAAGATTTGTGGATCATTATGGTGAGCCTAACCTGGAAATGGCTAAACTGGGCAAACTCGGGCTCTCCGTAGCCTGCTTCAGAGGTGGCAATTTTTTAAATGGGATATGAGGCATAAGACGGAAAAAAAGAAACTGGGCTTTAGTGGTTTGTTTGTTTGTAATTCTATTTTAAAACTAAGGATGTCTGGATTCAAGATGGCGTCTCAGGTGGCAATAATTCACTAAAACCTGGAATATAAAACCATGTTTTATTCTTTTGAGCTGATATTTTGAATACAAGCGTAAAAGACTTGTGACAATCCATTTAAAGTGTTTGCACAACAAGTTTTTGGACTGGGAAAATAGGAATGGCATAATTCCACTTACTTTTTTCCCCCCATGAATACAACCCTTCATTTTCCATCCTGTATTTCTGTTTGCAATAACTTTACATATTTTTCTTTTCTGGCAAATGAAACTTCAGAGTCTAAGCTTTGAAATTGTCCAAATGCAAACAAATATAACTTTGTATGATGGAACTGTTAGCTTTATAAAATAGTGTCTGAATCCAAGATGGCCCCCGTAGTTTTCCTGATCTCCCAACAGGTTTTAACAGTAGGTAGTATTAGCAGTAGTTTAAGTTTAGTTGTGTATAAACAACAATAGTTTTGTCATGGCAAATAGTATATTAAACAATATGAATTATTTGATATCAAGAGAACAAATAAATAAAGAATAATCAAAGAAATAAGTTCGACAAATCATTATAAAAAAATTCCAAAGCTTTATGTGGTGGCACCTTTTAAAACATCTTCCAGACAAAATAGGAAAATATTTGCCTTGTGTTACCCAGAGCACAGCAACAAAATGTTTCACCGACAAGGCCATACAACAAAACATGTGTATGAAACAAAACAAAGCTTGTAAGAAGCAGAGTTAATTTCTTGCAATTTGTTATTAATACATTCATCCCATTCAGTTTGTCATTTATTATAGGTATAATATACTAACGCAGATCTGGGGTCTGAAACAGGGACTTGATTTGCACAGAGTTCTGCATTAGGCTCTGTGTCAACAGTGTGCACCAAAGGGGGCAATCCCAACAAAGTACCTACTTCCTCTTAATGCACATTCTCTTCAGTCATCCTTCAGATTTTACTAAAGGTAGAAAGAGAAATGGCAAATGTAAATGAAAGCCTTAGCTGTGTTGTCTTAGCTTAGTTATCATGACACAGGACTTTATAGCATTTTCTCTCACATGTATGTGTAAGGCAGCTTCAATGAATCGAGAGAGTGCCAGGAAAACAGGTCAGCAAATCGTCTTTCAGTAAATGGATTAAATAAGAGAAGCAAGCGTGGCTAGTGTAGGTCGAAGCAATCACTCTGAGTAATTAATTTGCAAAAAAGAGGCAAAACACAAAAACAAATTTAAAGAGTAATTTGAGCGTTAGTATTTTTTTGTTAAAAACCTTGCGATAAATGTTATTTTCAAGAATTAGCTTTTGGCCACAATAATTGTTGTAGTGATAATCTGACATCACAGCGGATAAATATTTCATAGCACAGCTCCCTTTTAGAAAAAAAACGCACACATATAAAAAATTTAACTCTTTGGACTACTGCCAATCCAGCACATCTCTGAAAGCATAAATTACCTTCATACCATAGGTATGACCACCTCCTACACTCAGCAGCGGCTGTCAGACCGTGCCTGGTGCCACAAGTAGAAACAAATCCAAAAGACATAAGTGCATTTACATTCACACAAACAGAAAGCTTTCATATACACTTTTTTTGGTGCTGCACGAATTTTCACATCCTAAAATCTACTGTGAAATTGCTAAACTGCTTTGAGAAATTCTAAATTAAGATCCACATATATTTCTCTGTATATCCAACAAATTCATGTCATGCATATGCATTGAATATGGTTCATGGAGAACCAATGGAAATCCAATTTTCGTGCAAACGAAAGTGAAATAATCCTTATAAAGCTTTGATGTTACAAGGAGGTAACTAATAAATATTTTAATGACTTCCTAGGAGTGACTATGACCGTAGGAATGCTTGCATGAACTTGATAATGTGTCTTATGTTCTCAGCAAATACAAACATGACTCAGAGTGGTCAGGACTCACTAAACACGAGTTTCTGTGAGATATAATACAACACATCCTAAGAACTGGTGTTTGTAAATAATAAGACTGCAGTTAGCAAAATGCATTATGTGGTTAACTATGACTGAAGAATTTGTTTTATTTCAACAGTGAAGCCAGTTTTTGGAGTTTGGCTCAGTTTAATACGGTGTATATACATCAGGATACAGTTCAGAGCAGGAATCCCAAGAATGTCTGCAGTGTCCAGTACAGAAATTACTCATCTGAATCTCCAATCACGCCTTGAAACACTCGGGATACCAGCTGCTGTAGACTAACGGGACTGAAGAAACAAGCAAGTACCTAAAAAGAAGTACAGAAGAAGTACAGGCAAAAAAAAGCCAGCAAGATGGGAACACTATCCTTGTCAAGGACGTCAAACATTTTTGGGCAACATTTGTGGATGTACATCATGTTTCAAATACTTGTGCCAAAAATCATAAATATGAATACAATCTTCTGAAAAATACTGAATTATATTGAAAGGCCATGAATCCATCAACTGGGTCCCTGAGAAGAGACTGCAGACATAGAAACTTTTAGAGAGAAAGCCAGTGTGCATGAAGGGTGAGTGTGTGAGAGAAAGTGTGTTACTGCAAAAACCCACCTCTGTCATTTTGCTTTTGGGAAAAATTACAGAAAATTAGCATTTCTGTTCTGCCAAAATCATTGTTTACCAACCCAGCTGTTAGTTGCAGCCTTGATAAAAACTGCAAATTATTTTATTCAGAATGATTGTGGCGTTGTATAAAACAAGTGTTTGGAGACACCCAAACATTGGTTTTATGCAGTCTTGAATGATATTGAATGCAGTCTTGAACTGGCGATGTTGCACACGGCTCTTACCAAGCCTTTTATGGGTATTGGTGAACGTGTACCCGCATTCACAAGCTAATTATTTGTAATTAAAACACAGCTAACAGTGCCACACATCTTGTTTTATATAACAGGCCTGAGCTTTACTTTGCCAAAGTCCATTTAATGAGCGTGCTGTGTGTTCCATGTTTGTTTCTTCATGTTTTGTTTATTTAACCTTGTAGTTTGTCTCAGGCATCCATATAAAACTCTGTCAGACATTCGAAAGGTTTCGCGGTAACTCACTCTCTAACCACATTTCAAATGTCTCTTCAAATATATTCAAATGATCAATACTTTGCGCCATATGAACTGATCAGAAAGTTTTATACAAGCGAACGTCACTGGAGGTTTTGACACTGGAGCAATTCTGAAATCCAGCACAACCTAAAACGAGAATCCATGCTGATTCTGGCTATAAAAAGAATGATAAAAAGAAAACTTAAGAAGAACACTAAGCAATCACACAAACTAAGAACTTTCCAAAGACTAACTGTGGCATGTGGAATATGAAAGACAACCCTCCAGCTTTAGAGTTTTATTCAGGCCTTGGTCAGGACTTATTCAAGATGTAAGCAGGCAATAACCCTGGGATGCAAAATAAACTACTATACTATTCAATGGGACAACATTTTAAGATCAACTGGATAAAATACATCTCACAACACCTCAGAAACACTGAAAATAACAGGCCCTGACATCTATCTACTCATCTGTGAGCCTTTAAAAAGAGTTTCATTTTATCATCAAGGAACAAAAACAACCAGATCAACAAGGAAATCTTTTACCACACTGTAATTATTGATTTAAAGATTTCGTCCTTGCGTTATATAACTTTAGCAGACTTCAATCAAACAACAAACAAATATACTATAATTGACAGTTGGTGGACTATGTAATATTGGGATGCCTGACCATCACACCCAATAGAGACCTTTAAAGACACAGCATTCAAATACCTATACTTTAATGTTAAGTTGATCCCTCTTTGTAGCTATAATAACGTACACTCTTGGGAGACTTTCCAAAAGATTTTTGAGTTTCTGTGGGAATTTGCGCCTATTCATTCTGTAGAGCATTGATGAGGTCAGAGACTGATGTTGTACAAGAAAGCTGGCTCCCAATCTCCATTTGAGTTAATCCTAAAGGTGCTGGATGTTGTTGAGGTCAGGGTTCTGTGCAGGACAGTCAAGTTCTTCAACACCAAACTAATCCAACCATGTTTTTATGGAACTCGCTTTGTGCACTGGGACACAGAAAAGATTATTC
>JBBMFX010000001.1:19680176-19695343 GCA_037832545.1 Rhabdalestes septentrionalis | reverse complement strand
ATCTTTGTGTTATTAGTGTGATATTTTACCTCCAATAGAGGGGGCAACTTTCTATTATTAGGCAAAAAAAATATCGGCAGTATATGTACCGGCCATCTGCTGACCCTGACTCCAAAATATTGGCATCGGCATTGGCTACTGAAAAACCCATATCGGTCGACCTCTACACTGTACGATTTTCCGCTTTTCTCAAATGAAAGATGGCAATCATGAAACAGTCACAGGGATTTCTTTGGTTCTAGATCCTAAAAGAGTCGCCCTTCGTCACGGCCTCCAAAGACAGCCAGCGATTATTTACTGACAATGTCAGAAATTTAGGACGATCAACTCGCACCATGTGCTGCTATGACCTACATCTACTGATCAGTAAGTGAAAATATAAAGTAAGATATAAGTTGGGAACTGCTGTGTTTCGGCACTGAGCCTTGTATGACATCGGTTTACTCTGTGAGTGCAGTCTAGCGTATGTGGGATAGTCAGTAATTCCGCTTTCTCCAGGTGAGCATGGAATTTACAGCCTGTGTCCATTATTGCTTTTATTGACTCATAAAGAACATTAAAGGCATCATAACACTTTCTAGTCTGCTGTGTCCTCGACCTGAGACACACCTCGCTCACCAGCTCTCACACACCAGCCAGGATTTGTTTGTTTTTTACTTCCAGCAGTTATGAAAATGAAACTGTGGAAGACGGTCAGCACTGACCACAAGCATCTATTAGGCCCTGATGAGGTTAGAAAAGTTTTGCCATCCTGGGGGGTACTGAGGAAAGATTTTATGGTTGGTTGGGAGGCTTATCTGCCGTGGATGGGACAGGACATGGTGTGTTTCTGGTGCTTATGTAAAAAGTCCCTCTGAACAAGGTGTGAGTTATTGAGATCGGGCACAGGCCCCACCTAGTAACGCACAAAATGTCAAACTAACCAGTAAAGTATGATTGCTGATCCATTAAAATATGATTGCTATGGTGAGTTCTAGAGTTCTGACTTTTCTTTAGTCTTGCCAACATTTCTACACCAGTTTAAGGTTGATTTAGATGAAGGGTGAAAAACTTCAGATTTGTTTCAATCATGACCCTTAGAGTATAAATGAGGATCTTTGATATTGCTCAGGTTACCTAAACAGACCAAACACAAAATGCACCATCAACGACAGTCGTGCCACACACAAAAAAAACATGAAATCCTTTATGTAATGATTTAAATTAACAAGGAACAGGAGGGAAGAGTCAAACAATTTGTTTAAAAATAAGCTACATGTTACAGTTTATTCAGTGCATAAAAAGTGATTGGTTTGAATGATCAGTTTAGTGGTTGTGTATTATAACTTACAAATAAGAGGCATGCTGCCCACCTCTGCTTAACACTGCTTCTGTCAATCAAAATTATTCATTTTATTGCCAATCCTGGAGCTTTCTTGAGCAGCAGGATTTAAAACAGTGCCTGTGTGTTTGTCGTATACCGTAATATAGCCATTTTGAGCCATTTATATTTCAGACAAATGCAAGCTGCCACACATCACATGCTCGCGTTAAGAGCACACGGAACCTCTTACGGCTGAAAGAATGTCCCAACCTGTGGCTGTGCTGGCACTGCCACACTGAATGTTGTTTAGTTGGGACATTGCTGAACTGCGGCTGTGGATCACGTCAGACCAGGCTGTGGACAAGCCCCCCCACTTTCCAGGACTGGCACACCTCAACTCTAATGTCCTCTTACCAAGCATCAGACCACAGACAGCCTTGCTGTGTCACTGTTCTGAGATCAGGCTGACTGTGCACAGGCTTTCAAGGGCGGCTAGAAGAGCTGACGTCGGAAATTGACATAGTTCAATATTTTTCCCCTGATGTCTACTATGATGTCAGTGGAGTATTAATGTTGACACTGTAAACTTCAGATGTTGTGAAACAGGCCTGATGTAACAGTCTTTCATAAGTACCAGCTACATGCTGCCACCTACTGGACACATGTTGGTCATTATGAAAGTATGAAGTTATTTAATACACTGCATGAGTGATTTAAAGGCTTGATTTCTGCACTTGTTCAGCACTATTAACAAGGACCTTAATATTTGCACTTGTAATGCTAGGGTTTTTTAATTCTAGTATTTTGAATGGTAGAGTATTCTCTGGTTGGTTCTTTTTTGACTTGGTGTTATATTTCCTATTGTTCTCATGTTTGCATCCCTGCGCTTTTGTGTCAGTAATTTCCTCTGGCATCAATACAATCTGATTCTGATTCTGATAAACAGCACAATAGGCCACTGTTTGCAAGCAGCAGTGTCTAAATGATGGAACAAATATTTGCAACAATATGAGTAGATAAGAGATTGTGGCCTTAATGTAAAACGCCAGGTGCCAAGTCATTGCATCATATTTTTTTTAGCTGATTTTAATATATATTTGGCTCTCCTGAGCATTTTGCTTTGTTACAGAATATAGTGAGTGACATTTCATAAGGAAAGGCCTCAAGATGTGCCTCACTGTACCTCACCTGCATTCTGTCATTTATTTATACGTCAACCGGCAAACCAGTGCTGCACTTTACAGATCATGCTTCTGATTGTATTGTTGGTTTATTTCTGTATATATTTTTTATATTAATGTGATTGTTTCCAAATTTCTCAGTCTTTTAATTAGAATTTTTTATAAATATATTGCACAGTCGACTCGGGGGCCACATTTCACTACCTGCTGATCTGAAATAACTGTGTGTGATGAAGAATCTTAAAGTCCGCTGTTATCAGGTTCGAGCAGAGGCCGTGTCAGGAGCTGCCAGTCCCACTCACTCTGAACACAATGGCAGATCTCTGTGCTGATGATGGATCAGTGCTGCCTTTGTGTTTTTGTCCTCAGCTGCTCCTGGTGACAGTGAGAATACTGAAAGTGAAATTTAGATTCATTCCATCTCCTATATTGCAGAACGGAGTGGAAGGAGCATCTGTCACTGAGATGAACCACATTAAAATGATCCTTGTATGGAAAAAGCAAATTTAAGCACTTTTTCTCCAAATACAGAAAGGTGTTAAAAACAAATGTAAAGCGAAGTAGAGAGCGAGAGACTTAGAGTAGCTCAGTCTCATGTACATTTCAGGAACAATTTTCACTAATCGTGTTACTGGTTTTGTGATAAGGTGCCAACTTTTGCACAAGATGTGTTGAAAATAAATGTGGAGAGAGAGAGTGAGAGGCAGAGAGAGGTGTTGTTTCGGGGCCTGTTGTTTCAGGGGTCCCTGTTTCAGAAGCCCTGTTGTTTTGGCGCCCTATTTTTTCGGGGGCCGTTTTAGTTTCCTGGGCCCTTTTGATTCAGGGGCCTGTTGTACTTGTGTAACTGTGTTTATGACATCTTGAACAAATGAGAATAGGATGTGTGAGCATGTGCCGCATTAATAAAGCTGAGGTCTCTGTGTTCCAGGTGATCACCTGTTTTGGGCTGTCCGTGCTGACGTGTCGCTATGTGGGCTTCGCAGTGGTGGCCCTGCTGGTGGAGATCAACTCGGTCTTCCTGCACCTGCGGCAGATGCTGCGCATGGCCAACGTGTCCAAGAGCACGGCGTACCGGGTGAACAGCATGATCAACCTGGGCACGTACGTGGTGTTCCGCATCAACACGCTGGCCTGGATGACCCGCTGGCTAGTGCTGAACCGCGAGCACGTCCCGCTGCTTAGCTACACCGTGGGCAGCGTGGGCCTGGCCATCATGACCGCCATGAACATCGTGCTCTTCTACCGCCTGCTCCGCACCGACTTCCTCAAGTCCAGCCGCGACAAGGAGGTCAAGAAGGAGAAGGAGAAGGAGAAGGAGCACCTACACTGATAGTCCCCACACTCACTCCCAACCTCCAGACGGGCCCGCAGCCCCACTATTCTTCTCCAATGTTTTTGTTTTCCATCCAGATTTGATTCTGTTTGAGTTTGTTGGTTTAACCAAGTATGTTTGGATGTCCTATATCTTTCCCTACTTTCAGTCCTGCTGCTAAGCAAGGTTCATTTTACCGAACACCTGTCACATGAGGCTGGAAACTCTGAAGATGTTCATAAGAATGTTCTTACATGCAGTTCTCAGGAAAACAAAATCTATTCAGATATCATCTGAAGAAAGTTGTCATTATTTTCTTGAGGTGTTTCCCAAGAAAATCTAATACTTAAGGAAAAACTATTAATAGTTTTTATGCAGCCTGTTGATATCATGTCTCTTATATCAGGACTGGTTATTCAGTGTAATCTGCCCAGAGCTTGAAGAAAGTAAAATGGTTAAAAAAAAAAAAGACTTGAACGTGAAAAACAAGTGTTAGAAATGTTAGTGGAGGACATAGCCTGCAGGGAAAAATCACCATTGGCCTGTTTGAACAAGATACTGAGAAACTCATTAGCGGCTTAACTAATGAACTTTCTAATGCAAGTGTTAGGCTGTTTTGAGGTTAAGAAAATGGTTAAGACAGTTTTCTCTCCAAATTCCACTTGTTCTTGGAAGATCAAAAGAAAATTGTCAGAATTCTGCAAGTTTTTTGAAGAGTAACAATTTATTTGAAGTCTTTTATTAAGGATGAAGGCACATTTAAGAACGTTTCTTTGACATGGTTTTGTAAATCTGGCCTCAGATGTTTTTGTGAAAATGATCAAATGTCATTATCAAAAACCTGAGCATGGAGAGGGGTGTGTAAACCGAACTGACCTTATTAAAGCCTCTGACACAGATGTAGGACACTCTGCCCCACACCTCTGTAGCACTTGGTCAGTTGCATGGTCAGACAATGATGTAATCCTGTGTCTATTCAGTTCAATTGAAATGTATTTATATGGCGCTATTTACAACCAATGTTGTCACCAAATATCAACTATTGTCTATTCCATTCACAAAAGGACAAACATTTTACTGGCTTGTATCTCAGTGAATGGCCTCCTGCTTCTGAATAAGAAGAAGAATAAGAAGCAGAAGAATTAATAATAATAACAACCCCTTTAAGGTTACTTTACAAAACATAGCAAAGTAGAAGTGTGTTTTGAATGATGAACATTTGTTTTCATCTAAGCACAGGGAAATTATTTTCTTGGGTGACTGACAGTTTCGACAGAGAACTGTATTCTTTGATACTTTAACAATGTATGGAGTTTGTGTGCACGCTTTTGCCTTGTGGAGATCATGTGACTTTTATTTTGAAGTGCTTTAATCTAAAATAGGGCCTCTTTTTAACACCTGCACCTGCTACCTCATAAATGTGTAGCAAGTTAGTCAGCTCGTCTCCTCCCTGTGAGTGCGAGTGTGCGAGAGAGACAGCCATAACGTGTTTGACACAAACCCAGAATTCTGCCCAGAGAGGAAAAAAAGAAAGGCTTAGGGATGCTGTGTGTGAACAGACAGTGTCCAGAACTGCATGTGTTCAGTGGAAGCCTGTGATCAGGACCATCACTGTTCAGACATGTCTTCTGTCCTCCTCTGAAAACGACTGCCTGTAATGGTACCAGTCTTGGGTGATGTGCTGCAGAACACCTCAGTGGACTCTAAATCTCCTTTATGTCTCAGTTCTGAGACATTTCTGAGCATAATACTGACGACAAATGGTTTAATTACCCATTACCATGGTTCCTCCCACAACCATTCTAAACTATTCTGAGTTTCTGTAATATGGAACATTTCACATTTCCAAAAACGCTAAGGGATCCTGCATGAATCATGCAGAAACCGAGAAAAATTTTGAATTCCCCATTTAGACACTGTTCTGTAACACTTTTCAAACATTTATTCAAGCTTTTCAGCCCCAAACTGAGAAATGCTTGACTGTAACATCTAATAAACCTCAGACATAAAGAAAATAATATATTAAAAATACTAATAATTATGTATATGTTGTTTTATTTATATATACAGTACTGGACAATAGTCTTATAATAATTGTAATAGTCATGATAATAATACATTTTATTTGTAAGCGCCTTTCAAAGTCATTTTACAGAAAAAAACCATAAACAAATGTACATAAAAGACATATATATATATATACAAAATATATTACATACATAAAGGTGAGAGTGGACTGAGGTCTCAATAAGTCATGTGGGGTACGCTAATCTGAACAGTAGTGATAGTGGTGTTAAGTTTGTGTTAAAACACTAAACTTACAACAAATACGAACATTAATACACTTAATGGTGTTTTTTTTTAATATGGCAACGTTTTTCTAGACCTCTCTCCTTTTGGAAGACCAGTTTTATAAAACCAGGGACCTGGACTGGCTCTTTTTACATCAGTAGATTAAAACAGGTCTGTCCTTATGGAACTGTATTCATTCACCCAGTGACTGGAGGCACTGAGCAGAAACCTGGAACCAAAGCTTCCAGAAAACCATTACTTTTTAGGGAAAAAAAAGAAGTCTTGATACCTGATACTTTGTTGGCATTTATTCTAATATTCAACTGTTTTTGCGAGCAGTAGGAAGCCCACAGCTGATATAAATGACTTAAAACGATTAGCACAGGTGCCTAAGACTTTGGTACAGTACTGTATGTGTGTCTGTCGGAGGGTGTATATATGAAACAGTCCAGTGATCATGGGTGCATTCCGAGTTGAAACACTGGCGTTTATTTGATTCAGACAAGCGTTCCCCAGTCTGTTCTAAAACAGAGGAACAGCTGGACTGTGCTGTGTTCCAGTGTTCCAGTTCAGTGTTTAAAATACGAGCAGAGCTTGTGAGGGATCTAAATCTGAATGCTGGAGCTATTAACGTCGTTATAACGGGGTACATATCCCTCTCTCTTACTCGTGGCACTGACAGAGTGAGACGCCCATCATGTCTGGCGACGGCTGGCGACTGTCCTTTCGCCTGCTGGTTTCTCTGCACGCGCTTCAAACCCATGACCTCAGACCAGTCCTCGCCAAGACTTTGGTTTAGGAGCAACCATTAGATCAGAACCAATCTTGCCTAATGTGTGGTGATCGTTTAACAATGAGATATGTTTCTATGTTTTGTGTTTCGTATGCACATTTTGTATATTTATAATTTATTATAACTCAAATAACGTGATATGCTGTGGGTTAATGTTAGAATTTTTTTTTAATTCCCTTTGGAATAATTTTGACTATAGTGAACAGTAGTAGTGGAGTACTGGCTTTTATTAGTAGGTTTTAGTGGTGATCAGCATTGAAGAGTCTAGTTTGTTAGGTTTGTGGAGTTCGGTAGTTTGAGCATATAGTTCATGCTGGGTCTGAGAAAGTTGACACAAACACTGTAACCACATGTAGTGTAACCATATGTGCCACACACTTCCACACCTCAAAAACACTGTAATCACCATGAAAGCTTTTTGTAATTATTATTTTTGAAATGACATCAGAGCTGCCACTGCACTGTGGGCCACAGAATCACTGTAAATTAGCATTTTGGCCAAAGGAGGAAAGATTACAGATGAGTGACATTTTTACTAATTTTTTTGTGTGAGAAGGCTGCCTCAGAATAGCCTTTCAGCTCTTCCCAGCCGTTTCATTGCTGTCGGATCAAAACCTTGTATCTCCAAAATGGGAACTTTACAGGAGGTGGCGGGGGAAAAAAAGTCATAATTTATGCATTAGATTAAACCTGGAACAGTGCACCGATTCTTTCATACAACGTGAAAAAAAAAAGCTATTTCCTTATAATTTCGAAGAAGTTTAATTAATTCTTAATCATGACGTTTTTCCATACAGTGTGAAGACCCTTGTATGTTTTCTAATTTTAATGAAATTATAACATACAAAAGGTGAGATACAAGCTTTACTTCCAAAAAAGGACGATTTAGGACTTTTAATTTAGGATTTTAGGCCCTGTTTATGCCTGGCGTTAACACAGGTCTCAGGTGATCCTTCAGATGAGATCAATTCATCCTTTCAAATGAGAGTATAACTAATCCTTGGACCAGTTCTGTAGTTGAATGAATATTAATTTTTAAACTCTAGAGACTGGAAAAATACATATTTGAGGGCATATAGTTGTTGTAATTTGGACACTCTTAACATTAGTGTTATATTGTTGAGAGCTCACAGTCTGTAGGGAGTGAATGAACCAACATTTCTTCCACTTTCATTTAGGTTTAAGAAGTTCACAGTCTTTCATTTGATGAAAAGACATGCAATTCTGTGCTGTGGGGTGAAAGCTGTGCTGTAGTTCTGTTGTGAATGACTTTTTTTTTTTCTCAGTACGGTGACGCATTGTCCTAAAGCCATAGACAATAACAAGGTCATTTACTTATGTACTTGATTTGGAAAATCTATTTAGCATATTAATCAGCATATTCAACTCTACACCACCTGGCTGAACATGGTGCTGTTGTCCTCATCGTGGTTATGAAACTGGGTATAATTGTGTTTAAAATGTATAAAATCTTTTTCTGTTTGTATGAATTTTTTAAATTAAAACTCCCAATTTACATATTTTGGTTTTTACTGTTGAATGTGAAAATAAAATGTTATTAACACTTGGCATTATAGCTGGTCATATTGGTCTACGGGAAGAAATACAACCAAAAAAGATAAAGATCCATAGATATCAAAATGATATGTTTTCTATATGAATTGATCTAAAATTGAGCAAGCATTATAATTATTATATTTTTAAAAATGGTAATGGAGCTGTAAGTACTGAATAACTCCAGAGGAATTAGAGAAAACTAGTATGTAAGTCCATTCACACTATATAATACCAGTGTTTGCATTAAGTGATATAGTATAAAATAGAAATGAAAATAGAAACTTCACTCACAGAGATGGGAGACTTGTTGGTATTTGAAAATAATAAAATACAAATTAATCATGTATATTATCACCTCTGACTGAAGGTAAAATATACTTTACATTGACATGATATTCAAGAAAAATAAAAGTGACTAATTTTGTTACATAATTGTTAAACTAAATTCAGCTACATTTTCATACAAAATATAACTGAATTGTTTAGTCCTGTCGAGAGAACACAAAGCAATTGTACAAAACTCGGGAGGTTTGAAAGTAGCCAATCCGAGGGCGCTATTCATCTCCACTTGCTGCTGATTGGCTGCTGCCCTGTGACGCAGCTCCGGGAGCTACAGTCCAGCAACAGAACAGTTTTCAAATTACCTGTATATTTTGCCATGGGTAATGTATTAAGCTGAGTTTCAAATTAAATAAAATTGATCTGGGAGCATATTTGAGAGCATAATTAGTGTTTAGATTAGTGATGTGCGACACCACTGATCTCCTTTCTGATACCAAGTAAAATTCAGGCTGGTATCGACAATACTGTTCCGATACTGATATTATGTACAAAAATGTTGTGTTTGAAAAATCGAACTGAAAATTTGTGTACTTCAGATTATAATGAATACAAGCCAACAGACTACTTGTTCTTGTTGTTTAACTACTTGTTTTTGTTGTCCTTGTCATGAAAAGCAAAAAATTCATTTAAATTAAGAATTTTAATTGTAAAGAATTACCATAACAAGAAATAAAACAAACCTGAAATGTTGCATGTTAATTGATTGCGTTTTGAACATAATTAGTTGCTTGAACATTTCAACAAAAATATTTAACATTCACACTTTTCTTCATTCCTAACTCATGACTCAGTTTACGCTTAGCTATTGTTGTGAGAGAGCACATCAATTCACCGCGATGCATTTATACAGCTGTATTTCACATATGACTATGGCAGGCAGAACAAAAAAAATTTCTTCTAATTTAAACGATTCTAATAATATAGTTCATTTCCACTCTGTCCCTGTTAATTATAAACTTTGACAAAACTATAGACATTTTCTTACAACAACTCTCAAATGTGCGTTTTTCACAATTTGCTCAGAGGTGCAGATACTATAGGTTCCATACAAACATCCAAGACGGGATCTCCTTTAATTTTCTACCCTTTTTAATACACACAAATGTACACTATATGTACAAATGTATTAGGACACCTGAGCATTACACCAACAGAAACTTTAATGACCTTAAAAAGCTACAATATCCCTTGTCTTAATACAACAAGAACAATCTGTTTCATATGACAACTGTGTAAATGGACCAGTAGTCCTTAGATATCTTCTCATGAGCACAAAAACTTTATCTGCTCTTATGTCAGTCTCATAACTAAGTTATCTGTCCATTACCTGGTAGTTATCTGGGTATTTTTAGGTATTGTCATTTTCAAATAGATATAAATGCAAATTCGATTCAAGAAGAATAGCAACAGGATAAAATTACATGTCAGACATTGCTCACTGGTGAATTGTGCTTTATTTTGGACCAGTCTGTGGGCTACACATGTGGTCCTTGGGGGCAAGCTGGTGTCCGCGGGCAGCACGTTGGTGATCCCTGAGTTAGATGGTGGTTTATAATCTGAAGTAGAAATCTAAAAAATTATCTAAACCCTTCCAGCCTTAAGCGAACTGGAATACTGGACTGCTATTCACAAAATAGTCCAAAGTTAGAGAAATGATCTCAGATCAGTTTCCCTGCATTTATGATGGTTATAGATCAACACTTCAAATCCTGGCGTGTTTTCAGAGCCTGGATATACAATATGGAAATACAGAAACTATCCAAACTGTAACTTTAACCGTAACAGCACGCATTTAAAACAATTTCCAGCTATAACACAAAATCCACAAGATTTGAGAGATTCTGTGTGAATTTGGGTTCATTCATTCTGTAGAGCGTTTATTAGGTCAGACACTGATGTTGGAAGAGAATGTCTGGATCACAATCTCAGTTCCAGTTCATCCCAAAGGTGCTGGATGGGGTTGAGGTCAGGGCTTTCCAGTCAAGTTCTTCCACACCGACTCCCGCAGTGCTAAAATGTAAAATACAAGTGTTACCCCTGTATAGACTGCAATTCAATTTTGTAATCCATGCATGAGCGTTTTCTTTGGTGTGCACTGTTGATTTCTTTGGTATAAGCACGTTAATACAGTAATAAATAAATTTAATTTGCAGTAATAAAAATACAGGTCTTAAAGAAAAACTAAACAAAAAAAAAAGAGAACATTCAGTGAAACATTCGAGACACTGTTCTGATGTGGGAATGCTCAACTGCTGCGGACGGAAATCATAATTTTCTTGATAATTCAGCACTAAAATGCACTAAAATGTGTATTTGGCCACAAAAAAAAATTCAATTAATAGTTAGACAACTGAGGCCTCAGACTCCGTATCGCAACATTGCAGGCGTCATATGTTATATTAGTGTAAAGCATGTGCACAGGAACAATTATAGCAGGCCGGATATATTAGCAGTCCAGGGATTCAAACCCACAACCTTCTGATCACAGGGGATCACAACTCTCTAACCACTGGGCCTCTACATCCACCAGGTTGAAGTCTGTTGAAGTGGCCCGTTACCAGCAGCTCACTTTAACACACATTTGGATTTCAACATTTTCCAAGCTGTTTTGATGGAAAAGCCAATCACAACTCAGCTGGTTGGAAGCTGTTAGCCAATCCGATGCAAGGGGCGGGGCTTGGGTGTGGATGCCAGCAGGGCTTCGTCTGCTTCTCGCGCTGGAGTCTCGCGGCGCCTCTGGATCATATTGCGCGTGCACGGATGGTTAGGGTGGAGGGATGCTAATCTTGTAATTTTATCATTTTTAAATTTACAAGGCCTTAATTATTTTTCACCCAAACATGTAGGCGTGCGTGGAGCTCAGGCTCTCTCTGCTGCCCCCCTCGCCCCGGTTAACCTTGGCTGTCATGTCGAGGTCTTAATATTTCACTGGAAATCGATGGAAACATCGCATCTCCTCGAAGGATGCCCTCAGCACGCCACACCAGACTTCACCCGAACCTGCACCCTGCAAAGGAGGATCATCACCAGCAAAGCTTCCGGAAACGCATCAATTTCTGACGCCCTGTGCTAAAGCCTTGTTTATGTCTTTTGAAGATCAGTAGCCTTTAGCCTGCAGTGATGGAGAGCACGGTAAGTGTTGCATAGTAACCCAGTGTTACACAGCACACAGTGTTACATAGCACGTATAGTGTTACATAGTAACATAGTGTTGCAAAGCATCCATAGTGTTACACAGTAGCATAGTGATACAAGGCATGCATTTTTTTGTTGTTGCATGGTATCACCATAGTGGTACACAGCAACGTAGTGTTGCATGTCTTGTATATTGTTACACAGATACAGTGTTACATGGCATGCATACTGTTGCATAGTGTTACACAATAACATTACTGTATAACACAGTATTTTACAGTTATGTTGCTGTGTACATGGCATGCATTGAGTTGTTACTGTATTACATAGTATGAATAATGTTAGATAGTATTCATAGTGGTAAATAGTTACATAGCATGCACAGTGTTACATAGTAACAGTGTTTCATAATAGCATACATAGTAAAAAAAAACACAGCTAAAACACTGCGTCACTTTAAGATGCTTTGATTTCCTCTTGTTGGTCTCCAAATCTGACCGATGACAAAATACGCTGTATGGACAAAAGTATTGTGACACCCCACATAATAATTCCTGCAGATGGCCCTTACTTTCAGTGAAGGACAATATTAATGCTTCAGTATAAGATGCTTTGGTCAACGCCATGCTTCCAACTTTGTGAACACAGTCTGGGAAGAACCATTTCTGTTCCAAAAAGTCATAGCGTGATGATTTCGGTGCTTAAAAACTTGACTGGTCCACACCGAATCCTGACCTCAACTCCATCCAGCACCTTTGGGATGAACTGAAACGGAGATCACGAGCCAGGCCTTCTCGTCCAACATCATTGTCTGACACCAATTCCCACAGAAACTCCAAAATCTTGTGGAAAGACTTCCAAGAATAGTGGAAGCTGTTATCACTGCAAAGGGGTTTATGTATTAAAGTTTATGTATTTGAATGTCATTAAAATCACTGTTGGTGTAATAGGCGTCCCGATACAGTTGTCCACATAGTGAAGGTCTAATCAAGCCTAGTGGTTGTGTATTTAATGTTTTGGATGTGTGCTGTTACAGTTAGTTTCCAATAAGTTTCAGTTTGTATAATTTCTGTATTTCTGTACTGTATATCCAGGCCCTGTAATAGCAAACCACACTAGAACTAGGAGCATCTAGATCATTTTTTCTCACCCATACCATCATAAATTCAAAGGAATCAGATCTGAGATTGTTTCTCTTACTCTGGACTGTTTTGTGAATAGCAGCCGTGTTTTCCAGTTCGCTTAAGGCTGAAAGGGTTTAGATTATATTGATATTTCTGATCATAAACCATCTAATTGTTAAGTCCTGCCAAGAAAAATGTTCATAGGCAGGATATAGATGAAATACAAGATAATAATAAAAGCAAAATGAAGAGTATGTGCTCATGAGAAGATATCTAAGAACATTTCAACAGTGATCATATGCCACAGATTGTTTTCAAGGTCATTAAGGTAAGGGATATGGTATTTTCTTTCAACTTGCATTTTCAGTGAGAGATTTTATCAGGTCCTCTGAGCTATCACAGTGTTTATCATGGTGATAGTTGGAGCTGGTGTTGGTTGTTGTGTGGGGTGTCATTGTTAATGATTTTAGTGTTATTATTAGTATTTTTGGTGACTCAATCAAAAGATGATCAAAAGTGATTTCAGGAAAACAAGATCACTTTTAAATGAGGTTTGAATTGGTAAAAGTGGCTGGTTTTGAGGTTCAGACCAACTTTAACCCTGTTTTTGCTTTGGACAAAGCGGTCACAGGTGGTGATGGACAGGAGTTCGCTGGCGCGGCAGGTGGAGAGCGTAGAGAGGAGCATCGTTTTCCTGCGACAAGAGCAGCTGACCCTGCTGCACGGCTTACACCTAGAGATCCTGTCCCTGCAGAAACGCTGCACAGGTGGGTCTCATAGTACACCGGCACTGCCGCATTTCACCTTTTCTTTCAAATATGTTCATGTGCACGATTGCACGTTCTCTAAACGTGCAACAAGGCGCTCTGCGAGGGGAGCAGAAATCGCCCTCATTGCCCCGGCAGGGTTGCCCACGAGGCGGAAACACTGGGTTTGACCCGATGAATCGCGGACAGCTGACTTCACAGAAGCTCTTTCAGACGTGCTGAAGCATTGCCACAGCAGAGTGAACCAAAAAAGACATTATTGCTCATTGGCCATTTTTTCAATCACTGAAGAGGGCTTGCCTCACTAACCTCCTAGAATAGGAAACGTGCTCCAGCAGAGCTAAACTGTGTTATTGATGGACAAAACCAGAAGGTTAGATAGCTTCCATCCTAGAGCCAAACCTTTTCTTTTTCCCTTTACATTTTCCCCTTATGTATCTTGTGTGCAAAGCCACTCAGGAACACATCCAAACTAGGAGTCATGTTCTCTCTTAGTCATGGTAAAATTAAGAAGACCTGTCTGTAATAGACTGCTGACCTGGACAGGGAGTTTCTCTGCCCTTCACTCTGTGACCACTGGTGTAGACTCCAGCAACCCCACCACCCTGGTAAAGGATAGGCGGTCCAGATAATGGATGTATTAATGAATGAGGAAGACCTGTGGGTAATGATAGAACTCTTTTTGTTGTGAAATTGATGTAAAACCTCCTGTACAAGCCTGTTTAATGCTTACCACTTGCTTTTTGGCTGTTTGGATACATATGAATCTGTCAAGACACTGTGTGTGTGTTTGTCACGCTCTGTTGGGGTTTTAAACTGTACTAGATTGTGTAACGGTGGACGCAGTGCCTGGTTGGAGAGGGACGTGTGGAGCTCCAACTCGTACTGTTCTATAACAATGCAGATTTGCACGGGAACCTCCAGCACACGCCATGCCGCCACGCCCAGGGAGAGCCCATCACTTTGTGCACGTGATATCCGGGCTGTACCACTTGTCCTCCAGCGTGAGGATAAGTAAACCTCCCCGCCTCCGAGAGTAATGGTGTAGACTCCGCTGAGAGAGCCACGGGTCAATAACTTCCTGGCAGCACAGGGCTTGTGTTCTCACCGTCAGTAATACAGTACAAGGCCAGTTCACCTGAACGTGTCTGTGGATATGCTGAGCCAGCTGAGGAAGAAAAAAAAAAAGAAGCTCTGCTGCACATTCATATCTGTGCCCTGCTGTAAGGGTTAGATCAGAATACTGACCTCTGAACATCCCATCTCACCGTGGAATGAGACACACACAGTGGCCTGATCCTATGAAATCTACACATTTATTTAATGTGCTTTCATATTGACCTATTAAAAATAATGACTGA
>JBBMFX010000001.1:19665669-19680076 GCA_037832545.1 Rhabdalestes septentrionalis | reverse complement strand
TGTGTTTTTGTGTTTGTGTGTTTGTGTTTGTTTGTGTTTGTGTATGTGTGTTTATGTGTGTGTGTGTGTGTGTGTGTGTATGTATGTTTTATATATAGGTGTGTGTGTGTGTCTATATGTATGTAAGAGGGAAATGCTTCTGTAAAAGCCAGTAGAATTCAACAGAATCTGTAGAGGCTCTGTACAGTTACTGGGATCTTACAGACATCCCTCAGTCTCTTGGGGAGACTTCTGTGTTAAGGTTAGTGGATGTGTGCACTTGTGGATTTTCCTGGTGAGTTAGTAGCAGGGCTTTTCAGCTTTATGTGTTTTGACAGTGGATTTCCAGCCCCAACAGATCAGACAACCAGACCCCCTGCTGACCGCCCTGAAGTGTCGAGACTCTTTTGCCAACTGGGTTCGTCCTCTTAAATACTATTAGGACGCTGTCGTCTCGGCTGAGTGTCTGGCAGATCATCCAATCTCAGAGAAATCCAGTTATTGTGTGACTTGGCCATCAGCTTCTTTTGCTACTAGACTTTACCCAGATGACTTTGGCAGGCATATCTATTTTGTAGTTGATTCATAATATTTCCTAATCAAGGGGAAATTCACATAGATAGTCATACATTGTATGTCCTGCATTGTAATGCCAAAGTACGTTTGAGCAAAACGTGAATAGAAGAAAATCTAAGACCACAGTTATTAAAGTACACTATGTAATTTGCTTGTTAATCCTATACAGAAAAATAGTAATCAGTGTTTTGCATGAGAAAGGGACAGTGATAGATTTCAGTAATCATAAGTGAAGGAATTTGTTTTATTGATGAAACGGATGAAGATGGAAAAGAGGAATTTGTTGCATGTTTTTCTGTCACGCAGAGATTGTTGCCTGGTTTTGGTTGGATTTTCTTTGCATGACGGTGCCTCACACTTTGACCCAGTGGTCATAGTATCCTCATAGCTGGATCAGTGAGGCACTTGGGAGGCTCTAGTAATGGAAAGCCTGTGCTGTGGATAGTCTCTGAATGATTTACCGACAAACACTGACCTGCTCGTTGCGTATGAACACATTTAGATTTTTTTGACTTCTTTTAATATTAAGCAGAGATTCTGAATTAATTCGAGCTCAATATATGTCTACACACACAGAATATTTACATGTGCTTTAAACGTCCTTTCACTAATGCATTAATCCCTCCACCTGATATTGTCCTGTTTAGAGAATGCTGTTGCAGGCAGCTGAACTTCACCCAGATCCCAGACAGAGCCCTGGATTGTGCACAGATTGCCCCTGGAGTTGTGCAATATGGAGATGTACTTAGTTCTTGCACACTTTGCTCTATTTTGAAAGCAGTCAGACCTGTTCAACAAGTTACGTGATCGGGTGATTTTTTTTTATTTAATGCTCTTTCATATCACCTGAGGCCATTTGTCCAGATTCTTTATTTGCTGAATTCATAGCTATGCAAGTACAGCATGGAGTAAAATGAGCTCCTGAGTCGATCTGAGTTGCAGATCAAATTATTTACCGTAACTTAAATTTCATTTATGAGTATCTGAGTGGTAGTTGCAGTTATATTTTAAAACCTCCCTAGTTAGCACGAAAGCTGTATTGTTATTCTTTCATTTATTTGTAATGTACTTTAAAAACTTTTTTTATGCTGAGTGCGGATTGAACTGAAGCTATGAAGTGGTGAATGGAGGAGAATTTGGATGAGAGTAGAATTAGGACACTCGAAGGGAGGGGGGCATGATCCGACCCTTTTCTTAAACAAGAGGAAACGGAGGAATCTGTAACAGAGTTGAACGTGCATTTGTGTTTAGGGTATTGAAATGTCTGTGATGTGTGACCACATGATGTCTTGTGTGTGAATGAGCGTTTGTGTGTCCGTCTGTTGATTTGAAACCGAGTTCTTTACAAAAATTTGTTTGATTAGCCCGACCCCCAAGAGGGCCTCCATGTAAGGAGATGCCTGCTGTTGCAGCCCTGACACCGATTTACCTTGAAGGCAGCCAAGGACAAACTACAGTTGCCTGAAAGAAAACAGTGGACTTTTGCTGGCCCAGGCCATGGTTTAGCAGAAACAACTGTGTGTGTGTGTGTGTGTGTGTGCACTATGTTTTGTAATGTGTGTATGTATTAAATTTTAGAACAAGTGTGTTATACATTTTGTAAAATGTGTGTTTTGTAAAACGTTTGTAACAAATAACAGTGTGTGTTACTTGTTACAAAATGTAACTGGTGTAAAATCTAATTACAAAAAGGTTTAAGGTGCACTGTGCTTGGGTGTTTCTCTGTATGGTAAACATGCTGCCTCTCTTTATGCTGAATTTCAGTTGGATCTGATCTAGAGCGGTGTGTGTCTGTGTGTATGAATGCAGAGATATTACCACACTGGCTGACTGCTGTACAGCATGAATGGAATGTTCTCCCTGTTCCAGATCAGCTGCTGTTGCTGTGTAGATGGTCTGTCGTGCTCTAAAGGCAGAGCTGTGTCCAAGGAAGTGTGATGGGATGGCGCCCCAGCAGCCGACCTGTGGTTTTACCTTAGCGGTTGACAATAGAGACGCTTTGATAGCACTCGCACTGTTACTGTACCCCGGAAATAAATGTTGGCCATACAGTTGTAGAAAAAATAACATAAGTTGGTATAGAAATTTTGTATTGTATCTAAATTCTTTATAGTAGTTTCTTTACACTCGTTCACCTCAGTTTCAAACCTTCCCTTATATTGTTGCCATTTGGCAGGGTCTGATGTACTTCTAGTTGTCAGTATACAGTAATGTCGGAACTGTGGCTTTTTAATACTAAAAAGTTTCGTTTGAACCACTGCATTGATAGTTTATATAAATTTGAATTCATGATGGAGAAATGTTCTAGTCAAATTTTATTAGCAGTCGGATACATTGAATCAATCCTGCCCAGACAAGCAATCTTACCTAGAACCTGTTATAGGATCACAATAAATATTGAAACAGCACCCAGATACCGTGATAATGAAAATGACTGCTTTTTCTCAGGGTGTCCGCGGGGTTTTAAATAGTATTAAAAGGTGATAAATCACAATTGCCAAATTTAAGGCCATTAAAAGTGTTACAAAAAAGTATTACTTTTTTAGACTAAGGTTTCCTATTTTGAGTGAAATTCTATCTGCTAAAGTTTGCGTTATTTCGTTTTATTTTAGGCTTTAGTATATCTGGGCACCAGGGATGGGGACTTGGACTCGAGGCAAATTTAATTCACAAAGCCTTTGACTTTAGACTTGCCCTTAGCAACTTAAGACTCGTAAACAATTTTAAATTAATGGAAAAATATATTTATATCTTTTTTCAGCTACCCCTTGTTTGCCAAAATCTGGAGATATTAGCTGAAAACTGTTCACCTCGCCCAGTGTCCCATTACTTTTGTTCAGGGTGAACGAGTTTCGGCTAAAACTCTGGATTGTCGTGGGACTATTTTGTTAAACGAGGGGCCGTTGGAAAGATGTCACCAAGCCCTATCCTGATGCATTTTACGTACGTGTAACATTAGTTTTTGGTCCACAGGGCACAGTGCAGCTGCGGTAGTGATGAATGGAGACGGAGGGCACGACCAGGCCGAGGAGGCCGAATCCAAGCAGGATGGCAGCGGTGACCCCGATCCTGGTGATGATGCCAATGAACAAGAAGTGATTGTGATTCAGGATACTGGTTTCACTGTGAAGATTCAGGCACCAGGCACAGAACCTTTTGACCTGCAGGTATGGCGGCCATGTTCTTCACTGACCCGGCAGTACCCTTTGAAGGTGTGTTGGAGTTGTTTGAGTTAGAGCATTTCTTCATGTTCCCTTCCAGGTGTCTCCACAGGAGATGGTCCAGGAAATACATCAAGTGCTGATGGATCGTGAAGACACCTGTCATCGCACCTGCTTCTCCCTGCAGCTCGACGGCAACGTGCTGGACAACTTTGCAGAGCTGAAGTCGATCGAGGGCCTCCAAGAGGGGTCGTTTCTCAAAGTAGTGGAAGGTGTGTTTCATAGTGCAAGATATCAGAATTGGAAAATGGATCCAAGGGGAAATCACTTATGTTATAACTGCACAGTGACAGAGAACAATATAAAATGTAAAGTCTAAACACATTTGAAAAACTGTAGAAAAACCTCTGTCTAAATCACCAAGGTATATATACAAATATGCCGGGTATAAAAACTGTAGATGAGTAATATTAATGTGAATTACTCATGACAGATCGTGGTTAGGGGTCTTTGCACATTATTGCACGTATTAGAGATCAGTAGTAAATAAGTACACTTGACATAAATAGTGATTTTTCACATGGTAAGACTATTTCACAAAATAAGAAATTGTGCATAATGACATGATTCAGCACACATTTAGAAAACATAGTAAGATTAGTATAATAAGATAATAAGCGATTGCAGATAGTTATAGTGTTTTAGCACCCAGTAAGAACATTGTGTTGCACATGGTAGCAAAATAATAATGCATGTAGGCATGCATTATTATTTCCCCCACATTCATTCACAGCACGCGCTGTGTGTTTTCCCTACTCCAACACACACACCTTGCTCCAACAATGTATTTGCTTTCTCTTTTTCAGAACCGTATACAGTGCGTGAGGCTCGCATTCACGTTCGACACATCAGAGACCTGCTGAAGAGTCTGGATCCCTCTGACGCTTATAACGGAGTGGATTGCAACTCCTTGTCTTTCCTCAGTGTATTTACAGATGGAGATCTGGGAGGTGTGTGTAAAGACACTCTTTCACTAAAGGATGGAAAAGGGCTTCGTTTTTAATGTTTGGTATGTTTTTGTCCTCACAGATAGTGGCAAACGCAAAAAGAAGGGTAGTGAACTCGAGCAGATTGACTGCACTCCTCCTGAACACATCCTGCCAGGGAGCAAAGAGCGCCCCCTTGTGCCCCTCCAGCCACAGAACAAAGACTGGAAGGTCGGTGCAAGGGGCTCAGTGTGAGGGGCCGAAGTGCTGAGGGTCTTAGATTTCTTTAATAGTGGTTTCCTTTTGTGACTGCACTAAGTATTAGCATCTCCTGGCTTAAAAACCTTTTATGTTGCTTCCAGTACTGATATGACATGGTTTTTTATATGGATTTTACTACATCTTACTTAGTGTTTTTGTAGGAATATGAAGTAGTGCCTAAAATGAATGAAACTGTTATATTATTATTAATATTATTGTCATTATTATTACTAACAACATTTATTGCATTATTTTTGTCAAGCAAGATTAGATTAAGATTAATTCAGTAGCCACTATTAACACATTTGTCCCTTTTGCAGCCACTGCAGTGCCTGAAGGTCCTCACTATGAGTGGCTGGAACCCTCCACCTGGAAACAGGAAGATGCATGGCGATCTCATGTACTTGTGCGTCGTGACCGTAGAGGAGAGGCACATCAGCATCACCGCTTCCACACGTGGATTCTACCTCAACCAGTCAGTACACCCACTGCTTATTTAAAAATAAAAGCATATGTATGTATTTTTATCTTGCCTAGCTTTTAAACCCCCAGGTTTGCTTGGCATGGAATATTCTTAGCTGACTGTAATTGTAATGTTGACTATTTCAGGTCTACCACCTACACATTCAACCCCAAACCAGCCAACCCCAGCTTCCTGAGCCACTCTCTGGTGGAGCTGCTGAGCCAGATCAGCCCGGCCTTTAAGAAGCACTTTACTGCCCTTCAGAAGAAGAGGTAGAGGCCGTGCCATTTAAATTCTGCTTGGTTTGCAATTTTATTGAATTCCCTTTCAGCATGGCCCCCAGAATGAAGTGATCAATAAGTGCTCCTGATTGTACAACCTGTACTAGACTAATATGTTTCCCCATCTAAACGAGTGATCCAGTTTTTAAGTAATTAAAGCCTTATGTAACCAAATGATGTAATTGAAAATGGTTGTACTACAGAGTCCAAAGACATCCATTTGAAAGAATAGCCACACCGTTCCAGGTGTACAGCTGGACTGCTCCACAGATTGATCATGCTATGGACTGTGTGAGAGCAGAAGATGCCTATACCTCCCGCCTGGGCTATGAGGAACATATACCTGGACAGGTAGGTGTTCCATTGCAATCCTTTTTACATTTCCTGCCTCAGATGACTTTTTCTGTTAATAGAGCTCCTCTGTTTTTCATTGTAGACCAGAGATTGGAACGAAGAGCTACAGACAACAAGAGAGCTCGCTCGCAAGAACCTCCCGGAGCGTTTGTTGAGGGAAAGAGCCATTTTCAAGGTAAACTTATAAACAGCATTTTTCCAGTGACTCAAGGAACCACGCCGTTCTGCGAACAGTTGTTTTTTCTTTACAAATAAAATAAGCTGCAACTGAGCCACTCGCCAGCAGGGCCAAAAGTAGATCACAGCCAAGCCGACTGCATCGCTGCTTTTTAAATTGTCATCACAATGTGGAAAAATTTATTTATTTATTTTATTTTTTTTTAATAACAATGGAAATACAAACAAACAACAGGGAAGTTGACAAATACAAGTACTTCTATGTGTTGGGCCGAAGATAAAGTTCAATAGGAGTTTTCTATGACAAATTTATCTTTAACACTGAGAAATGTGAGTGTGACCTAGGTCATCACAAGCAAGTGCGCTTGGTTGGATTTTCATCACACGGATAAAGAATGCGTAGAAAAAATAGAATCTCAAATGAGACCATAAATAATAAAAGATCCATTGATACAAATTTAGGATGATCAGCAATAAACTGTGTAGGGAACTGAGTCAGAAACATGTTACCAGACTGACATGCACTGGAACATCTATGTGTGTTGCAATTCCATGCCGTTGTAGTATGGTTTATGTGCAGCACAGTTTCTGTATACCAACGGAAACGTGCCTAATGACCAAAACCCAACTTGTTTTAAACTTGTTTCCAGGTACACAGTGACTTTGCTGCAGCAGCCACTCGTGGAGCCATGGCTGTGATCGACGGCAACGTCATGGCCATCAACCCTGGGGAGGAGACCCGTATGCAGATGTTCATCTGGAACAACATCTTCTTCAGCTTGGGCTTTGATGTCCGGGATCACTACAAAGAGCTGGGAGGAGATGCCGCGGCCCATGCTGCTCCCACCAATGACCTGAACGGAGTGCGAGCCTACGGGGCCGTGGACGTGGAGGGGCTCTACACACTGGGCACTGTGGTGGTGGATTACAGGGGCTACCGGGTCACTGCCCAGTCCATCATCCCTGGTATCCTGGAACGCGAGCAGGAGCAGAGCGTCATTTACGGCTCCATCGACTTCGGAAAGACTGTGGTGTCGCACCCCAAATACCTGGAGCTGCTGGAGAAGACTAGCCGCCCTCTTAAGGTACAGCGGCATTCTGTCCTGAATGAAAAGGACGCGCCGGTGGAGCTCTGCTCCTCTGTAGAGTGCAAGGGCATCATCGGCAACGACGGCCGCCACTACATCCTGGACCTGCTACGCACTTTCCCTCCTGACCTCAACTTCCTGCCGGTGGAGGGAGAGGAACTGAACCCAGAGAGCCAGAAACAGGGCTTCCCTCGACAGCATCGCCACCGCCTGGCCTGCCTGCGCCAGGAACTCATTGAAGCCTTCGTGGAACACAGGTACGCTTGGAAATGTTGAAAAAATAGTTTGTACTGCTATAATGAATTGAGATTAGGTCAGCGATTAAAAATCAAAATTTTTATCATCTGCTTTTTTGGTTTTGCACTGGAGCTGACAGGTAGAGGTCTGCAACATGGCGGCATGTCCGCTGGTCTATATTTGAGAGTTTCTTGCGGGAGCGGGCGGGAATAGAGAGCTGTATCTGTAGGAACGGGACACAGACATTGTTCTCTGAACTCTCGTAAACTATACATTTGCCTATAATATATTTTACAGACATCCTAACCTGGGGATGTTTGTGTTGCACGGGAATCTCTGGGATGCCAGCTGGCAGATTGGAAGCACAATGAGTGCTGATTGAGTTCGCAATAAATGCAGCTTCCCTATATTTCCTTTAGTTTGACTGTAAAATGCTTTGATTGAGACTGTTTAGATATTTTAAATTAGGTCTGTAGCCAAGTTAAAATGTTTTTTGTTGCATTTTTATTTTTTTGTGGAAGGCTGGTTAGCCAAATCTACTGTCATATAAAAACACGTGCCCACATGACATAGTCTATGATTTATAAATTCCTGTTTGTGAGTTAGGCAACAAATACATTTGGTGCCTTGCTTGCGGGGATCAGCAGGCGGGAGCGGGACAAACTATGACAGATGTGGATGGGGGCGAGTCGAAATATTACATATTTCTGGGACATAAACTTGCGGGAGTGGGATGAAAAATCTGTCCCGCACACATCTACCGACAAGTAATGGAAGCACTATATTCATGACAGCTGGGATCTTGGAATTTTCCAAATCCAAATTCCACCTAAAAGCTTCCATGCTACTAAAATACTGTGGAAAACGATGGAAGATTACAGTAAGAATGGCCTCCTTTGGCTGCTTGTTCAGAAATTGAACACAGGAAAAGGTAAATGAGCTGGTGCAGTTTGTTAAAGTGACTTTTTTTATACACAATGACCATTTTAATAAACACAAAGTACACTAGTATCTCAGCCCCAGTGTACAACCAAAAATTTATCTTCAGACACCAAACTTGCTGATTCCATCCACCTTTGTATTTTCAGCTACCTTTTCCCACCCTGCATGAAAAGGTCACTTGAGAAGATAATTACTGCTTTACACCATATACAGAGTGGACTGTGATCAGCTGAATTAACTGTGTTAACTGTTTGTTGGCCAAAAGGTATCTGCTTTTTATGAAGATGGCAGCACTCCAGCTGATGCAACAGAAAGCAAACAAGGAAAGCAGGACCGCGGCCTTGTGTGAGGGCCTCAGTGCCGAGAGTGTGTCTGACAGTAAGCCAACTGCAGCAACCGAGGCCTTTGAAAAAGCTTCTGAAGTTGCGACCCCGGCCTTTGACTCGCCGACGTCCTCCGAGTCCACCCTGACGCCCGAAGACACGGCAGACTCTGAGGCAGCCCTGGGGCGTGAAAGTCCCACATCAGAGAGCCAGGAGTCCCCTGCCCTAGAGAATGAGGCAGCTCCCACAGTGACCACCAATGGTACCCATGAACCCACAATTCCACAAAGCCAGAATGGAGGCTGTGACAGTCCTCTGGAGGGTAAGGAGGCTGATGAAACTATTCCAGGACTAGCTCAGGCTAAAGAGCTGGCAGAGTCTTTAGCAGCAGACGATGGATCTGGTATTGGTACGTCTTTCACGCAGCCAAACCTGAGCCACGAGAAACAGGAGCATACAGCTAGCAGAGACATGCATGCAGAACTCCTAGTTTTGCTCAGGTTTACTCCAAGCTTCTTGTTCTGTTTTATTTACTGTTGTCTGTAGAAGTTTGCTGACACCTCCTGGTTCTAAGGAAGCATCACTCAGCTAGTCTAGATGCTCCTGTTCTTTCTCCAAAGCTCATAAAAGAGGAGACTGCATTTTCCTAACTGTTTTGAATATATTATAACCTTAAGTTTTCTGATTTCTGGTCTCCTCTTTCAGTGCTGTGCAGAAGTCTTGACCCTTGTTTCTTTATATTCTGCTTATAAAGGGCCAGAATTTCTTGTATGTTTAATTTGGTCTTCAGAAACCGTTCTCCAGACTTCCATGAAGGGCTTTTAAAATTCTCTCATTTTCTGTCCAGTCCCTGAGCCAGGCCAGTTTCAGAGGAATGTTTAAGACAGAAGATTCCTGATGATCAGATGAGATCAGTATACAGTAACCCCCAGTTTTATGCGGATCAGGAGTTGTGGAATCATTTCAGACTCTGATTTATTTATATATATTTTTTTATCAAACTCCAAAATAGTGTTCTGGGACCATATTTGGGGATATATTTTGGGTTTACGCTATAACACAACACTACAGTTTTTCACTATATGCGGGTGCCCTTGGAACATAAATGTACTGGTGGTGCTGAATGCTGACTGGTTGAAACAACTTTGCATCATGTCACAGTAATATATTTGTTTCCAGTTTAATCTACTCAATACACCAAAGATAAGGCAGTTTGACAGACACAAATGCGTATTTTTGCACCAACCGGGTGATTCAAAGCTAAATATAAAGAAATGAAGGGTGTATCAAGACGTTTGTACAGTAATGTACGTGTCTGCATGCTTTTACTTATTTATGAGGTTCAATTAACGAATCTGGTGATCTATTTACTAATGGTGTGTGGTATTAACTGATGGTGATGGTGGGAGTTATACTGCTGATAATCATTTGACCTGGTACATGCTAATCGTATTTTGAGGTGCCTCATTCACTGGTGTGCAATTCCTGGTTTGGCCCCTATGTGATGCTAAGTTACACTCGTCCTCTAATTTGCTATCATAAGGTCACTACACTCCTGATTATCCTTTAGTTTAAAAATTTGAGCTTTGTGTCTTTTCCACATGCAGATTTAAATGATATTTTAAGGTTTTGTGTGTTCATACATGCTAGGGCTGGGCTCAAAGAATCGATTCACTGATCAATATCGATTTCTCGTTCAAAAAATACGATATCGATTAAAAAAATTCATGGATCGATCTTTTCCTGTGTTGCCACTACTGCTCGCGACCGTGTAAGTAAATTTATAAAACACTCACTCCACTCCTGTGGATCAGCTGGGCGGATAGTGGCTCAGTGGTTAGAGCACTCGCCCTGCGATCAGACTGTCGTGGGTTCGATCCCCAAAACCGACGGCAACCTCTCAGGTACTGAGTGCGGTACAGTCCTCACACGCGCAGAGTGACGGTCCGCTGCTTCACTCGGTGAACGGGTTAAATGCAGAGGAGGAGTTTCGTGCTGTTCACACTGTATACAGTGGTGTGTTCACGTAGATCACTTTCACTTTTTCTCCAGAAAATCTTTTAATACCTGAAGAGTAAGAGAGTCTGATCAGTCAAGCAGAATTTCCTAGACTGTGGTTGCTGAGCTACTGTTGAAAATTTTAGCCAGTTTTTATTGTTATTCAACCAATTTTATGGTTACAGTTGTTCAGCCATTTTTGTGGCTAACATTTCATTGTCATAGACATTTTCAAAAAAACTAACTCCATCATTGTTTTAAATGTAAGAAATTAAATAAAACCTGGAAGTTTTTTTTCCTAAATTCTTTTAATTCGTGACTCTCCCTCTCTCCCTGTTCCTCTCTCACACACACACGCATTCACACACTGTTCCTGTTAGTTATTCATGTTCATGTGCAGCAGTTTTTTAAATTTAAACAGACAATATTATTATGTTGGATTGGATGAATTATAAAATAAACACTTATTGGAAAAGTTTACTGTCCACAGGTAATATTGCAGTACAGTCCGTCAGCATAGGGTTATCCTCCACTCAAGGCCATGTATAACCAAGCCAAACTAGTATTAAGACGAAGATATCTGTAAATAAATCGATATTGAATTGGATCGAGAATCGAATCGAATCATGACCTTGTGAATCGGAATTGGATTGATTCACGAAATTGGCAACAAAACCCAGCCCTAATACATGCCATGTAATCCCAATAAATGGGAGGAGAGGTGGTCTGCTTTGTTGGCTGAGTAATGCCTCCTGGACAGAAGCAGCCACATACACGTGTGTTAGGTTTTTTCTGTTTTGGATCACGTTAAAAGGAGAAAAAAATACACTTTAAATGTGTTTTCTCTCAAAACTGTAAGAATCTGTCACAGAAATGTATTGCCCAGACTTATCCATGCATAAGTAGGAATTTTCCCGTTTTGATTTCATGAATGTTGAATACGAGAAAAAAAAAATCCTTTCTTAACAGTCAGAATGTGCCAACATCAGAATAATTCTATTTTGAAATCTATATTTAGCTTACCCTACGAATGAAGTCTTGTTTTTTCCTATAGAGTTCTCATGCAGGTTACATGCTCATATTTTTACCAGGAGTTTGATTGACATGACCCTTAACCCTTACATGTCTGCATACATGCAATTGATCAAACCGTGCATTCTGTGTTCTCCAAACAGACCCCAAAAGCCGAGAAGTTGTCCTCAACGCTTGCAAAGCTGTGGGCTCCATCAGCAACACTTCCTTTGACATTCGCTTCAACCCAGATATCTTCTCCCCAGGTGAAGAGCAGGAAAGTTTCATCTCTGTATCTGTCGTGTGATATGAACCGCAATAACTGTTCACACCTTTACCTTTCAGGTGTTCGTTTCCCAGAAGAGAGTGCCGAGGACATCAAGAAGCAGAAGCAGCTTCTGAAAGATACTGCTGCTTTTCTGGTGTCCTGTCAGATCCCCTCTTTGGTGAGTGACCCAAACAGCATTCATACAAATGTAAAAAAAAAAATTAAAGCCACTGGTTACTGATTGGGTATTTATTTATTTATTTTTTATTTTTTTATTGTTGTTGCTTTTTTTGCCTCATTTACCAAGTTGCCAAGTGATATGATGTCAGCCTGTAACTACAATGTTCACACCTAGATTTTATGACTGATGTGGTTATTTCATTGGCCTGTTGTCCTTCCCAGATAGAAAAGGTTTTTGACATGCAGTAGCAGTTTAACTTACCCTTAACTTTGTGGTTTAAATGGCTGTATAAATTTCCATTTTCTTTTTAACATGGATGGGCAAATAAAAATTGTGTGTGTGTGTGTGTGTGTTACAAAAAAATGTTTTCCTGTGTAGGTAAAGGACTGTTTGGACCACACTGCTCTGCCAATGGATGGAGCAACGTTTACAGAGGCCCTCCATCAGCGTGGCATCAACATGCGCTACCTTGGCAATGTGCTCGAGTTTGTAGACAAGATGCCTGCCAAACCACAGCTCGAGCATGTCTATGTAAGTTAAGGATCCCAAACCTGGCAGAAGATATTTTTTCTGAGTAAAATATGCATGTAATTTACTTTAAATTATTTGCCTTTTGCAGAGAATAGGAATCATGGAGCTCATCACAAGATGTACTAAACATATCTTCAAGACCTACCTCCAGGTGAGCCCTTATCACAACATTTCTGTAAAAAAAGGAAAATAGCGTTTTATGGGTCTGATTCAAACATCTCATGTTTATTGTATCTGTGCTTGTATGTGTAGGGGGTGGAACTCTCAGCACTGTCTGCTGCAGTGAGCCATTTCCTGAACTGCTTCCTGAGCTCTTTCCCAGACGCGGTGGCCCACCTGCCAGCAGACGAACTGGTGTCCCGGAAGAAGAACAAGAAGAGGAGAAACCGAGTGCCTGGAGGGGGAGACAACACAGCCTGGGCCAGCGTGACGCCCAGTGAGCTCTGGAAGAGCATCGCATCGGATGCTCTCGGTTACTACCACTTCACTCTACAATGGTGAGGCATTTTGAAGAAGGTTCTGTGGCAGAAATTCAAGTCAAATTAAACTTTGTCATCTCACCTATATAACAAGTTTACAGTCAAAAGAGATTGTACAGGTTTTATAACATCAGTGTCTGACCTCTTAAATACTCTACAAACTGAATGGGCACAAGTTCCCACAGATGTAATTCTGTGCTTTATATATGCAAGTGATCAAAGGAAAGCAGTCATATCAGTGAAAGAAATGACTGAAAGGTCTTCCAAATACACACCTTAACTGTACCTTAACTGTACTGTTTGTGTTCTCTCAATAGTGACAGTGTGGACCAGGCAGTGGAGAAGTACGGCCTGCAAAAAATCACTCTCCTGAGGGAAATTTCTGTCAAAACTGGCATTCAGGTAGCACTCACTTATTGATCTGTCTGTATCCTCTCTGTGTGCTGGATGTTCGGTCTCATCTGTAGTGACGCGTCACTTTCTCCTGCCCTTGCAGATCCTGATAAAAGAGTACAACTTCGACAGCCGCCACAAACCCACCTTCACAGAGGAAGACATCCTGAACATCTTCCCAGTTGTAAAGCACGTCAACCCCAAAGCCTCCGATGCCTTCCACTTCTTCCAGAGTGGACAGGCCAAGGTCCAGCAAGGTACTGAAACTGCTAAATTAACATTTATCTAGAAAGTGGGACAAGCAAAATAAAAATCCTGCTTAATTAACCAACAAAATTTTGTAGATAAATACATTTACAAAAATTTAGCAACACATCCTTTCATTCATCTCCCACATAAACTCGGAGAGGAATTTATACAGTAAACCATATCGTTCCTACAAAGCGATACAGACGCATACATAATGCATCATAACAAATAAACACACAGTATATTTTCACCTCGCTACTCTTCAATATATTTATAGCTGAAATGTGTCTTTCTAATTTATGCACACATTTCAACTGTCTATTCCTCAAAGGATGTGGCTCCTAATGAATTCCAGTAATTATTGCCATCTGACAAAGGATTTTTAGCAGTAGCCTTTAAATGTAGATCTGATGAGGCCGGTACAGAGATGCTGTGTTTTCATGTTTTGGTGAACAGTGGTTTTTGAATG
>JBBMFX010000001.1:19632062-19652065 GCA_037832545.1 Rhabdalestes septentrionalis | reverse complement strand
GTGTGCATTAATAGCTGTTATGTTTAATTAAGTTTATTAAATATAGGAAAGCAAGTAAGTATACTTTACTTTTGCACGCAATTTCCCCCTCAGACGCTGTGCTGAAATGGCAATAATGCGCGTAAATGGCGATAATGCGCTTGTTTTATAGGCAAACCCGATATTACAAAACCGATAACCGATTATGGTAAAATGCTTAAATCTTGGGAAAAGTGTCCCTAAACCGATATATCGGTCGATCTCTAATGGGAAGTGTTTTTTTTTTTTTTTCCCCCAGAGATCGGCTATTATTTGGGAACATGCCGGAACCTCTGAGTCTCATTTCTCCTCGTTTATCCTCAGAAGCGTTATGTGAGAGGTGCTTCACTGGGCGTCTCGCGCTCTGGTGCGCTGCGGTGCTGAAGAAACTCTAAGTTTGTAATACTGACAATAAAAAAATAGCAAAGTAATAGTCTAAAGACCTTTTGAAGTGCAGAGAGCCAGTCCAGTTTTAACATGCACTCATTGCTTGCGGCTTATCTAGATGGGGCAACCACCAATCCCTGGGAAACTTCATAGTTAAATAGGGCTCAGTGAGAGCTTCCTCCTTTATCTTTTTCTCGAGGTGTGGCCTTGTCTACCTGTATCTACTCATTTTCAGTTTTGTAAAGGATCATATCTTCAGTAGACATGAAGTGTGTAAGTGATGTTTGTCATACGTGATCACACTACTGCATGCAGTGTGAACAGCATAACATTTTTCTTTGCGTTTAACCCATTGTCCTTGGATTCGAGCCCATTGCTTTTCAATCACATGGGCAACTCCCTAACCACTAGGGAGTTTTTAAAACAGTAAACTAATGCACTAAGCGCATACACAGCATTTAGCAAGCACATTATTGTAACCCTAACGTTTAGTCAACTATTTGGGGGCAGCCCTATCTTATGCTGTTTTTTTAATTTTGTAATTTTGTGAAAATGCATTGTCTGTCTAAGCTTAAAAATAGCCTAAGTCTCAGTGGAGTCAGTATTACAGGCATGCTTGTTTACACATGCAGCTAACAGTATTTTTTATTTATATGGCACCTCTCTCAAACTCAAGGTTGCTTTACAAAATAGGTCAAATATAGAAAATACAGCATATGATGGGCAGAAGTAGACAAAACATATAGTTCAAATTACAACTACACACTGTCACATAATACTTCTTACGGGCATAATAGCAGTTAAGTAATGAACTGTGGTGTTTATTTCACACAATTGGTGATACTGCATACATGTTGCTTGCTTGTTTTGTCTAAAGAGGTGCAGTGTTCAAGGTTGATTTGAAATAACATTAATAACATTAACTTTGCTTTTCTTGCTGGAATCAACAAATTCACATGGTCATGTTAAGCAGTCATGTGTTTAGATGGGTTTTTTTTAAAGTCAGGTGTTTGATTGTGCAACACTTTTAAAAATGTGAGGCACAACAAACCTAAGTGTGGGTGAACCTCGGTTGCCGTTGGTCCCACACCCATCCCTGGCTGAGCTGAGAAGAGCATAATTGTCTCTCTTTGGCTGGGTAGGATGGCCCCACTTTGCTCCACCAGCACGGATGTCAGTCAGCATTCTCCTTCAAGTGCTGTCCAAGTGCTGTTCTCCTAAATCTGTCCAATGATGTTGCGTTAGCAGCAGTTTGATGCAGAGGCTGGATTCATGTGACTGGGTGAAAGCACGTGCTGGTGTTGATGGTGCCAATGTGGTGTTATGTGATGGGGGAAGTACTTGGGTGGAATTGGAGACAACTAAATTGGGCAGAAAGTCCCAATGTGTTAAAACAAAATCTCAAGCTTGTAAAGTAATAATTGGAACTATTCATGCAAGAGCACATTAACTATACCATGCATACTGCAAGAGATAATTTAAAAGAAAATTATTCACTCAGCATTATGACTATCTTGTAGTATTGTCAGATATTGCTGGGAAACAATACTCTTCATCTCAAACATTTCCTTGCTTGATCTGTTTTCTGTTGCGCCCAGGGTTTCATACTTTACAATCTGCTATCATAAATGCAAATTTTCTGTCTGTAAGAATATAAAATCAGTCTTTTTCCAAGTATCACACTGAAGTTAAATTTCAGTACTGTGTCTGAATCATGTGGTGCTTATTGGATTGTAACTGCTGACAATGACAAAACTCAGAATTAGTGCTTGCGTAAAAGGTTAGAAAGCAGTCATTTTTCACCTGGACTGGGCTGAAATACTGTGTCCTTTTGCTCATTTTAAACCTAATCTTATTTCTTGGTTGTTTTATCCAAATTATGCAGGATTTTTTTGAAGTAGCTGTTTTCTATTATCTCAATCCCCCTAATGGCAATTTCATGCTTTCGTGATTTTGCAGAAGTATGAATAAAGGGACAGTAATAGTGACAACCGTGACATTTGCATTGGGTGACATGACAGTAGTGCTATTGTGATGTATCCTGCAGCAGTGTTTCTGGAAGTAGGTGTGGCAGGTGTGTGCTGGCCTAAACCGATTGGCATGTTTGCACATGTTCCTGTGCTGTGGGTGGTGGGTGCCAGCTCCTGATGGGCGGTGGATGAATCTGCCGCCAGCCAGGCGGTGGGGTGCCTGTCACAAGTATGGATTTAATCTGCAGACTGTCAGATGAATGAGCTTTAGGCCCTTCTGCTGTTTTTTGGGGACTTCACCCCACGAGCTGCACTGCAGCCTCAATCTCACTGGAAATCAAGCCTGGGGCCGTGTCACACCTTGCTGTGGTGAGAGTAGAACAGGCCATCACAAGGTCAGAAGTTACCAAAAATATTGCAGAATACAGCAGAACATTCAATGCTGGAGATTTTATTGCTGCAACAGGGAGAGAAAAGGAAATAACTAAAAAAGAAACCCATGTACAACATCTAACTCTCAAAGGATTCATTTGAAAAAACTGGTTGCAGTGTCAATCACTTAACTTTGAAAATTTGCCCTGGTCAGACTGGGCATAAAAATCTATTTGAGCTTTCTACTTTCATCTTCTATGTACATTAAACCCCTGCTTATCACTGGAGTTCCAATCCGCAAATATGTGATGTAGTAAAAAAAAAAAAGAAGGTAAAAATGCCGTTTTATTTTGTAAACCATAAATATACCACCAGAACGCTTTAATTTTATTTTAAACGGCGCTTAATACTTTACCATTAAAGAAGGTAAACCCGTATTCATACTGTACATTTTACAGTGTTATAATTCATGCACAGGCATTTTCTTTTGTATGCGCTGTAGTTTTCATTGGTTTAAGCAAGTAAATACAGTAATAAATGAAATCAACTTGGTCATAAATACATTACTTTTTTTTTTGGTAAAAAATACAAAAACATTTGAGACACTCCACGAGGGAAATCCTGGGCAGCAGCCAGTTCCCTCGTCCTTGTGCTGATAGTTTATGTTTGGGGTGCCGCTGAGCAGCATAGGTTCTTGTCGTTCAGGTGTCTGATTGCTTAAACAACCAGCACGAGGACGAGGGGCCGTGGCAGACGAGGCCTCTACTTCACCAACTGCATAAGTGCGTAGGGGTTTCAGTGAACAATTATTAGTTATTTTCTCAGAAAATATCCATGAGACTGAATATATTTTTTTAAAAATCACCGAGTTCCAGAGTAATCATATTAAAAAAGTGACAGACATTTCTGAATGGCCAAAGAAGTATTGACCCTTAAAACCAGGCGAAACGGTATTCTTTTCTCTTGACAGTGGAACGCTATGTACGGGTGTATAATGAGGAGTGTAAAATGAGCTAGAAACCAAGAGAGTAAACTGTTACTTTTAATATCCAAGCTAACTTGTAACAGAGCTTGGGAGGTAGCTAAAGGTAGACCAATAAAAACAGGCACAATGAACTGGGTGTGTTACGAAAGAGAAAATGAGACGAACAGTCTTAGACAGGCAGACCTGTTTTGTCAAAGATGAAAAGAGGAGGGTTAAAATAAAAACAGTGACTTTCTCTCCAGTGTTCTTTTGTTCATTTGTCTAAATATCCATACAGACTAACGTAATACTGTAAAATACTGTAAATATATATATACATGCATGCATGCATGCGTGTGTGTGTGTGTTTTGCCATATTACCCATCATTGTGCTTCAAAAGATGTATATTTTCTAAAAATAAAAAAAAGTTATGTATATTTTGTCACTCATGTCCACCACACCTCAGTCTCTCATTTACATTCTTTCATCAGTGAAAAAAAACAACAGCTAGCCATCAAGGTGTATCCTCTGTAACTTTGTGTTGTTTATAGCTCCGTTTCACTGTTTTAAAATCAGAGTATTTTACAGTATTATGTTTGTGGGATGTGAAACCAAGTACTGCATGTTTACTGAGGCTGGATGGAGGTTGGGAGCCTCTGCTTTAGAGTATGGGATGGTTTTCCAGACAGGGATTAAGCTTTTACTTACTTTTTTTTTTTTGGTGGAAAATCCCAGTTTAGAACTCAGCAGTGCTGGACTAGACTTAATCCCTGTCTGGGAAACCAGCCCCTTATGATGGAACATTAACAGTCCAGCTCTTCCTGAGGGTGATATACGGGGCTCTGTCACTTGGTGGATGTAGTTCTCTGCTCCAGTGTCCAGTGCTGGGGGTCTTCATGCCAACGCTTGGCCCTGGGTATTGGCTTCCCTGAGTCTTAGAGCATCACATTGTGTTTTCAGTGCAGTTGTACATACTGTATTATACAAAAGTGAATTGCCAGCAATGAGTGTGCCTTAAAGGAGCTAACGCGCTTGTTCAGAAAGTATGCTTTACCTTAAAAAGTATATATCGGAAGTCCTCAATCCAGTTTCTGAAGTAGAACTTTAATTGCTTGTAGTTGCAACTGAATGACAACATAATGATATACCTACCAGTAATGACCAAAACCAGGGACTGAACCTGAATGCAAAGTCTGTATTTGGAAACTCTGTTAGACACTAGTGCTGTCAAATTATTTTCAGGGGGTTGTCAGTAATTTTGAAAATTCCAGATTAAACAAGCGCGTAGTGCTGACCAGCCAGACCAGAGTGCTACCCTGCAGGCTAGGAAGGGAATAAGGACGTGGAATGTAAAACGTGTAGGTGTAATGTCCCTCTTCTCCCACCTACTTATGAATGTGTCTGTAAGCGTCTCAGGTCCTCATGTAAACAGTCGTGTACAAACATATACAAAACAAAAGCCAAGAAACAAAACAAAGCCTTTGTGCAATGTCTTCACTAGCATAGACTGCTTAAGAGGAGTGGCCTCTGTGAGCTTCCCTCAAAAAAATAAATATATATTCCCTCTTACACACACACACACACACACGGCTCAATCACACACACACACACACGGCTCAATCACATGCTGCGCATGCACATGACCAGCCAGGGAGATTGGGTGGGGGATATATCAAATTGTTTTGTTTTACACATTAAGCTCCAAGCCAGTACTGTACTGAAGATTTACATATCAAAACACATCTTGTTCCTGCACGAAAGGGACAGATTAAATAATGCAGATAAAATAAAAAATATAAAGTAATTGCAAAGAGCAATCTTATATTATAATCAAAATGTAAGGAGCAAATCAGTTGTATATCATGTCCAGGCAGTACCTTGCTCAAGGGTACCTCATTGGTGCCACTTGCAGTCCTGGGATTAAAACCCACAGCTTTCTGACTGCAGGGTGACTTTCTAACCACTGGGCCACCAGCCGCCTCACGTGTGTATGACACCACACCAACACCACCCCCTCTAAGGCTTGACCCAATGATGGCAGCAAATAACTTTTCTATAGGTCTTCCTACACTGTAGCTAGTGTTATCTGAAAATCACTTGCAATTAACGTACGTTCCAAGTAGCTCTGAAATGAAGTAATTTGTCTTATTCCTCTATTCAAGTACTGGTGTTTGTATTTGTGTACCATTACAGATCACAAGTCCTGACATAATTCTACTGATGCTGCAAGGCAATACAGTGCCTTTCCAAATGTTTGAACAGTTACACTGTTGTGTTGATTTATTTGTTGGCAGGTAATCTATTGAATCTCTTTTTATGGGATGCACACCAGTGTGTTGGTCTTTCTCTTCAGACTGAGTGGGGTTGTATAATATTACCAGTTTGTGCCTATTCCATAGTAATCACTAAGCCAGGTCTTTAAGAGTAATTGATAAGTCAAGTAGTCTTGATGACCCCAGTTTAAACAGCCCTAGTCAGCTACTATAATAATGGTGTGTGGAACTGATGCTTTGTGTCTTGCTGTGTGTGTACTGCTGAAACTGGAAACCAGTAGAAATTCCTCTTGGTTGGTCCTAGTCACTGGTCAGAGGACACTGTGTGTCTGCTTATTCAGCAGAGCAGTGCAGGTGCCTTTTGTCAGAGAATGATCAGGTAAAAGGAGACTGTTCTCCTGCAGTTTCTCTGTGTGTGTGTCCAGGATAAAGGGAAGAGAGTGTTCTGGCTTTCATGAAAGGCTTTTTATGACGGCTGTGTGTTTTCATGTTGAAGCTGCAGGTGAGAACAGCCTATCTCCTCGTTCTGTTTACTCAGAGGTTATCACCTCCCCAGCCCTCACATACACACACTCAAGCACACCACAGTCCTGTGATGCCACAAGCTAGTACATCAAGGCACCTGGCTTACACACAACAATCTTTTTTCAGTTTCTATAGGTGGTTGTAAGAAATAATCTCAAAATAATTCCCTGCTTTGAATAAAGCTGCAGTCACTGCGGTGCAAGTTATTGGCTGTGTAGCTTTAAGATGGAGGGATGCTGCACTGTGCCTGCCTGGCTGTGATGATGTGGATGCGGAAGTAAGCCGAGAGGAAATGATGTGCACTAGAAGTGCCTCTCCGAAAGAGATGAGGTAATGGTGGTCACATGCTCACTCTCGCTTGTTCTCTCTGCACCCCATCTCCTCCACGCTGGTGCCCCCTCCTCACCTGGAAGTTATTGAGCGCTCGCTGAGATCACCTCCTGAGAGTTAGATTGAGTCAGTTTGGAAAAGAACTGGCCCATACCAACCTTTTCTTACTTGCTTTTAATAATGACATTTACAGTTTAGTGCATTTGATTAATCAGACTTTCTGAATGGAATTTCTCATCTTCTTCCACACTTACCATCATGATCTGAGGAGGAGGGGTTTTTTCACACATTCTCAAGCTTTCTCAGATATAGGCAGTTGGTTGAATGGAGATTTTTTTTTATATTTTAGACTCCCTTTCCATCCACATTCTGCTTCATAACATGCCGTTCCAGACGTAAAATTTAGAAAAGCACTGCTGAGTGAGCTCTTAGTAAAGTGAAGGGGTGAAAGAAGTGAAGGGTATCTTTTGTTCCTCGTTGTCTGGTTATTGCTAGCTCCTCGGTGTCTCTGCCCACTCATGTCCATCACGCCTCTTCCATTTGTCTGCCTCCTCTGTGGTTTCCATGGTTACTAGCCAAAGCTATCAGCTCAGTGTTGCTTAGACACTTTTTTTTCTTTTCGGCTGCAGATCTTTTGTTTGCTCTTTTTAGAAAATCGGAGGTCCTGGGACCCTTTGAGAGCTACAGAAGGATTTTATTTTATTCACTCGAGTGAAGTGACCTCAGAGGTCTTGCCTCATTTCTTTGGACAAGCATGGCGTTTTACTTTCTGTATGTCTTCATTTGTCTGAATCAAGCCTTTTATTTTTCAGTCAGTAACAACTAAGTTGCTTGACCTGTACCTAATGACTATTATATAGCATTTGTCCTACCTTAACTAATATTGACAGATATTTGCAGATATTTTCACTGAAATGTGTGTGTCTATAGAGATGGGGATAGATAGTTACACACACACACACACACACACACACACACACACACACACACACACAAAAATAACATTTAATGTAAATGCAATTCTCATCTCTTTCTGACACTCTGCTACTTGCAACTTAAATTTTGTTTTTGGAACTGCTGGAGGTTAGAGGATAAAATGAGCACAACATGTGAGCAAACTATTATTTTCACCAGGACACACTACTTATTTTTTCAGTTGGGTAGATGCTGAGACTCACAAAGATCCTTTGTAACCAGACTAAGTTTCTGCATTGGAGTTGTTCATATATTTGCAGCGTTGTCCTGAAATGACATTCTGATCTCAAAATAATATGTGAAGGAAAAATGCTAAATGCTTAAAGCTGAATAAACTACATACTTTTTTATTGCAACATTGAAAGTGGATCTGCATATAAAGGATTTGTAAGATAATCATTAAAATAAACTTTCATATTTGCCTTAAAGGCTGAATCTGAGACTCCTGGCCAGACAGCATTTTAGCCCATAATGATTTACATCGGACAAAAAATGTCCGTGTATAGACAGAAAAGTAAGTGCCTATTTGATTTACCATCACATCCATGCTTTTGTCTCCTCACAAGTAGAACATGTTTAAAACTATTATTTTGCTATTATTTTTTTCCTACTTGAGCTCTTACCTAGCTGAATTTACAGTCAACTCTGGCACTCAAAGCCCTTTTGCATACTTTAATGTCCAGTCGTATAGTACACACCAGCTTGATCTGGACCACAGAGAACACAAGAATACATTCTGTGAAGTAGTGATAAGGCAGATACAGATAAGACTAATATCTTGGAGAAATAAACTGAGTATTTCCTAGGATACCTAATCTTGAATGTGGATCAGCCATGCGTATCCTAATGTCTAATGTGGAAGGCTGTAGTTAAGTCAGATTTTCTCATGTAAAATTGGTATTAAGCTTATGATTTAATGCTACACTGCTGCATTTAAAGCATTTTAGAGACATAGGAAAAATACATGCTTACAATTTTATAAATAATCTTCCAGCATATGAATGGGGGGGGGTCTAAAGCTGAAGGCTGTACAGGGAGTCATTCAGATCTGGGATCTAAAATAAGTTTATACTGCAATCAGTTTGACTTAATTGTGGTGGTGTTTTAAAATGACATACTTACTGTTCATAATTAACATGCGGTGTACCAAATTATGGAATGCTGGTATGCTAAAATAACCCAGCTCACATGCTTGTATGATTCCCTCAAGAGTTCAGCCGTCTCTGTTGTAGTACTGCAGTCTGTCACATGAGCACTTACCTCGCACTGGCCATGGCTTTAATGAGTGGTTTTGCTGTCAGAGGCTGCAGCAGTGAGCTCACTTGATGCTGCTGGATATCCTGCCTCTGAACAGTAACTCTTAATACAGGAGTCACCAGAACCTCAAATCTCCGACTCTCCAACTACAAGGCCTGTTGATGTTCTTAAATTCAGGATATGGAGACACCCACTTTTTATGTCATTCTTACTGGATTCTCATTCTGTTGTTTTAATGAATGTATTTTTGTGTTTCATTCTCTGACATATTCAAGTTAAAAAGGAGTAATGAAGCAGTGAAGCATTGATCTGCCTGTTGTGCCCAAGCTACAGTTCTTTGTGGATCTGTTTCCTCTTTTGTGAATTCAGTCTGTCAGCACATTGCCAGGAAGAGGTTCTACAGGAGAGCCATTTCTCAGACAGCCTGCTTTGTTTTCTCCAGCTGTCAGATCAGTCTTAAGATCTCTTTAAAGAAACGCCACATACAGTAGTGATTTTTTTTCCCACATTGATTTTACTGAAACTTTAAAATAAGACCAGAGTGAGTAAATACAAATTGCCTTATGAATTATGATTTTTAAGTACACTGTGTTACTTGTGGAGGCACAGTATTACTTGTACTTCCCATCAGAATCCTGGTTTGACTCAGTTTGTACTTTTTATTATAAAAGGACTTTCACAAATCCAAGCAATGGCTGAAGGAATTGAGAAATCGGGAGCCAAACCTCTGTTCTCCATATTAGCTCACACTGTTGTTTCTTGATATTTTTTTACTGCTGTCATGTTTGTTTGCATTTATTTCGAGGTGAACTTGATTCTCATGTAGAAAGATGCTTCTGTTTCGTGCTTAGAAGAATATCTGCATTTGCAAAAATAAATTTTGGTGGATGGCTTTCTGAACCCTCATATGGTCTTCGTTTTTTTGGTTACACAGGGGGTCCTCCTGGGTCTGGTGGACCTGTTGGTTTTTGGGGCTTTTAATTCAACATATTCAAACTATTTTGTTAAAATTCTCAGCAAATGTTTACTTCATCCCATTTGCAAGTAATATAAACAAAATCATGTAGAAATTTGGACCCTTTACCTTTGTTAAATCACATTTATGCATAGAAGTGCCAGTCATTTTTCTTTTTTTTTATTTTTATTAAAATGTAGCAAAATAAGGAAATGCATGATAAAACAGGCATAACTGGAAAATAATTAACAAAAGTAAAAAATGAATCAAGTTTTCATAACTATAGTGTGCTATTTATTGGAATTCCATTACAAATGTAGCCTACTCTTGATGGGGTATGGCATGAAGGGGTCAAAAACGACTTTATGTCTTGTGCATGAGTGACTGCTACTAGTGTAAGTCCTGGTATCATCAGAATCACAATGGCAGCTGTCAGGGGGAGGGGGTCATTTCTTGAGCCATCTTTTGACATCCATACACTGTTATTTGCAAGCTGCTGACAGTATGGCCCAATAACTGCCTGGTCCTGAGGCTCTTTTATACCTCAGAGCTGGCTGATCCTCATCGTTCTTTCAGGGTCGGAATGATCCTCACATTATGAAACTTTCTCCTCTGCTTCTCCATCAAAACCCTCTGCCTCTTCCTATATTAACTGTAAGGTTTCTCAACATGGAATAGCTTTATCATCTTGATCAACCGTGGTGTGGAACCACACAGACAGAGAGATTTGTCGTGTCAAGTCCCCAAGATTCATGTGAATGTTTTCGGATTTATGTTCCTTACAGAAAATGAGCCAAGGACAATGAATCTAAATTCGAAAAAATAATTATTTGAAATGTTTTTTTGTCAAGCTAAAAACTGAAAACGGGTCCCACAGACCCGAAGACCATACAAGGGTTAAATGCATAAAGCAAATAAGTTACTAGTTAACTACTTCTCTTATCTGTACCTCACATACTTTTGCCATAATGAGTTTTTTTATATTTATTTACCCTGTAGCAATCCAGGCTTTTTTTTCAGTCATTAAAGAGGTCGGTCTTGTCAAAGGGATGTTTTCATGTAATGTTTTCCCCGACTTTCGACCAGCAAAATCGAAATGTATAAATTCTAATTTCAAATGTGTCTGCTAGACATGTGTCCTCCCCCTTTTGTTGTCAGTAAAGGGAGAAAAATGAGAATCTCTTTAGCCTTTTTCCACTGCTGGTTTTAAATAGATTCTGCCTGGTCTAACAAGAAGTAATTATTCTCTTTGTTTTCAGAAATCGAGCAATAGCTGATTACCTTCGTTCCAATGGATATGAAGAGGCCTATTCGGTTTTCAAGAAGGAGGCGGAACTAGACATGGTGAGCATGCAGGGGGACACCCCTCCCAAACCCCCTTCCTAAAATAGTATCTCACCAAAGCCTGAACAATATTGTTTAATTTAGAGAATTTTCCTACTTGACTGATGCCAGCATTCAAAGCTTTGACTGAGGGCACAAGCGCTGAATTAATAAGATGCGATGAGATATTTCTGAAGCCTGGCTGAGGCAAAGCATGAGTGATAATAATGAGTGATAAACGCACACCAAGGTCCTTCTTAATTAACACTTTGCAGTCTTGGAGAGTGTCTCAGCAAAATGCTCTGTGTTGTGGTTTTGTACTGAAATACTAGAAGCCCCAGGACCAGTGTTTTTATTTTTTAGCTCAAGCAGTAAGTTAAATTTTTTTAAGCATTCATTTCCATCCTATAGGAAACACTATGAATAATTAATGTGGCCAGATAAGCTCATTTGAGGATAATCTTGTGTCTGCTAGTGGTGCTGGACGAAAAACAATTTAATTAGCCAGAATGCTAGTAATTCTGTTCATTCAGCTGTAAAAATGTAGTAATTTATGAGAAATTATTGTTTTTCACATGAATATTACCAAAAATGCTAGGTAAATCTAAAGAATAAATAAAAACATTACAGAGTAATTAGGGATTTGATGTTCGGTATATCAGTATGTTCCCTGTGGAAGGTCAATATTGCTTGCAGATTCCATCTAATTAAATTGGATCAGAATCTGCATTAAGAATTTTCCTAATCTTAGCAACAGCTGGAGGCATCAAGGAGAAATCCGGAACCGAACCTGCGTTCTCATCATCAGCTCAAAGAAAATCTGCTTTTTTTTTTACAAGCAAAACATATCTTAAAACTTAGTACTGCTTTCTCATTTATTCGAATGTTAATTTACTAGCAGAAAGAACCAACACATTAAGTTTTGGAATTGTTATCAAATATTGATTTTAAGAATCTTATTTAGGTAGTTTTAGTTTAAGTTTGTATTTAATATACTATAATTGTATTTAATATACTTTATTTGCCATGGCACACCCCTTGTTGTTAAGGCATTAAACTTCTGCTACTGCTAGCAGAAAGGTGGTAAACCTTTTGCACACTGCTGTATGTATGTTATTGTGTGTGAAAGGTTTAGAGTTTTTTTCCCTAATTCTCAGGATTAGGAGTGAGTTAGGGCTGGAAGCAGGTGACTGGTGTGAGCGCTTTGCACAGAGTCAGCTCTGAGCTGATGGTCTCAGACTGTAGTGATTAAAGCTTGGCAGTGGCACTGAGCTCATATTTAGCCATTAGCCATCGTGTGCAGCAGAGGGACCAGGCAGATGGCAGATCAGACCCCAGTGCAGCCCTAGAACGCCCCTTTCCTCAGAGACTCAGTGACACGACCCCCATCACTTCCTCCTCATCACAGAGGCGGCAACTGTTCTGGACACCTCTGATTCGATTTCAGCTGAGTGCGCTCGTACACCCTTTATCTACCTTTATGGGTATTTCCTCCTTTTTTTTTGTCTGAAGTGGTTGGCATCTTCTGTGCATCTTTTCAGTTTTGGTTAAGAAATCACTGGCTTTAATCAAACCGTTAAAATACATATTGTTTGAGATTCTTCTTCTTCACGTAAGCGGGGTATTAATATGTACAGTTCTCTGTGTCAAAAGAACCCACTTGTAGCCCCCAGCTCAGTTTGCAGCCATGCATATTTAAGCACACATACGGGATGATTGTGTCAGTTGAAAGAAAACACAATCATGTTTTTTTTTCACTGGGAGTGTGAGCAATGATCATTCACAGATGAATGAAGCCAAACGTCATGCTTATGTATGCTGGTTCAATTCTCTGACTTTATTAATCTGTATAATCCAAACTATATTATGTTTGCCATGCTTTTGTAGTCTATATTTGATATTCACAAACTTGCTGTTTTGTGTAAGAAAAAAACACAGCTTAGATTTAGAAGTACTACCCATCAGATTTGCATATGCCAATGTAAGTAGGCAGTTGTATCATAAAAAAAACCAGTTGTCCCTGGAAATTTTGTGAGTATAAAAACAATTCTGTCTGGAAAATAAATACTCTACATATGTGCTCGTATTTTAGGTTAAGATTTTTTGACCTTTGGTAATGGTTTATTTTTTAAGCTTCGAAGTGCTGCCATGCACCCTGGAGTTAATATTTCACAGTGCAGTGTTTCTGTAATTGTAATCTTGGGAAGCTGTCTTTGTCTGTGAGAGATTAACTCATGTGAAGGGATTTGGAGAGAATTTACAGTTTCCTCGGGGTGATGGGTGTTTGGCTACAGTGGTGGGTTTTTCCTTATAGTTCCTTTTTTTGTTTTTTAATGCATTGCTCATTTCTCATACTGCTACTTTTTGTTATTAGAATGAGGAGTTGGATAAGAAGTATGCTGGCCTTTTGGAAAAGAAATGGACTTCAGTCATCAGATTGCAGAAGAAGGTTTGTGTGTTTCATATTGAAAATTCTGCCAAAGAACCAAATGCTTGTTTGTGTCTCACAGTGTTTGTTTACTATTCATCATGTTTGAGCAATGCTATACATGTGTGGGTTATTTGTGTTTATCCTCTTTAATTCTCATACCCTTCCTTTAAGGTGATGGAATTAGAATCAAAGCTGAATGAAGCAAAAGAGGAGATAACTTTAGGGGGTCCTATAGGACAGAAACGGGACCCTAAAGAGTGGATCCCCCGTCCTCCAGAGAGATATTCTCTGAGTGGCCACAGGAGTCCTGTCACCAAGGTCATTTTTCACCCCGTCTTCAGTGTGATGGTGTCTGCCTCAGAGGACGCCACAATAAAGGTGGGTATTCTTTGATGTGATTAGCTGTGCTGTCTTTCCTTCAGTGAGAGCTATAAATGAGTAATTGTTAGCCCATGCTCTAACACGCTGTGTGTCTATTAAGCCTGCTTGCTCTGTCTAAACAGAAGTGGGGCCAGTAGTGTGGTGTTTCCTTGGCAATGAGCTGCATGATCTAGTATGCGCCCCATTTCCGCCAGCTTGGCATCAGCAGTAGAGCTCATCAGCTCTGCATGAGGCACCAGCATCAACTCCAAACGCAGCTTGGTCCCATTCATCTCGCATCCGATGTCTCATATTCTAGTTTATTTAAATGTTCAGCTTTTTGGTGCGGAGTTGATGTTTGTTTGCTTAAAAATCTAGTTTGTCTGTTTCGTTAAGAAATGATCCCACATGTTCCCTTTACATGCCCAGACTCACCTTTTAACAAATGGAACTTCCGCCTGAGTGCTGGTAGCCATGGCCACAGACGTGGGCAGGCCTGACTGCCCCGACCCACCCCCATCACATACCGTGTCCTACTTTTCCATGTTGCAGAATTAAACCTTTTTTCAGCCTTACATGTCATGATGTTCCACAGGGCTGTAGGTGTGTCAGCCAGAGCTCCTTTAGGTGTGCATGTATTTGGAGTTGTGACGCATTGCCAAAAGTCTCCTTTGCCGTGCTCTTGTTCTGCTAATGTTGAAAGTGATAATGTGCAGAAGTCTTACCAAAATGATACTTTTAAAGTATTTTCTACTGGGCATTATTGTTAACACTATTACAATTAATGCAAAAAGTTCAATTGACCATTATCAGACCCCTTTTCACATTGAAGCCCAGTATCACCTATATCTCCATTAAATTCCTAGGTTAGCTCTTGTTACCTTATTGGATGAAATTAGGTGTGTTGTTTACAGTATTCGTACAATGACTGGAGGCATAGAACAGAAATCTGATACCAATCCTGTGTTCTACTAACCAACTCACAAAACAGAAAATACTTTTTATGGAAAACGAAATTTTTTCCCTCTTGAGAGAGAGATATTTGGATTTTTCGTTTTAGTAGCTATTGAACTGGCAAATTATTGTCATGGAAAAATGTAAAATCAGAACGTAGAGCCTAAACTATTAGCAGGTCCAGATATGTAGGCGTTAACAGGTATTCTTTACCACAATCTTGCCTGTGTTATGTAAACATGTTAAACATGCAGGCCTCTTGCTAAGGCCTGACATTTTAGCTTGTGTACTGTGGGTGTAGCTACAGCATGTTTTTGTCAACATATTACCTCCTTGTGAGTGGACATGGTATTAGATTTATAAAAGCAGGAGCTTGTCACTTTTTTTCCACAATGTTGACCCCCTGTGCAGCAGAGAGAGCACATCTTCTGTGCCTGCAGCCTAAAAAAAACCAGCTAAAACCTTATCTTTGTGTTCCCTTTGACAGTGTGTGCATTTCGTGTGATTTACGATGTGTAAGATAGCCAAGCAGATATCTGGCCTAATCTTTAATAATTTTATTCATTTGTTAGATCAATTTCAAACTGCCAGCCATAAATCCTACCTGCAACTTATTATTTTTATCCTATTTCTAGGTGTGGGATTATGAGACTGGAGACTTTGAGCGTACCCTGAAGGGTCATACAGATTCTGTGCAGGACATCTCTTTTGACCAGACTGGAAAGCTGCTTGCCTCCTGCTCTGCAGATATGACCATTAAACTCTGGGACTTCCAGGGCTTTGAGTGCATTAGGACCATGCATGGTGAGTAAATGTCACTATAGTAGAACATCTGAAACCAGTTCTTGTGGCTCTTGTGTTTGTGGTGTGAGCAGGAGTGGTTTTGCCGGGAATAATGTGTTGTTATAATGCAGGTGTCGCATGCTTCTTTATACCTATTTTGTTTCGAGTTCTTCAGAGCGAGATATGCGCACTTCCCCAAAAATCTCTCCAAATTTGTTTCTGAAAATTACTACAGTTTATCTACACTATCTTCTGGTATAGCACAGGAAGGGAGTCAAGATAAGCTTTTAAGATCTTTTGGATATATTGTCTAACAAAATATTAAATATACTTTTAGCACCTTTTATTCTATATGAAATAGAAGCACGCTCTGTCTGCACAAATCGTCCTCAGGCGCTACCTTTATAAAATGGGCAAATTGCTGGAATAATTACAGTAGTGCAATGGTAACCTGCACCCTCAGGCAACTCTGCTGGGTGATCACTGCAGAAATGGACTGAGTTTGCATTTCAAATACGTTTTTGTCCTTTGTGCTGGGTGAGCAGCAGATAGCAAAGAATAAGAAGGAAACCAGGCAACTGGTTTTCTGAGTAGCTTCTAGCCATTTTTAATCCATGTCAAGATTTGCAAACCCTTGGTGGTAATAATCCAAATAGCATGTGTGCAACAGCTTTTAATATGTTAAAATCCGGTGGCTTGTAATTTACACCCTGTCAGTTAAACTGGCACCTCACCCTCAGACTAGCAGACTGTGCTCATTGAGGGAAGTAGCTCCAGACCCCCTCCCTTCCTCCCCCATTCCCCTTTTCTTTCAGTCTCATCGCTTATTAACAGCTCTCTCTGATTTCCCCCACTGTATTCTCCCTCCCTCCCTGTCTTCTGCTAGCTTCAGCTGGAGATTAGAAGATTTGGACAGCAGTTTAATTATCCTTTTCGAGACGAGATAACATTCTATGGGGCTCTCCCCATATTTAAGCCTGTTTTTTTTTTTTTTTCTGGTCTACTTGGTTATATCTGTTTTCCAGATTTAAAATGGTGCCCCGTGTAATTAGCTATTTTATGCCTTGTGAGAACAAAGCCATCCAGTGCAAATTGCTTGTCTCTGTCCTTTTTTCATCTCTTAATGCACTTTAACATTTTGTCATGGTATAAATTAAACACCCATTACCAACCATTAATGTAACAATGTGATTTTCATGGTACAAATATGGGTATAGTTACTGCTGAATGTGCATGAATAGAATTTATGGGTCTTATTCATGACTCCACAGATTGTGCAGGTTTCAGTATTTTCTATTTGCTGTGAAAATACTGCTGTGCATGTCACAAATTAAGTACGGTATTCAGTGAAAAATATAAGCTTGAATTAGACCCTCTCTGTTTTTTGTTTTAGGACACGACCATAATGTTTCATCTGTAGCTATTATGCCCAATGGAGATCATATAATATCTGCCTCTAGGGATAAAACCATGAAAATGTGGGAGGTGGCCACTGGGTAAGTACTACAGCAGAATACAGTGCTGTTTAAAACTTTTTTTTTTTTTTTTTTTTTTTTACATGTGTAGCTCTTCGTTCATTTTAAAATGTGGAGATATCAATAGACCCATTAAAGAACTTTCTCTCTACTCATTACTGCTGTATATTTATGTTTGAACAAACTTGCCTCTTGGCACTTTAGATACTGCGTGAAGACATTCACTGGCCACAGAGAGTGGGTGCGCATGGTACGGCCCAACCAGGATGGCTCCCTGATCGCCAGTTGCTCTAATGACCAGACGGTGCGTGTGTGGGTGGTGGCCACGAAAGAGTGCAAGGCTGAGTTGAGGGAGCATGAGCATGTAGTGGAGTGTATCTCATGGGCTCCTGAGAGTGCCCACCCCACTATACTGGACGCCACCGGTTCTGAGGTGAGAAACATCTCAAAAAACATCTCAGGGGTGTGTGTTTCTTCGAGCACCATCAGTTCTGTCTGATGTGTAAGGGTTTTCTGTTGTTTGTCGTTTTTTTTTTTTCATCTATACTTTTGTATTGTGAATTACTGTTGAATTTGCTCTGTCTGACTGCATAGCAGCTAAATATCTCCTCGTCTGTGTTAAGATGTTTGCCTCAGTGCTGGTGTCACTCATTTGACACTGACTCTTTCGACAGGATTAGTTTGTTGTACAACAGTACAAGCCGTGGTTGCAACAATTATAGTGCCATAGTAGTTATGAATGAATATGGAGGAATGATAAATACTTCAAAAAGATGGTTATACAACTGCTTGCCCAGTGCATTTGCTGATGTTGCTTTGACACATGTCAAGTATGCTAAAAAAAAAAAGTTAAACAGTCTTGAATGGTTGCATGTTTACGTCAACGTATTATCACTTGCTGAACGTTTCAAAACAAACTGGTGCGTCTGTTTCAGCGTTGTTTTTAAATGCCACTATTGTAGAACATTTCTCTGGCCTCTGAAAGCAACATTATCGCCTCTTTTGTTCTGAAATTAAGGATCATCCAATAAGTGTGTGCAGGATACAGAACCAGTTTGAACTAGACCATGAAATGAATTTGGAAGGATTAAGACTTGATGGCCTGAGGTTATGATGGTACCATTTTGATTCTTGCCAGTCTTGTGATCAACCATATCCCATTTCCAATTTATCTGATGTAACATTCTCCCTCACAGCATGAGGCTCAATCAGGCAGTCTGAAACCTCACAACACCTCATAATGCAGTTCCTTCCAGCTAAAACAAATACTTTCACAGAGGCTGGCACTGTCAGACCAGTTCAGGTAGAGTAGTTGTGGGATCTCTTGACATCAATTAGACCGTCACAGCCTGTGGTAATGCAGCCTTGCGTGATATCACTATAGGTGTGTAATGGTTTAGATCTACAGAACACACTTGTCTAGACATGCCTGCCTCTTTGCTTAGTGTGGGCTCCTCAACTTTTCTGCCTGCCTGAGCTTTTAGCCCCTTTGTTGTGGGTATTGTTTGGTAGGGCTGTGCTTCTATGTGTTTTATATAAATAAACACATTTATAAGCACAGGCATACCACAAAACATACATACAAACCATCAATTTGTTTTTGTGCTCCTTGAGAATTACACTCCTTAGACAAAAATTAAGTTAAACAATGGCTGAGTTAAGATGCACAACATCAGCTGCAATTCAAGAGTGTTTTAATAGAGGGTGAATCTTAACGTATTTACACCCCTTTCTAAATGTGTGGGTAATCATACCTGGCCACTTGGCTGCTCAGTCTATTTTTGGCATATTTTGTCGAAAGGGAACTTGCAAGGAAGTATCAATTGGGATCTACCAGTCATAAGATTGTCTAGTTATCATAGACAATATTCAGCATTTTTAGAATTATAGGACTTTTTTTTTATTTTTTATTTTATTTTATTTTTTTAAATTCAGATAGCTGTTAGCATAAATCTAAAATTTTGGGACTTTGGCTTTCATTCAGCCACCTCTGTAGTCACATCTCGGTTCTAGTGTCACAGTACCTTCTGATTGGTTACATGTCACTGGTAGTGATGCTCCGATCAAAAAAGCCGATCACTTGACATAAATTACTCGCGCGACTTTTTCACACGTGCATGCACGGCGCACAGGTAAACAACAGTTAGCCGTTAGAAATGTATGTCGTGATGAAATCCCTCGATGTGGAAGCAAGCAACGTCATTTTAACACCACTAACATGATTAGGCATCTTAGAACATGCCATACAACTGAATAAGCAGAGTATGAGAAACTAAACCAGCCGAACCCAACAAAATCCCCATCCCTCAACCAGCCGACTCTGAGTGATGCATTTAAACGACGTGAACCAGACAGCAGGGATAGTACGAGGTGGAAAGGCGTCACGTTCAGAATTATGGAATTAATTTGGTTTACAGTGGTTAACATTATTTTACTTTTTGGATCTGATGTAGTTGGTTCCTCAACTACATAAGACATTCATAACCATAACAGAACTTGCCATAGTTTTGTCCTTTGTGGCAGTAGGCAGTTTTGGTGTAATAAGTTTTACATTTTGCTGCCAATTATAAAAAGTAATCAGTGTATTAAGAGGCTACATCCCATTAAGCTGATCTGATGTGTGTTGGTCTGCCTGACCCCTCTTTGTTTG
>JBBMFX010000001.1:19591273-19603911 GCA_037832545.1 Rhabdalestes septentrionalis | reverse complement strand
TGTGTGTGTGTGTGTGTGTGTGTGTGTGTGTGTGTGTGTGTGTGTGTGTGTGTGTGTGTGTGTGTGTGTGTAAGTGCAGGTACTGGTGCCTCCTGTATCTACCCCCTGCTGGGAGCCACAATGAATGGCTGGTACTTTCTTGCCACAGAGGTGGATGACATCTGTTATAATTACGCCAAGAAGAACGTTGAGCAGAACAACATGGTAGACCTCATTAAAGGTGTGTGTGTGTGTGTGTGTGTCTTCATTCAGCGATGAGTGCTTTTTATGAAATTTGATCCTCTTTGTGTGTTGTTGGGCTGAAATGCATTGTGTGTGTTGCAGTGGTGAAGGTGCCCCAGAAGACCTTGCTGATGGATGCATTAAAGGACGAGTCCATTGTCTATGACTTCTGCATGTGTAATCCTCCTTTCTTCGCTAACCAGTTAGAGGCCAAGGTACTGTGCTGTGTTTCCTAATCCTATAATCCTTCACCCTTCCAATCAGACAGGAGCATGGGAGCATCAGTGGTTTTTTTTCCAGTGTAAAAAATCTGCACAAAATTTCAAGCATGAATCTCGATATTTAATGTGAAGGACCTTAAAGTTCACGGTCCTATTCCTACCAGTTACAATTAAGCTGTTTGCTTTATTTGGAATAGAGCAACTACAGACACTGTTTACACCACCACAACAACATATCAACCCATGGCCATCAGTTTTATTGTTGCGAGATGCACATTCTTCAAAAAATACCCCATAATTGAAGATTTACGATAGTGTCTTTATCATAACTGTTCTACTAATTCTCACTTCAGTAACATAGAACCAATATTTCATATCCATAAGAATAAACTGAAATGAGATTTAGTTTGCTTTCTGAGTTGGTAGCATGGTCCGGTCATTGTCTGGTTGCCTATGATTCTGTTGTCTGGTGCTTCCCCAGGGAGTAAACTCAAGGAACTCTCGCAGACCCCCACCCAGCTCAGTTAACACAGGGGGAGTGACTGAGATCATGGCTGAGGGCGGTGAGCTGGAGTTTGTGAAAAGGATCATCCATGACAGTCTACAGCTCAAACGGAGGCTCAGGTTAGATACACACACAGAAACGCGCACACACACACACAGATACACAACCCCAACAACAACCTTAGATCCGAGTCCCAGCGGTGCTGTCAGCCATCCATAGCAAAAACTATAGGAGAGTGAAATGAGTCATATGTCCATTTCAGTGAGAAGGATTTAGGTGCCAGTTTGGGGGCCTACTGGGACACATGGACAGTGTGGGGCTGCTCGACAGTGTGGGGCTGCTCGACAGTGTTGGGTTCTTTGGAAGGCTGTGCTGGATGGAAGGCTGAGAATAGTTAGTGGTTGAAATTGTTTGCACTGGAGGAAACCAGGTTTGGGCCTCAGCCCTCCCACACTGGTAGTTAGAGGGGAGGCTCAGAACAATAGAAATGACTGTTATTAAATCGGAGAGGAAGAAAATAAACCTATTTTAACCATCTATTTCTTCCCTGTGAAGAGATCCGTTCATCAGTCCTGAAAATGAAGAAATGAAAACAAGTGTTTTGAAAAGCGTGTCCTTGCTGCATCTTGTAAGAGGAACTCCTTAAACAATGTTCTCTAGTGGTTGAGACGTAAATTGGTTGATGGTTAAAGTAACACCTTAAATGTGTCAAAAGGAAGCAGTAAGAAATACTGCTAGATTTGCAGGTCCTCAGTGCGGTTGCTGGATGCAGTGCAACAGTTTCTGAACAGCTGTCAATCATACATTCATGTCATTAACAACTTTTTGGTGTTTGAATCATTTGACATTGTTGATTCAAGATGGTGGTTCATGATAAATCCATATTTTTGCTAGTCATTATTTTTGTAACAAATGGAACAATGGGAGCAAATACGTGACAAAATGAAACCTTTTGCTATTTCTGTTGTCAACACGCTTTTTTACCTCCTACAATCACACCTCAGTGATCTCTAGGACGTGAAGTTCTTTTTAAAGACTAGGAAAACCTCCCCAGAGTGTCGTGTGTGCACATGGTCTCATTATTTTTTAGTACAGGGGTTACTTGGGTTAGGCCAGTCTTGAAATACAATATTTCAGGTTTACCAGAATGTGATGAATGGAGAGGCGAGTTGTTGTCTAGTGGACTGGAGAAACAGTGTCACTTTTGCATAGTGTTTTCATTGGAAGCATTTTTAGAGTATTTTCTTGGAGTTTGATTTAGATTTTTTTTCTATGATGTTTTGTATTGTGCTTGTCTTTGTTTCTCTGTGTGTCTGCACAGTTGTAACAGTTTCCTCCTTGATCAGTGACAGTTTCTGATTGACATTTATTTCACCTTGTAGTGTAGTTCATCTCTCGCCACCGTATTCAGTATTAACGCTGTTCACAGCTGTCAATAGGTCAACAGAATTTTTTCCGTGTTTTGGTCCTGTGTGTCGTAGTGGGATGTGCAATGCTTGTCTGGAGCTTCTGGAGGTCCTGAGGAAGCAGCCAGGGCAGATGGGGCAGAGATATATCCGTCATCCAGAGTTTGTTTAATTATTTGGCAGACAAGGTAAACAGTTACCCATGCAGCACCCTGTCTGCTCCATGGGAGCAGGTGCATATTCATGCATGTATGTGTTGTAGGCGTGCGTGTGTGTCTGTGTGTCTCTCTGTGTGTATGTGGATGCCGCTCTATTCCAGAGCTGTCAGCAGTGCACTGAAGTGAGACCAGTGAGGGGGGGCGGGGTGTGACAGCCCGCATTAAACCTGATTAACAAAGCCACACCTGAGACCCCCAAGGGATGGGTTATGTCAGTGTGTGTGAGGGGGGCTGGTTACACTCAGTAGATTGTTATGCTTTTTAGGATTTGAGAGTGTGTGCAGTAATATCTTGGTGTATTTTGTAAGGGTGTAGGAGCACCTCGGCTCATGACGGTGAATTCATGATTCAATAATCTAATGATTAGGGCAGTCACCGTCAATTAAACTGGTAATCGAGTTATCTAGTGTTTGTTTTTGAAGGTTAAAAGAGTAATTATAATACAATGTGTAACACCAGACATTTCATTTAACTGAATATACATGAAATGGGGGAAAAACTATGATAAACTTTTTTTTAAAATCACCTTTTATAGTGTTCAGACTCCTGATTGTGACTTTATAGTGACCTACATATTCCCTGTCGATCATTCAAATAAAGAATCACCATGCTGGTTCATTGAGCTGGTACATTTTAGTTGATCATTTACCTGGTATAACTGAATCAGCCCAGCACTATTAATATCTTGTATAATATCAGAAATCAGAAAGGCATTAATTGATACACATCACGTTATTGATTGACAGTACAAGCACCTAATAATGGGTGAAATAACAGCGGTGAGTGTGGTTTTAACTGGAGCTGTGTTTTGACATTTGAAATATATCCTTTGTCTCGTTGTATAGGCAGCCTTGTTTAGTTGTTCTTTACTGAGAAGTAAAGCACTGGGATATTAACTGGAGTAATATTTTGGTATGTAGATCTACATTTACAGAGCTATCACTTGGTGAAGAGTCTTGTCAAGTCGTGTGTGTCAAGTTTACTTTAACTCACTAGAACTCTACTTGAACAATGACTGAACAACAATTATTGTAGTTACTGTTGTAAATGTATTTTTGAATGTATAATTGAGTTTATTATTTATTAGTTTATTATAAATAAACTAATATAAAAAAATAAAAAGATGATGTTTTCTCCATGTACCAATGCAAGAACAGTGCAGCTGCATTAGATGACAGAATATAGTTGATTATACACACATGCTCAAATTTTCCTGCAATGTAATGTTACACTGTGGACACTCACTAGACCTTCTTAAAGCTGCAGGTAACTCCGTGGTACTGAAATCTGTGTGTCTTTGTGTCTGCGTGTGTGAGTCTGTCTGTCTGTCTGTCTGTCTGTCTGTCTGTCTGTCTGTATAGGGCTGTCGGTCGGTCTGTCTGTCTGTCTGTCTGTCTGTGCTAACTGATGAGTGACTTCCTCTGAGAGGCTGGGTTTTCTGTGGAGGGTGTTCTGAGTCGTTCCCTCTCCCGTGGCTGCAGGGTGGGAGGCAGCCTGTCAGTCTGTGTGTGTGCGTGTGTGTGTGTGCGTTTGCTGGCAGGTGCCTGTGGACCCAGCCAGTCTCTCTGATTGGCCTTCTGAGATTGCTCTTCCTGTCCAACTCCACAGATCTGTAATTAGCAGCAGTCTTCATTAAAAACACACACACACACACACATGCTCTAAATACAGCTCTGATTTCACAAGATGCCGAGTGCTTCTTGTTATTGACATTGTAATTGCTACCATTTCCTCTTTAGAAGTAGTTAAAGCAGAAGCTTGCATTAAAAATGACTTTTTGCTTGTTCAGTTTCTGGTGAGTGGCGGCTGTTACATGCAAGTGTGTTTTAGCCCCCCTCCGCTCCACAGAGAGGGGAACATCTGTGGATATTAGGACTCTTTAATATTTCATACAGCAAAATGAAATGGATTCTGTAAGCCCCTGGGCTTCTCTGGCACCAGCACCCCGAAGAGCTGGGGGCTGGAGACACTTCCAGTCTGTCAATATAGTACAGATAAGGCCTTTTTACATATTACATAGGAAAGGACATTGGCGTGGTGCTGAACAACAGGCAAGAACTGTTTGTACGGTATGGACTGTTTAGCATTTTAAGATTTAATCTTATTTACTTGATAAAATTTTTTTTTTTTTTTACACGAGACTTTTGTTTCTTTTGTGCCTTATACTTTGTATTATATCAGGCGATTAGGTGTTTGCCCATGTAATATATTACATTTAATAATGTTTAAGGTAACAAAAAATTAAATGTTTTATATACCAATGCATTGGTTTGTATACATTTTTGAAAAAGTCTTTCATTAATTGCAGTTAAGAGTAGTGCAGTAGCTCAGCAGATCCCTTTTTGTTAGTCTGAGCCCATGTCCACATGACGAAAATTAAGATTTCAGGGGGCTGTTTTTTTTTTGTTTTTTTTAAGCGTCCACATGAATATGTTTACAAAAATATCTCAGTCCACATTCAGTCGCAAAAAAGTCTGTCAACAGCATGCAAAGTCATGCCAAACCGCCCCGCCCAACCAGATAATAGATCCAAACCCGACCGGAACATTTCGATCAATAATGAAATGCGTTTTGTAACTTTTACATTTATTTGCCTGGGACTACATTTATTTATGGTAAAATAGTTAATTGTTCAGTTGTGCACAATAAATATTGTGGAAACCGTTTGAAAATGTGGACATGGGGGAAAGGCTATAAGACACAAAATGGACTTCAGTTCGGACCTTCTACTTGGACAAAATTTAATAACTGGACCTCGGTGACTTTTAATTAAATACCCCTGCTTTAGACATTTGGTACCATTTCTTTTAACTATCTACTCAATTTGCCAAAAATAGTTTGACATGCATAAAATAGTATTTTTACACCACCAAAGTGATTCAAAGCTAAATATAAAGAAAGGAAGGTTGGCTTGAGATGCTGTAGTGTCACATATCAACACATCTATAGCCAATATTATCAGTAATTAGAATTTTACATATTTGAAATCAGTGACCATATTTTTGTATCAGTTACATCCTTCTCCAGCTGCCAGGGTTCTAAGGTTCTTCCTTTTTATTGCAGAGGATAAGCATTGATTTTCCTTTGTCTCCTGAGTGACTTCAAAGCCGTGGGTCTGGTTAGGTGACTATGAAGCAAGCTGTTTGCACCCCTCGTCCAGCTTTGTAGTTTGGCTTTAATTGAACACACAGCTCAGAGTCACACACAGACAAGCCCCGTGGCCGGTTTGATCTGGCTCTGCTGCTGAACTTCCTTCCATCTCTTTGTATTGCAGGTGGTACAGCTGCATGCTGGGAAAGAAGTGTAGCCTGGCACCTTTAAAGGAGGAGCTGAGGAAGCAAGGGGTGAGTGGCAGCTCAAAGTGAGCGTGTGTGTGTGTTAGGTTTTGTAAATATCGAACCTCAGAATGATTGTTTCTCAGAAAATAGTTAAATGAGTCATAATATCTCATGCAGTTATAATGTAATATGATTTCAGTATTATTTAAAATATTGTGCTGTAAATATGATTATTTAGAACCAGCCATGTAATACAAAACAACGGACTAGACATTTTTACAAAAATGTGTTTTTGTGTATTGTTCTTGTACTACACTACTGATTTTAAATGTGATTGTTTAGGACCTGCAGTATAATACAGAAACAAGATCTATTTTGGGGACGGTCATAATAATGCATTCTAAAATCTGAGCTGTAAATTCGCCACATTTAGACCCAATTTTGCTCCACAAGTCAGATGCTCTCACTGCATGAGTGCTTCTCCAGACTCCAGGTTAATGAATCTAAATCGGCTTCCCCCATGTGGCTGACAAAACACACCGTAAAACAGAGCTGTTATGGGCTGGGTTTCATTAGTCCATTAACTGTCATTAGCCACTGCCATCCCCTCTTAACTGAAGGAGCCCCTGGTATAAACGGTCTGCTCCTGCAATGTGGGCGTGATGCGAGTCCTCTCTGATGTTGGTTACTGGGGCGTTCACCCAGCTCTCGGGTTATTAGGCCTGTGTCGATCCACCTGCTTGTCCAAGCCATACCCATCATCTCCCAGATTCTACTCATCTTGAGGCGTGAAAGTCCTGTCACCTTTCATCAGAGCGCGGGGGCACTTGGCCGTCCTCCAGCTCACAGGGTGGTACTTCCTCTCTGCCCCGTGGCCCACTAATGGGCCTCTAATTAATATGCTAATGATACTCTGCCTTTTCCCCCTTTCTTTATCTTCCTCTTTCCCTTTCTTTTCTGTTTCAAAGCCTGTCACTTTTAGAGGTCACAAGGGCGAAGTAGCCTCACCCTCCCCATTTTTTCCTCATGTAGCTGTGTGAAGTCTAGGCTCCTTAAAGTGGAAGATTTACCAGATTAGCTGGCTCAGTTCTGGTCTTTTTCAGAATAGGGTGGACCCCTTTACACATGTAGCAATGGGGCAATGTTGAACTCCCATCATGCAGAAGGGATTTGAAGATCTATGAGCACACTATATGCATCTTCATTTGCATCCAGATGGGAAATTCCAGGTGCTCTAGTGAATGGAGATGAGACATTTGCATGTGTTACTTGTATATAGTGAATTACTGCGAATCCAAATTTGAGTATGTATTTGTGCTCTAGAGGCTAAAGGAACCAATGATTACTGGAAGCATTATGCCAACTGCATCATCAGACACAAATTTTAAACCATTTTGAGTTTCTTTAGACAGCTTCTGACACTGAATGGTGTGCTCTTTGTTGTAAACAAAAAATATTTTATAGCCAAACATTTCTTACATTGGGTAGCCACTCGTATCCACAGAAATACACAGCTGTAGGCAAATGTAACGTTAGGTGTCTTGCCCAAGGACTCTTATTGGTGTAGTGTTGTGTCGCCCAGGGTAGGAATCGAACCCTACTCCCACGCTTATGAGGCAGTGATGTTACACAAACCAGCCACAGTCAGTAGAAGCAGCCATCTCTGAGGCACATTTGTCTGTTTTGTGTTCCTTTTAGAGATAGCAGTATATTATACCACATCACTCAATCTAAGATTTCACAACCAGTTGATGTGCAATATGCAGTTTATTGGCTGTTTCGATTATTTGTAGGTTGCATACATTAACAAGCAAAAGTTTGAACTTCCCCCATTGAGTTGCATATAAAAATAAGTACTTGTCTTTATCTGTTCGTGCAGGTCCCCAAGGTCACACACACGGAGTTCTGTCAGGGGCGCACCATGCGCTGGGCCCTGGCCTGGAGCTTCTATGAGGACGTCACCATGCCGGTGAGCTTTATGTTAATTTCTATGGTACTGTCGGTGGAGAAGGTCCTGATATGACCTACTAAGCTACTGCAGACAAGCAGGGCTGTGTTTGGGAGTGTGTCTGGGTCCAGACTAGAAAAAGACACATTTGCTGAATATTCAGCTCTGTTCCTGTGTTAATAATGCAAGTGCAGCCTGTTCCATTAGACACACTCCGACTGCTCCCTACAGCCCAGCACACCTCCTCAGCCACCGTGGCCTGGCAACTGTCGAGTGGCAGCGGGGCTCTGCCGTAGAGTCATGCTTTTTCAGAGAGAGAAACAGAGAGGGGAGTGTAAGGGGCGGCGAGGGGGCGGGGGCAGGAATTGTTCCACTCTTAGAAACTCCCTTGGTCCCAGATGCCTTTTCTCCTCAAAAGCACTTGAGCAGAAAAATTGGCCTACATTTCTGTCTGCATGCCACTGCTAACCTGATCTCAGCCTCGTACACGCACATGCAGTGTCCAAGGCTGAGATGAGCTGTGTACTACTGGGTTGTGCTATTATGTTAGTGTTAAAACACTAATGTCACTATAAATACAAATAATATTAATATAAAAACAGTGATATTATGTGTGGCAAATTGTTCATAACCTGTTTCCTCATGGAAGCCCAGTATCACTTGTAGTGACCATCAGATACCTGGGTTTGATTTAGGTCTGCTGCTTATGGATGACTGGACCCACAGGGCAGAAATCTGGATCCAAATCTGTTTTCTTCTGACCAGCTTACAAAATACGAGCTACTTTTTAGAAAAATAATTTTTTTAATACTTATTTCTGGTTTATTTGCATGTATTTTAATGTTCACTGGTGTTTTGCTAATAGAAAGAAACCCTGAAAAAATTGCTTTAGACAATTTGCATAGGTGCCTAAGGCTTTAGCACACTATTGTATTGAGATTTTTTTTAAATCCTGACCCTAAATTTAACCCTGATCTGAACATCAGCCTACAAAACACATGCACACACTCCATCATGTACTGATGAACATCAATGTGAACAATTTCATACGTTTTCAGACATAATTTTCAGAACGATCTGTAATAATAATAATCTCATACGTACAGGCTCAGGTATGTCCCGAAGCCGCTTGTGCTCTCAGGTCCTTCCCTTTAAGACCAGCTGAGCCCATTAGCAGACTGCATGGAAACCAGATCAATCTGACTGACAGTTTGGTCTTTAATCCAGACATGAAACACATGGCAGGAGTATAAACCTCGCCAGCCAAATGCAGTGTAGAGGTGAAGAGAGGAAAAAAAAACGTCCCGCGTTGCTGATAAAACATCCAATAGGGCTGCACAGTATGAGTGCAATTCCAATTATATTTTTTCATGTTGTGAATAACATATTAACAAGAGGATGCATTAAAAATGCAAGTATATGCAATATGGTTGAAGAGTGTTTTCCTTTTTTTTGTAACAGAATGAAGGCTATGCGGTAGCATACTTTGATTTTGATTTATACTACATTGTATATGTCTCCGTGTGGCTGTGCAGTTGCAGCATATACAGTTTCCTCTGGGAGCAATACAGTTTTCTGATTCTGATATAAAAGGAGCTCTGTTAGCATTCTAGTATATTTTGTTGACACTGTTCTTGTTTGGATTGTGCGAATGCCTTGATACTTTCATGCTCCCACATAAGCTCATGTAGGCCATCTGCGACTGGTCAGGACGCTCACAGCACATAATGAAACATTTAGTGCCACAGCTCATCTGCATATCAGAACCAGTGTTACGGCCATGGTGACAGTAAAGAAGTGATAAACAGCTGAGGCCTGGAGTTTACCAACTCCACTGCTGACCTCCATGTTCAATAATGAAACGTGCGCCAGCTTTGGCTGTTCTTCAGAAGTGGACTAGACACATGGAGGCTAGAAGAGATACTGCGAGCGGCGGCCATTTAAGGGCCTCCTCCTGTCTGAGAACGAATGAAGAACATGTCTGTTAGTAAATAATGAACGGCTCCGGAGAGAGAGAGGAAGAATTAACGCTGAATGAATTACGGAATCGCTAAAAGCGGTACGCAGCTTAAAAGGATGATGATTGATTGTGTGTGTGAAGCCTTTTTGTCCATCCATGCACGCTTCACATTTGTAGAAAAGTCCATGTCAAGGATGTGCTCGACACAAAGGCTGACTTGATGAAATGTATTGATCCCCCACCCCCGCCCCTCCCTTTCTTGTTTCATTCCTGTTTTGAGCTCTTAGCTCATTGTGGTGGATGCGAAACATAGACTCGGCAGAAGGAGATGCACTGAATCCTGCTAGGTACCACATAACATGGACCAGTCAAAAGAATGTCATGCCTTCTGTTCCATCTGAGATACTGCTGAACACAGTCCTGCTGCTTCTTCACAGACACTCGACTGTCGAGTATGAAATTGTAATGACATACAGCTTACATGCAGAATTACAGTATGAAATTATTTCTGTATAAAATAATTACGTAGTGCTTCTACGATGGCTGGATTAACTGTGTATCATGCGCAGAACCAGCACCGGTGCCTTTGCGGGGGTGGGGGGCTCCCCCTGGCGTTTGATATAATAAGTAATGTGGGGTGTAATATTTACACAATGTTTGCACAGGATTTGGTTATTTTTACACTGAATTCAGTTTCTGATTCTCCAAAGGAAATCATTAATGGACAAAACATCACTAGGCTGTTTCTAATCTATTGAAAAGGAATGCTGAGTTTGATCACGTAAGAAGCAGCAACATTCTCTGCCACATGTAGATGTACTCTAACACTATAATTAGTGTGAAGTGTTGTGTCTAAACACACTCATGCCTGTCTGGTCATATGACGTGGTGAGGTGTGTGTGTGTGCGCGCGCAAGCCCATGACCTGCTTATGATTAGCCTGTGTTAGATGAATGTGAATCCCACACTCTCTGTCTCACTCAGTAACACACATTCACTCCGTCTCTCCATGTTCTCTCTTTCCTCTCTCCATACTTTGCTCTTTGTTTTCCTTTTCCCAACTCTTATCTACCTATATACGACTCACTCTCTTTGTTCTCTCACTTTTCTTTTCACTGCATACTTCTCTCCTCCTTTCTCTTCTACCTAACACTCAGATACCTGTCTGACTGTTGCTTTGTGTTTGTTTTTATTTTTGGGTTTGCTGGGAGTGTTGGCTTTGCTGGTATGTGAGAAGGACGTGCGAGACTCACTCTGAACTGTGTGGAATGCTCGCTATGTGTGTGTTTGTTGTTTGTGTTTGAACACATTGTCTGTCTTGCTACTTCATAGAAACATGATCTCAGGCTCAAGTCTAAGTCAGGATCACAGTGCTGCTCATGTTCCGACCTCGATGGTTTTCAGTCCTGATGCATCAGGAAAGCACAAACACTCAGACTGAGCTCCTGCTGTTGTGTCCTTGTGGCTGTAGCCATTGGTTCATGGCATGAATGTGCTCTGAGACAGTGGCAGTACATTTTCCTGCCTGGAAGCCAAGGTCAGGGACGGAGTGAGCAGCCACGCCTTGCACTGTAATGGGTTGGTTTGTGCTCTGCTGCCCTCTGCTGGCCGTTCCCTCTCAGTGGAAATGCAGTGCATTCAACGCAGATACAGGAAATTTGGCAATAATATACACACTGACAGGCTACAAAAAACAACGTAAAGTTTCTTTGTAAAGTTTTGCAGTACTATGAGCCCCTAGACCTGCTTTAAAGGGCCTTGAAACAGATTGTACAAGTTTCTGGGTCTTTAATGTAGTAGCAAAGCACCATTCTGCCTAAAGGGTTTCCCCTGTGCTTCAGTGGTGCTCAGGGAGTGTGCTGACTTAACACATTGCTCCAATATTCACATGTTCTGGTGACTGAGGAGATATTAATATAAATGATTGACAGTTTTTTCATGCTCATTCAGTGACCCCTTGTTCTCTGTGGAACCGTGGATGGCTCATTGACAGTTTGGAGGAGACCAAGCCCACCAGGAAAGAAATGTTTCATTTAGAATACGGATGATCAGAGTAAATATACAGATTTTTAATTACCTTTTCCTTCTAAGTGGACAAGGAGAGCAACATCACATTAATATGGCCACTCTATATCGTAGAGGAGTCTTAATACACAAGCTATCAAGCTTGCACAGGCTGTATTGTTCTCTGGGTTTACAGTAACCGTGCTCATTCCCACTTGTTGAGAAAATGGTGAAGAATGATATGACTATCACTTTTTGTCATTAATGCTGTGTGTCCTTTCAACTAAAAGAGATGGGTTGTTATCCATAATGACATAAAGGAGGTGTTTTAATTCAGGTCTCACAGCTTGTCACTTTTGTGTGCTTCAGTCTCCCCCATGTAAGAAGCGCAAGTTGGAGAAGGCTCGTAAACCGCTGACCTTCACTGTTCCGAAACCCACTGCCGCGGAGCTTCACGCCCAAGCCCCCAGCATCGGCTCTGCACACACAACACCTACAGAGAGCATCACCGCCTGGCTGGAGAAGATCCTCACCGACCTGAAGGTACACACAGGTTATACATGGAATATTTACCTGTTGAACTAAAACACATTAAAGTCATGATCACATTGTACAGGCTGATGACATTTTGTTCTTTGGCACAAACTTGTATTTTAGTTTCTGATTCAATAGGCATTGTATATCTGAACCCCCTCAGACCCACCATCATACATCTGCATACCTTCACACACACCATCATGCATCTGCATACCTTCACACACACCATCATGCATCTGCATACCTTCACACACACCAACATACATCTGCATACCTTCACACACACCAACATACATCTGCATACCTTCACACACACCAACATACATCTGCATACCTTCAC
>JBBMFX010000001.1:19528442-19539974 GCA_037832545.1 Rhabdalestes septentrionalis | reverse complement strand
TATATATATATAATTGGTTTCCTCTTTGTAAACTACTTCAGCTATACTTTTATTTATTTAGTGTTTAAATCCACCTCGCTGAAAAAACGTAGCATTTTCAGTGTATAGTATAGTGTACAGTATATGGTACAGAGTATTTTCAGACTATTTTTTTGGAGAGTTTTACACTTTATTTCAGATTTCTCTATGTCTTTGTGTCTCTGCAGTCAAAGCATAAGTGATTTCCTGTCGGATTAGTAACATTTTCTGATTCTGTTTCCACTCCCAGTCTCTGCCCGGACCCTTATCTTTGTCCTTGCGAAAGCGGCATGTGGAAGCAACGGGTGCGAGGGAGGGATGTGTCTGGCCACCTTGAGCTCAGACAAGCACCTGCACTTTTCATTATAAAGAGTCACGGCTCGCGTGCTGGAAAAGTACAGCGCCGGTCTCCTGCCTTTCAGATGCTGTGTCTTATTATGTCCACATGAAATGGCCCTGGCCGGATGGTACCCTGCCCTACTCCTCACTCCCTCATTCCTGCTGCTCCTCTCTCTCGCTGCCGGCACTGCACATGTCCCGCAAAAAACAAGCACAGCTCTCACACACTGATATGCAGGCTGGGGCCTTTGCTTCATTGTTTTGTTATGATGTTAGCCTTTGCATGAGCAAAGAGGGTAAACAGCTATTCGTGAGGTGGGACGGTATCCAGGAGGAAAGGAATGTTTCAACATGTTGACGTTTCTTTTCAGAATCAAGCACAGAAACCCATATTATACCTTGCATGCATGGTTCGAATTACGGGGGGAACTGTACCCCCCAATCAAGACATAGACCCCCCCTCAATAAGACCAAAATAGCAGTTTGATTGGGTTCTTTACAGTGTTATGAAGGCAAAACCCTCCAATTGTGGAGGGGTAAGTCACACTCTGGTTGCAAGTCTCCTTTAACATTAAAGAAAGAATGGAAATATGACTATATTTTGTGTTAAACCAGTACAAAATTGGACAGTAATGACCCAGTACTGTGCAAAAATCTTAGCCACCTGTGCAAATTATTTAAAGCCGTCTATCTAGTGGCAAAGTTAACATTAGAATAAATAAAATTTGTGAAACTCCATCAGCAGTTCCTGATTTAATTTAATGAAGAACTGATTGCTTAAACCAGGCTTCTGATTGAAATGGAATAATACTGAACCTCCACAAAGAACACACTGATTTACTGAACACAACATCACTATTTACTGTGTAATGTTGTTTATATTGATTTTTTTTGTTTGAATTAGTATATTATAAAGTGATGAACACTCACTGCACATCTAAAAAGTTTAATGATATTTTCTCCAAAAAACCCAAACTTTTGCACAGTAATGCATATGGAGGTTTTGTTAGTGTTGTTAGTTAGTAGACTGTTTAGCAGAGTTGGGCAAAATACTTTGAAAAGCATCACCCTAAACATATTCAGTTGCACATTCTGTTACAGTAAATGAAAAAAATAATGTCTGAAAAAGATACATGGGAAACCCTGTCATTGTTACTTAATTTTTCCTCACATTTACAGGTTGAAAATGGCAGTTCATGTCATTTGTTCTGTCATTAGGCTGACAGAAGGTTAGAAAACACTTCCATTGCTTTTAAGTCCACTGTTGCCCCCTAAACACTGATGGCATTAACAGTGATGGTATCAAGTCCAATACTTAGGTGACAGTTTAGACTGTACATCCCCCAAAAGAGTGTTTTTGTGTTTATGAATAGTGGAAGGCAGTGCGAAAAAGAACCTCCTCTGCTACACATTTATTTGCTAATGAACATAATATATAATATTACCAGCATTTTACTGAAGATTGGGTCTGCCATAGAGTCTATTTGGCAAGTGAGTGTAATATAGGTGGCCTTACACATTAAAAGCTCACAGGACAAGAGTAAACAGTGCATATCGGTGAGTATGTATGACCTCATTTCAAACGTTGATAGGTATGAATGAATGACCCTTTAGGGCTAGACTTAGCCTAAATCTAGAATATTAGGTATTTTAACCACTTTTCACAGTTTCCATGAATTACAGCTTTCATCTGCTTTGGAGATCCCTTGGATGTTCCATATGAAACCATTTTTTTCTTCAGTCATGTTGGGGAAAAATATTTTTTTATTAATATGTATATGATCCACAAACCCAGATATGAAATGGAGCAAATGTGTCAACACTGATGTTTTTTTTCTTGATATTTTTCATATCAAGAAAGCTGCTGGGTTGATCTTTTTATCTCAGCATGGCTGTGTTTGTGTTGAGGCTTGAACTGTTTTAACAGCAGGGGTTTTTCATCTCTCTTTTTTCACCCCACATTGCTCATTAGCAGCTCAACAAAGAGACAGAATATTTGACACAGAAATCAATAGTGTTCTAATTCAGCTGGTGACATAGTTAGTTGGATTACTTTTATTATCAAAATGTTCATTTCACTGTTAGAAGGATCTTTAGGGGGGCTGCAGAAACAGGCTACAGATGAAACATGGCTGCTTGGTACAAAACTGGGTTTGATCCATTTCCAAGCAGCCAACCCATACCGATAAAAAATCACGGACAAATGTGTCTGAATGTAACACAATGCTTGCTATCACTGTGAATCTGATAGATTACGGATATAGAAGCCTTCTGTGCTGATGGCAGTAATATTGTACAACTTGTTGTAAGGCCAAGAGCAAACATATGATTGTAATTTACTTTATTAGAGGATAGCCCGCTGAGACTGGGCCTCTTTTCCAGAGGTACCCTATTAAAAGATCCAAAAATTGCAACAGAAATAAAAACAGACTTTCCAGACATGTCATTGAATTCTCATGACATTCGTTAGCCAAGCGTCTATATGTAGGATCAATATTTAAAAAAACTGTGCCTTCTAGGTGTTCAAGTGTAACCAAATATGCTCTGCAGATCTCTCATCTCAAGCTCAGACCTCTAATGCAGGGTGGAATCATTCAACTAATGCACTCCACATAAATTATTTTAATTCCAAATCAACAGGTAACAAATCCCTTCAGAGGCCAGAAACAGCAATTAAATCCACAAAGTGATTGAACCAAGCCCTGCATGAGTCTCCCTGCATGCCTGTCCCCAATCTGATATCATCATTAATTTCCAGGAGTGATTTTTCCGTCAACCAACCCAAAGCAGCCGTGATTAAAATAATGACTCTCATTGCTTGCTTTTATTTATTGCTTTCCATTACATATGTGCAGAAATAGAACCCTGAGGCTTAAAGTTTCCATCAATAAGTGTAAAAATCCCCCAAATGTTTTGTCTGCGTTCAATGACAGACAAAACAGCTAACAAATGTTGCATATTACACATTTTGGAGTTGTGGCTTAGAAATCCCCTGTTGGTGCAGCACCAAAAAGCAGAACAGGCAGTCTGCTGCTGATCCTACAACCAATTAAATTCACTTGCATTACATTAATGCAATAGTCTGCTAATAATTTACCTCATAGTTCCTCCAAGCCTGGTCTCCATTCACTGCTCCTCACATGACAAGGCTCAGCAGTTATGTCATGATTGCTTAACCAAAAGGGGAAAGAAGTCGCCTCAGCCTTCTTTTCATCAGGCCCCAGTGCAGCCTGAGCCGGCTAGTCTGCGCCTCTATGAGGAATTGCTCACATTCCTCATGGATTGCGTTTCACCTTGGGGAGAAAAGTAAATTTGCATCCTGCTACTTATACCGTCCGAAGCTGCACAGGCCCAGCAGATCACGTTGCGGAGTCGGCCATGTGAGCTGCACAAGAAGACATGCCTGTCTTGTGGTTGAACGGGGAATGGCTAGATGTTTGTCCTAACCTATGAAAAATGTAACTCACTTTTTCCTCTTAGACCAAATGTAGTCACTTGACGAAAAAAAGTCTGGTGTCCAAACTGTGCGTCTTTAATTTTGTACTGTAGCTAAGAGGATAGCGTAGCTAACATGTAGTTGAAACTCATTCCTCACCATTTAACAATATCCAAACTTCATGCGGAAATCAGCACACACAACCGCACAATGTTGTTGAGTAACCTTAAATAGTCTTGCTGTGGTTTCTGACCCTGTGTAACACACTGTTATCTACAAAAAAGGACAAAAGTACATTGGATAAGTAAACGCCAGCACCTGCCTGACGTTCCTCAGTACATTGGTTTTATAGATAACAGAATGTCATACAGGGTCGGAAACCATAGAAATATGTCTCCTTACAACCTCATATGGATTAAGGAAAAGTGTTGCAGTTTGCATGCTAATGAGTACATTTCCATTACTTTGTGGCTTCAGAACTAAGAATGTCTTGGCTGATTAGATGCATTTGGTATAAGTGGGAAATTGCAACCTGATCTCGTGACTTTTTGTGCAGCCATCACGACATAAAGTCTATTAAAAAATGTGCTATGATCATGCTTTATGCCTTTTTTTCTTGCTAGGACCACGCTTTATTATTTCATGCTAGGACAATGCTTCACTAACCTGTATTTTAATGCGCACTGTGTTACACCGCCAGTATCAGTGTCAACTGATGAATGTTAGGGTTATAGGGTTAGTCTTAGGGTTAGAGTTAGAGTTAGGGTTAGGGTTAGGGTTAGGGTTAGGATGACAGTTAAGGGTTGGGTTAGAGTTAGGCTTAGGGTTAAGTTTAAGGTTAGGGTTTAGGGTCACGGTCAGGGACTTCAGCCTGTTTTAAACGCTTTGCAAACAAAAATGGTAAGGAATCAACTCATTAATTTTACACTTTATTGGGAGATGTGTCATATATTTTCACAATATTGTATACAAGCTTTCATTCATTGGCTACACCACAAGACAACTTAGCATAGCGTTGTCCTAGCATGAAAAAAAGGCCTAAAGCGTGAAAACAGCACTTTTTAAAAATAGATTGTATATCGTGATATCTTTATGAAAACTCATGAGGCTAGGCTGTGTACATTTGATTTTTCAGTTACTTTATGTCTAACCGTAAACAAACATCACTGAATGCATGCATGATGTCCATAAAATGCAGGCTGACTGATGAGTGGAAACTAGGTGAAAGGGACGGCATAGTGAGAGGAGTAGTTCAAATACTGGCAAACAGGGCTGTCCAGGTGCTGCTGCTGCTCTCCTTCAGCAGGGCAGAGGAGGAGTGTCCGCCGCAGGGCTGGTGGGGGTGGTGCAGTGTCACTGCTGGGCAATGCGTTGCGCCCCCACCCCTTCCTGCATGCCTGCTTTGCCAGGTTATATAAATGTGCAGCGTGGAGCAGAGCGCTGTGCTATAGTTGGAGCAGCGGACTCTATTTGTGGAAAATCAGCTGGGCAGTGCTGCTGGATCTGTGTCAGACTGTAAGATTGTCAGCTGTGTATGTGTGTGTGTTTGGGGTGGGGGGGCAAGGGGGAGAGCTTGGTTTTAGACAGGTGTGAGAAGGGCAGGGGAAGTTTCTTCTGCACTGAGGCAGGAACAGAACAGTGACAGGACAGGAAAGCCTGCGGGAAAGCGTGCTGTGACCTCATCAGCACAAGCTCAGGCAAACACAAAGGCATTGTTGTTGGCTGACACAGCACTTTTGGCACATCTTTACGTATGAAAATGCACAGATAAAGCAAAGGCAGTTGTCATGGCTTCAGGAGTGGAGCAGCTACACCTAAAATAAAGGTGCCAAATGGCCTTTGGAAACATACAAGAACCATCTTTGGTTCTTTGAAGAACCACTGGTTCCACTCCAGCAGTCTCTAATCTGGCATCTCACAAACAACCTGTCCTGTGCAATTTCCCAGTAGTTCCTAAAAGGGTAGAAAACCGATACCTTGAAACAAATGTAGCAAAGTTTTGAAAAAGTATTGAAAGTAATGTCTGTGGTGAGTGGACCTCTGTTTATGCAGAAAAAAAGATTAACTGAAAGGTTCTTCTGGGACCTAGAGGTGGTTCTTCTGTGACATCATTCAAAAATAATTGTTTCATGACTTTTACTTTAAGAGTGTAAGGTGAGATATGAGGAGAGAGAGAGAGAGAGAGAGAGAGAGAGAGAGAGAGAGAGAGAAAGAGGAGAGATAAGCACAGGCTTGCCTGACAGCGTGCTGCGACCCGGTGGAGAGTGCTGCGAGGGGAATGTGGGTCATGCACACCGAAAGCACCATCACATGCCCTGCCAGCTCTTGTCACACCTCTAGCCACTAGGGCCATTATATAACCTGTTATTGATTTCTCCACGCAGCCACAAAGCACAGTTCACCTAGCACCAGCTCTGGCCCACGGTGATGTAACCACGCCAGGTCCAGGTTACTCAGTGGCCTTGGTGCATCTGAGGGGCAGGAACGGAGCCTTTAATGTCTGGTGTTTGATTAACGCTTTCCCTTTCTCTCTGCAGCGTCCGCGCATTCATGCAGACAGCGGAATCACTCATGGAAGATTAATCAATACTCTTTTGCTGTGAACTGGATGGAAGTAATACCGCATTGCATCGGTGTGACCCTAACTGAGGGGAAATAAGCTGTCAGGACAGATCATGTTCACGCACTCCCTGCACACTCCCTGCTGTGTACTCTAGTTTATGATTAGGCCTATGTATTGTCATAGCATGTGCTAGCTACATTTCTTTCGGGTTGTCCGCCTCAATTAACATCAAGCCAACACTCTGATAATGAAATCATGGGGGAGGGAAGTTAGAGGGACCAGAAAGCAATGAGGGTTCGAGACGGAGCCTGTTTTGAGACTCTCTCTCCATTTTTCCAAGGAGAATGTGTTCCATTCCATGAGCAAGGCTACCCCTATCTGTAACTAGGCCTTGGCCTTGCGCGTTGAAAAGCAGATAAATGCCTCTGAAACTTTCATCTTTGCTGCCTCCAGGGCTGCTCCGTTCACACGCACAGGACAAGAGTCCACCAGCCCGCCGCTGCTGCATAAACTGGGACAAATGTGATGACATGCTATCCACGAACAAGAGAGTCTAAAGAGCAAATGCTTTAAAAGCAGAGCAACAGTGCCATGAGAAAAAGCATTTGCTCCCCCCCTGGCTTGCTCTGGAATTGTGAATTGAGTGGATGTTTTCAGAAAAATAGTAATATGTAACAAATTGACCATAAATAAACACAAAACTCATTTCCAATTTTATTTATTTAAGGAACAAAAGTATCCAACAAGTGAATCCCCTGTGAAAAAGTAATTGCCTGTCAAGTTACTCAAACAGCGCATGAATCAAATATACACAATAACGAGATTCAGCTGTTTAAACACAAACAGGCTTGAATTAATCAAATTTTTTTCATAAGAAATTCCAATAATCATCTGAATGAAGTGGCTAAAATAATAAGACAACACTGATAAAACATGAAAAAATACTAAAATAAATGGAATAATAAAATACAATTACTAGATCAAAACAGTAAACATTTTTTGTTATAATAGATCAAAATCAAATAACTAACAAATGCAGGCAAATCTCACTCACACTGAACTTTATCACCAGAGTTTTTAACAAGCACAATGAAAATCCCAAATACGTGAGGAAAAAGAACTTCAGTAAACATTCGCAAATCTTCCCAGGAGTGGCCAGATCATCCAGGAAGTCACCAAAGACTCAAGTAAAACACACAAGTAACAGCGGATTTCTCCAGCTACAGCTTAGCCCTGTGTTCACGACACCTCAGTTACGAAGAGATTGTTCAAAAGTAAAATTTGTGGGAGAGCAGCAAGGCTGAATACACTGTTAAACAAAACAAACATACATGACTGTTTTACATTTGCGAAAAAACTAAACAAAAAACACCTAGACACTTCAGGTCTACATTCAAAAAATGATTCATGGTATAGATTATTTTTAGGTTTTTGCATCTTTTTGATTTTATTTAAATAAATAAATACATTTTTAGAATGTATTAATTCAAATTCCTTAAAATTAGCACAAATCTGTTCATTGTGAAAAAAATTAAATTTAATCAGTTAAAGATATGAGCTTTGGATCAAGTAAGGTTAATTTAGTTAAAATGTATCAGGTTTATTTAATGATTTATGATAAATAAATACATATGTCCTTTAAGTCACATTGGGTTTATTGGTTTGTTTACATCTCATTCTTAATTATTTAATGTACATTTGCCTGAAAAATATGCAGCACATAACGTTTATTGGCTTGTTCTAAGTAATTCAAATGGATGGAAAATTGATATGAAATTGAAAAACATAAATCCTTGGAATTGGGCTCAAATAGATCTGTGAGTGTACAGACAGACCAGTCCAAAACAAAAGTACAAGAGATACACCATAATGTTCAAACATGGTGATTAAGTGGAAAGCTGTGGCAGTGATTTCTGCCTGAGGAGATCCTGCTGTTATTGATGGACCCATGAGTTCCATTCTGTGTCAGAGAATTCTTAAGAGAGTCTGTCTGTTTATTCGTCAACGAACTACAGCTGAAACATAATTGGGTTACGCAGCAAGACAATGATTTCCAACAGAAAATCCACATCTAACTGGCTGAAAAAGGAGTGGTCTGGTCAAACCAGACAGAGATGCTGTGTCAGGGCCTCGAAAACCTAATACTATCTATAAAAGAAAGCAGCTCTGCAAAGAAGAGTCGTATCTGATTTCTCCTTCCTTGAAGGAAATGTTGGTTACAATTAGGTCTGGTAAAGGTCATTGGTTAATCATTTTAAGGGGGAAGTTCATTTTTCACACCAGCAATTCTCTGTAGTTCAGCAATTCAGTGTTGGACAGTCTTGCTCCATAAATAAATATTCAATATTGTAAATAATATTTTAAAATGTTCTTTCTAAGTCATTCTTTCGTTAATGTTATGTTTTGTTTAAAGATCCAATCATATTTACTTTGTCAAACATTAAACAACAAAAAAACTCGATTTAAAATATCATTTCACTGACATTATTTCCTTTTACAAATGTTGATATATTGGTAGACTTGTAAAAAGGTTTTTACCCAATATTACAATTTTGGCGCAAATGTGTTGGCCATTTGCAAAGAATAAAAAGTAATTGCTAATGAAAAATATTTTAGAAATGTTTAGAACATTTTAAAAGCAAGCACATATCACATGCTGGGCTATTGAGCCACTTTGTAAGGAATTATGTAACTCTGTGCGGATACATGCATGTGCTCTTGTGTCTTAATGTACTTCATCATGTGACTTTGGAATACCTGCAAAATAAAATTTGAGTGACTGGGAAAAAGATGAAGATTCAGCTTCCATGAGGTTTGTTTGCCATTAGCAGGGAGCACACTGGAGTTCAAGGGCACTGCAAGTACGTCAGTAGACCCCGCAGCACAGAACACAACAATTAAGTCAATACGTCCAGTGAGTACATGTACAATAAGCTAATGAGTATAATACGCTGACTTGTGCGTGCAACAACAGATCGAGATGTAAAATAAAAGATGCATGGACAAATTAAACTTCGAACCATCCAAAAGGAAGATCCTCTGAGAGTGATGTGGATGAATGTGATGCTGCACAGTAGTGACGCTTTTAGCCATTTGTTTCAGTTCCCAGACTATACATAACAACACTCTATGGACAAAAGTTTTGGGACGCTTGTCCATTACACCAAGAGGATCTTTAATAACAATTAATTCAACACACAAGGGGTTTTATATGGAGTTTGTCCCCCCTTCGCAGCTATAACAGCTATCATTTTTCTAAAAGACATTCTGTGGGAGATGCGTGCCCATTCATTATGAGAATTTATGGGTCAGTCACTGATGTTAGACGAGAAGGCCTGGCTCGCAATCTCCATTCCAGTTCATGCAAAGGTGCTGGATGGGGTTGAGGTCAGGGCTCTGTGTGGGTCAGTCAAGTTCTCCAAAGGGACACAGTCATGCTGGAATAGAAAATGTTCTTCCCCAAACTGGGTTCACAAATTTGGAAGCATGGCGTTGACCAGAATGTCTTGGTCTGCTGAAGCATTAAAATTGTCTTTCACTGGAGGTAAGGGGCCTGGTGTCTACCCTTAAAACCAGGTGTGTCCAAACACTTTGGTCAGTATAGCAAATCTAAACAAAAACACACGCACCTTGACACATGGCCCTTTTTTAAGATCCAGCAGACAGCTTTCTAAGGAGTAGACAAACGATATGTGTTTGAAGGCTATGTCTATGGCATCATGACCCCTAAATATTTTAAAAAGTGAGAAGCATAAGATGAAAATAAATGCAGCTCTTGGACCCCCAGTGTAATTAACACTTATATGCATTTTATGTATGACATTTACCAGAACTCCTGAACTGGCAGGTGATTGAAATTTTAACATTGTTTTTGAAGTTATTGCTCTGTGGGAAGCTCAGGGATGACTGGTCATAATAATGATGGTAAGGTCACAATAAATGAATAAATAATCATGACAGCAATGGTGAAGCAAATTAAAACATCTCTGTGTTAAATTTTGTAATTACATACTCACAGTTTGACTGCCTCTAAATCTCAACATAAACCTGAAATCTTCTTTTCATTTGTGGGTTGCGTGTAGATATTTGCTGAGGATATGATGGTATATCACAATTTAAGAGCCGTGTCTACCCTCCCTAAATACTGCAAACTAAAGACTGCAGGACATTGCCTAAATGTGTACCGAATCCAGGGGTGATTTATGTAGTATATTGCAACACCTCTGTCACAGAACCACCAGTAGGATGAGTCTACCGGTTGGGCTAGTAATAAATTAGCCTCATCTTTGCCAAATCATTTTTTTCTTACAACCTTTTAGTGGTCGTGAGCCTCAGAAGAGCCAAAATAAACTGCATTTACATATTTGTGAATCTGATATTATTTAGATAATTTTGGAAAGACAGTAGTGGCTTAGCCCTACAAACTCATCCATACCAGCCACCCTACAGCAAGTTTTTGAGAGGGGATACTATCCTGTAACTGGGCTGTTGTTTTTCTCTCTTACCTTCCTGCATTTTTCAGTAACTTGCCCAACATTGCATGATGTTTTGTTTCCTCATTCCCAGACTAAGGGTCCACTTGTGAGTGCATCTTAGAGCAAAGGCAATGCCTGTGTTGGTGACCTACTTGTGCAATCTTCAACATTATCAGTGATACTTCACACTCTGTACATCAATATGTTGCCTCTGCACCGCACATGCAGAAGAAAAAAGTAATACTGCTGAAGTGACAGCATGATAAACATGTAAATGTTGTTTTTCCTTTCCACAAATGTAATCCATCAGTCAAGGTATGATACACAATTAATTAGCAACATGCCCACTGCATCCAGAAATCATCATACACTTGGCCCTCATTTTCACAGATAACAGTACAGTGTCATACAGAGACATAAACCACATAAGCAAGTATGTTATACAAGCAAGTGTGTTATGCGAGTGAAAATATAAGCATTTGCACATTGCTAATTGTTGTAGACAAGCGCCCATTTTAGCTATGCTAATGTCGTAGCTCCCATTCAAAATGAATGCAAACACCAGACTAGAGGTCGACCGATATATCGGCTGGCCGATATATTGAGAAGATATTTGGTATTTTGTAATGTATCGGCATCGGCCGATATCCAAGTGCACTACGCCGATTTACAGACAGGCACCTCTGCGGGCAGCCTAGTAT
>JBBMFX010000001.1:19463177-19499191 GCA_037832545.1 Rhabdalestes septentrionalis | reverse complement strand
CAGTGGCGCAATGACTTTCACTTCTCACAAAATACCAAAATCGCGCTATGCGCCTCGCCACACCCCTTCTTTCCAGTTTCCCGCCCCACCCAGCGCATTGTCATCTGCTATAATCACAGCGCAGATTTCTGGCGGACAAATGCATGATGCGCTCGCACATTATAGCAATGATGCGTTGCGCCAGTGACGAAACCACGTTGCGCCGTGTGCATTATCAGGCCCTTAGATTTATCATTTAACATTTAGATTTAACATTTAACAATTACGCAGCAAGAAAATGGACCAAAACCTAACCCTGTTTTTTTTAACACATTTAGCTCTAAATGTGTGAAAATCGTGTGAACTTTGTGCTAAATGATGAAAAAATGACACCTCAAAATTTGTGAAGCTGTTTTTACAAATGGCGCCCCATACACTCGAGACGCTCCACAGGGAAATTCTGGACTGCAGTGTCAAAGAGCAGAAGCCAATCAGCAGCAAGGAGAAATAAATCATGTTCTTGGATTGGCTATTTTCAAACCCCCCACCTCTGAGTACAGCTGACAGTACCATTCACTCATTCATTCATTTTTGGCAACTGCTTAATTCCTACTACCAAGAGTACCCAGAGGGTGCACAGGGTCTATGGGCGTGAGGCACGGACTCGCCCTGGCTGGAGCAGCAGCCCACTGCAGGATGCGCACACACCATTTATTCACACCTACGGTCAGGGGCATCAGAGGCATTCAGAATGATCCCCCTGAAATGTTTTTATGAATTAGGTGCCATTTTCTGCATTATGGTGTAGTTTTAACAGTGTAGTTTTGAGATACCTCATTTTACCTAAAAAAGTGACTTAATACAGTGACTATTTTAGAGAAAGTTTCAACAATTCAACAAGTACTCATTCAACTAGTCCAAATATTCATCAGCCTGTTTTAAAACCCACTGCTGTGCCTAAGATAATTAATCAGACACAAATTATCACCAACAGTGACTTTATGGGTGCATTTTACTTTTTAGATGTAATACATTTCTATTGGAGAAAAAAACTCTCTTGTGGGGAAATTCTAATGTCTATTGTTTCTGGGGAGGGAGCAAATATTGCAAACAATTTTTCATCAACCAAGTATACCCTGTGTTTACTGTTTAAATAGCCCAAATAAGGAAAACTTTATCATGGCTTAGGACAGCGGTTTCCAAACCACTGATGTTACCTGCTCCAGGTTCCAGCAGCCTGTGTGTGCACTGACCATTCACTTCACTTGTACGCGGTGATTTGGAGGCAAACCCAGAGTGGATTTCCGGTGGTGTGTGTATTCTTCTATTGATTAAGTGGAAGTGAGGGGGGGTTATGATAAATAGTTAACTTTCATTAATTTCCCTCTTTCATGTGGCTTCACAGACGTTCATTTTAGTCAAGAGTCCTCTCATTATCCCCATTATCTGCTTTTCTCTGACTACCATGACTCACAATTAACATTTAATTCTTACTTTACATACTACATTTCTGAATGCATTTCTAATGGTTGTGTTCTATTTGTTTACAGTATTTAGTGCAGTAGTTTGTAGGCTGTGATTTTACACAGTGCCAAAGAAGCGTGATGCACTCAAGAGAGCTGCAGCGTCCCAGAGCTGGAAGAGGGAGGGAGAGGGGGAGGAGGAGGAGCAGGAGGAGGAGGGGGAGTTCACTAGTGCTGGTGCTCACCCTCCTGCGTGTACATACGCTGAAACAGACGGCAGAGTGAAAGGGGCAATAGCTCAAAACTCCCCCCAGGATCTTTCCCTGCAACACAGCTCTCCATCCTGGCTCTGTGTGCAGCACAGTGACTTTTTCCTCTGCTTTAGGCTGAAAACAGACTTGAGGCAGTGGGGCTGTGGAAGATGCTTGTGTCCTGCGGGTCCTCAGAGGCGCAGAGCTGCGGAGCTCCTGCAGATCCGTGAGGAAGAGACAGAGGAGGAGGAGCGAGTGAGCGTGCCTGCCAACAGGAGGGGAGACCGAGCCTGCGCTACTGTCCCACAGGCGTGATTGATGGTCCATGATTTGAGCCCCTTTTCAAGCTCCATTCAGATCGATTCTGGAAGTCATTCATCATTAGGATCAAGAGTCAAGAACTACCCCCCAAGGTATTTGGTGGAAACTTGTTGAGATAAAAAAAAAACAAATACAATGTTTGTGGGACTATAATGGGGGTTTAGAACCGTCACGTGACCTGACACTAGCTTCTTTTCCTACGGAAAGTGGGGAGTTGGTCTGGGACTGTGGGCTGAGTAATGGCCATAAACACGGACAGCGGGTTTGAGAAGTCACAGCTGGGAGGTAACGTCAGCACCCGTCCTGCTGAAGCCCATGAGACTGAGAAACTCCTGAGCACAGCAGTCATGGATTGCCCACCCGGAGATGGGGTTTCCGTGAGTGTCGGGGCTGAGAAGGTGTCGGACAGTGACCAGAATGGCCACGGGCTCCCGCTCAGGTCTAGCTCTGTGGGACAGCTGGGCTCGGCCCCCCTCTCGCCATCCCGGACCAGCCTGAGCCGCGCCTCGTCCACGGGCAACGCTGCGGAAGACCAGTCCAAGCCCAAGGACTACCTCCTGCTGGTCATCTTCTCTTGCTTCTGCCCTGTGTGGCCAATCAGCATTGTCGCTCTGGTGTACTCAGTTATGGTGAGTGGGAGCAGCGATAAGAAAGTTCTGGCTGACACACACTTACACCTACATACTGTGGTGTCTGGTGAGAGTGTTGAAAGTGTGATTTATGTGAGTACTTTATATCTGATCGTGATGAATCTTGTTTCATTTTCAACTGACATGGTTTTGAAAGGGCAGCTGACGCTGTTCTACCACTGAAGAACCCCTCTAGAGTGTGCAAGGGTACGCTCAGAGCCCATAGATCCAAGAGGGGCTTATAGCTCAGAGATTTACGATCTGCTTTCAGAAATGCACTGCAGATACTGGAGTATCTGGCAGCCTAGTGGTTAGGGCATTTGCGCTGTGGGTTCAAGTCCCAAGACCACTAAGGTTCTTGTGAGCAAGGTGCCATCCCTGTGCGCTGTGTTCCTGGGTAGCCACTGCTTCACATATTTAAAAGCAGAGGATGAATTTCTGTGTGCTGTGGTGTGTTCACGAATGACAGAATATTCACTTTACATCCTGAACAAATGCCTCAATGATATTTGGGTGCCAGATTTTGAGCTTCAATAAACATGTACGGCCTTAGAAACCAGATGATTTAAGTTTTATTTCAAAGCATGGAAAGATGTTGTACTGGAAATGTACCAGATATATTATATTATGTTTCATCCTGAATTGAATTGAATTTTCAGAATAGAAATCTGGCAACTGCTGCTGGCCAGTGGCGCACTCAGTTGTGCCAAATCACCCAAATGCTTCATTCCTCCAGCACCTCTTTTCCTGGGACATTCAGTAGATGGGGTGGGGAGCATACTGGGCGTGGCTCCATTCAACTCTTGATTTGTGTGGGTTAGGTACGCACTGACAAAATGATGGAGCAGAGAGTTTTCCCTTGGTGTTAATATGATATCTATCTGAAACAGGCATGACCAGCTGTTTGCTAGTCTGAAAGAAATACAGGGTCTGGGAATCCTTTTTATCTGGCACCTCTTAATATTTTGTTAAAGATGTTAAAAAATCTGTAATATTATGTGTGTTCCTGAGGACCCAACACCCACAGATGCTGAATAGCACATCTGGAACTCACATTGATTCTTGACAACTGAAATACTCAGGACACTTCTGTGTGAAAAAAAAAACAGCTCACAGGCCCTGACCCACACAGAATCACTGGCAGAAGAGTAAATAGCAGCAAATTATTACAACAAGTGTTGTACATTTTTCCTGACACTGTACATACAACAGTCCCTCCACTGTGGCTGTGCAGTCCTTATCCTGTTATGCTGTTTCTACAGATAGAATTGGGAGTCATCTCTCTGGAGAAATGTGTAGGTATCTTTTTGGAGCTTTTTCAGCAGTTTTGCATGGATCCTGTAACTGCAATTTTCAATGACATTGTGCAAACGAGTGAAGTAGAATTAGAGATGTGGAAGAGGGGCTGCTGGTATAATCCTGTTTCATTATCAATTGCCACTCACAGGCAGGTCCAGTATCCACTGCATATAGATTTTTTGCATTGACTTGTATTTGTTGAGATTGAGTTGCACACATTGCCTTAGCCACCAACCACAGCCATCCAAACAGCCTGTGCTCATCCATGCCTGACCACACGCTCAAATGCGCCCAGCTCTCCCGTCCCCACCACCCGAGGAATGAGTGCCAGCAGAAACCGTAGCTGCTCTCTAACTTAATAGAGGTAAAAGAGAAGTTAATTTAGAGTATCTGCAGAGGGGAAATTGCACCTGTTACCCAGGCATCATGCTGATATACAACCACTCTGCTCTTGGAGAAGCTGGGTGGTCCTTTGGTGCCACAGTTCTCCTCAGCTACAGCAAAGAGAGAGAGAAGAAAATTTGCATTATGTCAAACATCTTGTCATCCATGAACACAGCACATTGTGCGAACAGCACAAAATTGCAGCGGGTAGCCACCGACACAGCACCTGGGGGGCAGTGTATGTAGATGGTCCTTTCCTCAAGTGTACCTCAGTGGTGCCACTGGCAGTCCTGGAAGTTGAAACCACAGCTTTTCAATCACAGGGGCAACGTTCTGACCACTAGGCCACAAGTTATACAGCCCAGATATACATGTCAGCACATGATAGGATCAACACTCCAAATCAAATTTTCACTAGCACACCTGAGCCAGACCTGTGCTGTCACGGTCCTGCTTGACTGAGCTGACCGCCTCGCTGCTTTTTTATTGGTCGAAATGTTGTCATCACAACATGGAACCAGCTCGCTTAGGTTTTACTGTTGCTGCAAAAAAAACAACAATGGAGATACAAATGAACAACTGGGATGTCGATGAAGTACAAGCAAGACTGTTTGTGTTCCCTGAAGATTAATTTCAGTGGGAGTTTTCTATGACACTAATAATTGTATCTTTAACACTGTAAGAAATGCGAAGGTGTTCCAGGGCATCGCAAAAAAAATTAGCTGGGTTGGGTGTCCATCACATGGCTAAAGACTACAATAACAATAGTGGATCTTACAGGAAAACACTTTCCTCTGGTTTGACTCCCTGGACATGGGTTTGCGATGGCCAGCCATATACTGTGTGGACAAAACTTTCAGAAACTCTGTTATCAGGCTGAGATATACTGGAAAAGTTGCAGTAGGTTACATGCCATGGCAGTATGGTTTAGGTACAGCATGGATCCATTTAACCCTGAGGAAAAGTTCCTTTAGACTCACCACTCCAGAAGTGTCCACTCAAAGAGAGGACTTTTTCAAAAGGAACACATTTTCCTTACTTATTTGGGTAGACTTGATGAGCAAGTTCATAAACTCCAGAAAGTTTGAGAACAACTGCTTTTCTAATGTAGGATTTGGGTTTAGAATGAACACTGCAACTGCACTTGCTAGTTGTTGGGATCTTAGATATAACACTATCAGCTGCATGGCCCAGTGGCAACAGTGTTGCCCCTGCAATCAGAACGGGGTGGGTTCAAATCCCAGGAATGTTAATGGCACCACTAGGGTTCCATTGAGCAAGATACTGTCCCCACACTGTTCCCTGGGTGCCCCTCGTCAGTAATAGCTCCATGCTTCAGTTGGCGAATGAGTTAAATGCAGAGAAAAATTTTCAAATAGTTTGCACTTTACTCTAGCTGAATGAAGTGACATCATTATTCATGTACACTGGAGTACTCTGCTCATTATAACAAAAATAAATGTTATGCGTTTGAGGTATTAAGTATTTTTAAATATTTACCTTTCTGAGCATTTAAACAGCATTGTCTGCTGTTTTGAGGTGTTGAAAAGGGATTTGCCCTCACACTGCAATGATTTCTAAGCAAGTTCAGCAAATTATGTATACAGTTATGCTGACTTGTCACCCATTTCAACCCCCATTTGAACAAGCTTCTGTCAACTTGGCACTGCTGTTTCCCTTTACGGGAATCCCTGACACCACGTTTAGGGCCATTTTATTATATTACTGGCTAATAGCTCAGGTACAGTGTGTTATACGAGCTGGTCCTGACCTCCATGGGGGCTCACACCACAGTGCTAACACTACAGTAGTGTAGTATTGCATAGCACTTAAATACTATAGATAGCAAAACTGTTATTTTTACCAGCTGCATCAGTCAATCAAAATCACCCAAAATGGGAAGTTCTCGAATCAGGCATTTGCGACTCTCCAGCCAAGCCATGAACGCTGCTGTTCCAAATGCAGATTTTACGGCATCTTCAAGAGCAGAACCATATGAAGAATCTCACTTTCAATTCTCCTTAATAGTGTGACGACTTCCAAACTTGGCAAACCACTCCATTATTTTACGCTACTAGCTTTAGCAAGCTAAATACTTCACAGCTAGCCACTCAAACTAAAATATGCCAACACACCATGGTTTTAAACCAAAACCTACAGCCAGACAAATAATTATTCATGAATATTATTTTCCAGCATCCTTTAACTGGGCTACAATCAGAGTAAATTGTTTTAAAATTGTTGTTGAGAAATTGTTTTAATGAATAATAATCACAACAAGCAATACGAGCCAAGTCATTTCACACTAGGCTATGATAGGCAACATATGGATTAAAAGCAAGATTTGGCTCCACGTCTTGATTTGATTTATATGACAAATAAATATTGATTTCAGGCTTTAAAAATACTCTTACAAAGTTAGTATAACTAGCTAATTAGCTGACCCAGCTGAGCATAAAAGGTGTAATGAAAGTGTGATCTCTCACCACTTTAAGGGATTATCTTATACATTTAAATTGAGCTAATATAGCCAACGACACTCATAAGGTGCCACTAGGGACTCCTGTGAAGGAAGTCAGAGGCAAGACATTGGCACAGTTGTATTTAATTGAACGATCAATAACAATAACAACACGGTGCCCAGCCACGTCTTGCAGGGTTCGCCATAGTCATTAAACTCCAGCGTGGTCAGTTTGAACCGGACTGCTATTGCTGGTGAAGCTCTGGTTTCATTAAGGCAATTCAGTTCAAAAGGACTTGGAAAAAATACTGCAGACACAGCAAATTCATGCTGGAAGTCATGGATCTCATTGGTAATCACATAAATCACACTGCCTCTGCAGGCAAGACTAATCCAGCTTGAATAGGATTGAAGACAGGCAGCATATTACCCAGATATTGGTAGGGTGCTTTGTTGCCTTGTGAGATCAATGGAAAAAGAGAGAATACGGGTGGTAACAGTGGGTGAGTAATTTGTTCTTGCACACTGCAGCTTGTGGATGCAGAATGGAGTCCATTACTGGGAGTGAGGATGTGAAGTAATAGGCTTTTATTGGACTGAGCATGGGTTCGGCATAATGGGAAGGGCCAGGAGCGCGAGGCGATTACTGAACGCTCTGGAGACCTGGGGATGAAAAATGGGCATCAGGGCTGCGACGCAGCGCTTTGTGTTTACGTTCTCTTTTTGTTTATTCACACTCTTGATAGAGCACTACGGTTGGAGCCTTGCCATCCTGAACACCTCTTTGTGTAAATGCTCAGCATTTTATATCAAAGCAAACACCCTGGAAAATGCAGAGCCAGCGCAATTGCGGCATATTTCGAAAGAGCATCACTACAAAGTGAAACATCACTTTATAGATGCTTACTCTCAGTCGGGTCACGCCTTCTCATAAACTGACGGAGGCATTGGGGTACAGTAGCTGCACCGAGTTGGTTATTGGGTCACGAGGGAAAGTAGAGTGTGTGTGTGTGTGTGTGTGTGTGTGTGTGTGTGTTTGTTCGTTTTCATTTTTTGTAATCTCTCTTCCTTCTCGGCTTTCCCTGGCCTCTGACAGGGCCCTTCCCTCTATTATTAATGGATCGGGCATGTGAGAAAGCACTCAAAGCTCCTACACCCTGCACACTGAGCAATACAACCTGGGGGGATGGGGGCATGAGAGTGCAGAGGCAAGGGGTGGTCTTTGTGGTGCATGTCACACATAAACGCTCGTGTGTTTTTTTGACAAAGGCACTTTCGGAAACAGAAAAGAATTTCAAAGCCACAAGAAGAACACTGCTTATCAGGCTTGGGATCAATATGTCCATTTATCACGCTGTGGGCACAAATCCCTGCCGCCCCTCCATCCCTCCCAGCCACACAGACCATTAGGTTCCTGCACAGTTCCTCTCTGCATTTGCAGCAGTAGTAATGCAATGCACACCCACCCTCAGTCTCAGAGCTGCTTCAAGTGCTCTGTCAAAGCAATAGGACACAAAGTAAAAAATTTTACATACATGCATACATATATATGTACATACACAGTTCTTCAGGGTCTCATTTTCCAAGCCACATTTAAAGTTATAATCAGAAAACTGATCATGGAGAAAACTGCTTATGCAATGACTGCACGAACACAAAAGAACAATATAAAATATAATAAAATGTCAATATACTTAAACACAACTGCATACATCACCTGATTTGTGTAATAATGTATTGATTAATACAATTTAATTGCTTATGAAGCTTAATTAGCATAGCCTACTCTTAAAGAAACCTCTGGATTAGTGGAAAAAATATTTTGGATAATTAATCTTCATATTTTGTCACCTCTTTTGCACTCAACACATTTCAACTGGGCTAAACTCATAGTGGCATTGTTTTTATTGATAATAAGCACAACAAGTAATGATTTTCGGAGCCAAGTCATTTAACAGTTGTCTATAGCTGCAAGGCAATGATGTGCTTAATATTTATTTCATAAACAATAAGGGGATGCATTACTACAGACATGGCGTGTGCATGTACTTTTGTATGCAAAAGTATTTTCTAACACACACTCTACTGAGCGTGAACATGTTTTGAAAATTTTAGTCCACCATTTTCAAGCATGTAATGGAAATGAAAATTCAATTTAATAATTTGATCAAAACATTCAGTAAATGTGATGTGCTGACTGTGAAGAAATCGAGCGGGAGTGGGGTCTCTACAGAGGATGTGTACATATATATACACATCAGCTAAACCTGTGATTTGACCGGTAGTGCCTAAACATTTTCAAATAATTATATTGAGTATTTTACAACAGCTTCCAACTTGATCAAACTTTGAACCCAAAGCCGTGAGCTTCTGAGTCCTGACTTCCTCGCACATGTGTTGTGTTAGGTAGAGGATGGAGAGGAGAACGAAGAACCTGTAAAGCAGATGGCAGTTTACCATACGCCGTTCTTCAAGAAGCCCCATTGATTCAAAGCGCTGAGGCGGCTTTTCGCTGTGATTGGAACAGAGGATCAATAAATCTCTGCTGCTAAAGCCACACATTATACCAGCGCTAAGATGTCAGAGCAAGTCTGCAGTATTTGAAACTAAACGCGACGAAGGGGATAGCAAGAGAGAGGGAGGCAAAATTTCTCCAATGACAACACATACATGCACACACACTCTAACCAAAGGTTGGACGATCCAGCAGGGAGATTCTGGCTCTCCCCTGCTTAAGCCTCTGTCTACTCAACTTCCGCTCAGAGCCAGAATGGAGACAGAGCCTCCCTCTGGGACAGCGGAAGGAGGAGGGCATGAACGTGGCTGGGGGAGATCCTCATTCTCCTCAAGAGCAGTATGATAGTACAGTAACTCTATCCTCTTCTGTGGTGTCCCCTGCTAAGCAAACACGCCTGAAATGGCTTGTACACTCCAAAAAAGATTTTTCTAAAGCTCAGTACGGTACGAACTTCAGTAGTTTTAAAATCTAAAGCATCTCAAAACAACCATTCGATACATAGTCTTATTCAAAGGCTGATGAACATTCCTTTCAATTTGGTTCAGTGATACACTGAAAAGTAACCCGTATTACAAAAGCTTCTGTTTCAATTCATGTTGCAAATGCCTATTCAGCACCCTGGACAGCACCACAATAATGGCAGGTGCAAGGTCCTGCATTAACACTAACAAGGTTCATGATATTTCAGCACCTTTTTTCCGAGGTCATCGCACACCAGTGAACATGTTCGGCATATGGGTGTGGTGATACGTATGGCAATAGCACTATGCAGCGAGATTGGCTTGTGTCAGAGGCTTTTTTCTTTAGGATGTGTTCCTCGGTATCGATCGCATTAATGCAGTCTACTGGAGGGTTTTTCCCCAGGGTGCAGTGAAGGGCTAATGGGAAGTGGTGGCATAGGGCCCCTGTTAATGAGAATACACTGTCATCAGGAAATCCAACATGTCTTCACATATTTTTTTGACCATGCACTGTCTAGTCAAAAAAATGTAGAGCTCCAGTTCTAAAATCTAAGACCATGTCAGCCATGTGCAAAATACTGTGCAGATCAATGTTTTCACAAATCAGGTGAATTCCACACAAATATGATAATAACTGTTGATTGTGAGTTTATTACTTGTAATAACGTAATTCGTTGTAATCTGCAGCATCATACAGAAAATGTTTAAACCTGTTGTGTGGGGGGGTTGGGTCTTACGAATATTACAGTAGCCTGTATGATAAAAATAAAAATGTACCATTCGCTACTCGATGTTTGGTTTGTGATCACAGCTTTAACCATAACCATCACTTTGTTGTGCTCTGATGGTCAGTCGACCAAATGTCAGCTAATAAAGAGTAAAATAAACTTGACAAAAGGCCTTATGCCCCCTCGTCTACGCTTCTGTGTCTGGAACAACAATGAAGTGAATTAGCTGAAAATGTTCTGTAATATGGCTGATTATGTTCAGTTAAAAAGGTCCCCATGACAGGTTGCAACACTTCAACTTGTACATTTTATGAGATTAACTATTATTTAGTGGCCTGGCTAGAGATTTCCTCGTGGTTTTGGTTCTGTAGACATGTAGCTCCATCCCTGTAAACTACACAAAAAATAAAATCAATCAATTCTAACAATCTGACCCTTCAAACAGAATACAAACATCTTTTGAAATTGATAAAACACCAAAACTGGATTACAATGCTATATTACCTTGCTGGTTTGAACAGTATTTTTTTGCAAAACAGGTTTGTGAGCTAAGCAGGAAGTTGATTCCATTAAGAGTTCATTATACACTACATAGGAAACAGTTCTGTGAAGTGTAAAGTTATCATTCCGTCATATGTGAAAGCACCACAGCACTGTATGAACAGCACAAAATTCCTCATCTGGGTTGGACACATTCAGCTGAATTTGTGTCCATTCATTCTGTAGAGCATTTGTGAGGTCAGTCACTGATTTTGGATGAGAAGGTCTGGATTACAATCTCCATTCCAGTTTATCCCAAAGGTGCTGGATGGGGTTGAGGCGTGGCTAGTCAAGTTTTCCACACTAAACTCCTCCAGCCACATCTTTATGGAGCTTTGTGCACTGGGACACAGTCATGCTGGAATAGAAAAGGTTCTTCCCCAAACTGCATCCACAAAGTTGGACGAATGGTGTTGTCTGAAATGTCTTGCTCTGCTGAAGTATTAAGTTTGTCCTTCACTGGAATTAAGGGGCCACCAGAATTCACTCATTATGGGGATCTGTGTCTGTACATAGTGTACACTCAAGAGTAGACCCTGCTTGACAGAAGAAGCTATGAGTCAATATAGGAAATATCATTTTCTGGGTTCTCTGTATTTCATGCACATGTTCCTACAGTGAGATTTGATTCCAGTTTAGTGGAGACACATACAAATATTATTCTGAACTGGGAAGCAAGTCATTTCTCAGTAATTTCTCATTCTCTTTCGGTTCACAGTGCCTGAACGGGGTTCAGGTACTGAGCTGCTTCTCTAAAAGTGCTTCATACATATTTGAGAAAAAAGCTCTTTGTAAGATGTAGATTTTTTTTCTGTGGGATGTTTAGTGTTCTTACTCCCGGTATTTCTCTTTCTCTTATTCAGTCAAGAAGCAGTTTTCAGCATGGTGACATTGACGGGGCAAGACGCCTGGGTCGCCTGGCTCGGCTCCTCAGCATCGTCTCCATCATCTTGGGTGTGCTCATAATTACAGTCTATGGAGTTGTGTCAGGTACAGCCCTCACTCACACATCTCATCTGTTTCATTCGTCAGTAGGACTGTGCAGAGTCCAGCCAGGCTGGAGAGACTGTCTGTCACCCCTTATGCTCAATGTGAAGTTCATCCATTGGCATTTGTTTTTGTGCAAAATAAAAACAATAGAAAGGAAAAACAATTAATAAGCTACAGTTAAATACTTAAATAAAAAAAGATATACAGAGATGGATATCTATCAATCTATCTCTTAATCTGTCTCTCTCTCTATCAATCTATCACTCTCACTCTCTATCATTATCCATCTATCTATCTCTTTCTCTCTCTCATTTAAAGGGCCCATTTCCCACATCCTGTTATGTCTGTTTGGTAATGCAGTATGAGACCATCCTTTCATCCATGTAATTTCCAGTAAAAATAGCAATAAGTACTTAACTATCATAAAAAGCAGGAAACGTATCTTACAGATAATTATGCAGAAGCTTTTATATATTTTTTCAGCAGATACTGAGTCCACCCTGTGCAGTTCTTACAGCTTCCATTCCTTTCTGGGAGACTTGCTTTCAGTTTTTCTTCTTATTGTAAATGCCTGCAAAGTTTTTTAGGTTGGTTGAATTTTCTGATTTTTGTGATCCAAGAAATTCTTAACGCTCTTGGGTGCATTGTTTTGAGAACACACACTGTTCCTTCGTTTGAGTGGTATCGTTTTTTACCCTTTGTTTCAATTTCTTAATCAGAGGGATGACTTCTAGCCATTTTTCTACACATCCTTTCAGACCAACAGTGTTGAATCATCATCTTCTGCTCATTTTTTTATATCCGGTTTAGAAAACTCATGATTTTCAAACATTTTCCTCTTCCGTCTCTTGTGCACACCAAAACAATTTTTGGTCTGCACCAGACAATAGATGATCAACGTGTAAGAAATGTGTTGATAGTTTTGGCTGTAGCTCCAAACCGGTGGTCTTGTGTTGCACTGAAAGGAGTTCAGAGGTAGGAGTTCAGATCCATGTCTACTTAGCCACCAATGGGAATGCAGCGAGAAACGGGGCCCTAACACAGCCATACAGATGGATGACATAAACAGTTGATGTTTTATTCTTGAATACTGACAATTCAGAAGGGCTTATTGATTACTTGAATCAAACTTGAATCAAAAGTTTATTAAATTCATTTTGCACAATGTGGCTTGGAATAAAGGTTGCTGAAAGGTTTCTCTTCGCAAGTGGACGATCTAATATTCTCAGAAAAGTTATGTGGAAATGAATAGGTTGGACTTAACTGTCATTTTGACAGATTTACTCTAAGTTTTACTCTGTTTAAAAACAATGATCCTTTCTGTACATCTCCATTTAACAAACTCTCTTTAACCCCGTGGAATGAAACAGGCTCATATATACAAGTGATTACATCTAGATTCTTTTTCAGCTCTCATAAAAAATGAATCTTAAATCTTGCTATATTCGCGATGTTTTTAGAGATTTCAGCGCATGCAAACAGCTGAATCTGGACAGTGGATGTATTTTCCTGAAAGTGACACCCAGTTTTCTGTTTCCTCCCACAGCAACCAACACGGACAAAAAAAAGAATCCATAGGAGCATAGCAAAAAATAGGATCAATTTAAAGAGAAATGACATGCATGTATAAAGTAAACTTGTGCTTGATGAAAAAGAATTAAAACCTCTCGGTTGAAACAAAGTGTGACTGCATAGTGTACATGAAGAACATGGCTGCTCCTTTGAGGGACCAACGGAAGAGGATTCGGAGAATGGGGCGGAAACTGTTTGTTGAGAGCAACTTCTGCAGGATGCGAAGACGAGGACTCTAGACAAGCTGCATCATAACCTTATATTACTCTTGGTCTTGCATTCCAAAAGTATACAGATGCACAGATATATTTCCAATATGAGTCTTAATGTATATTTTCTATATGGATTTGTATGCTGGGCTAAAAAATAAGGCCACGGAAATGAAGATGGTGCACATGAAGTGCTGGACTGCTGCCTTGTTAGGGCTGGAAATGTGGAGGGCCTCGACGAATTTGTTAAATGGAAATGGAAATATTCTGACTGGGAGGAGTTTTTGTTTAAGCTGTTTTTTGTAGCTTTTGATTACGAAAACGACCACCCGCATGTGAGCAGCCTGCTATCCTCATGCCCCATTATAGTCCCTGTAGCATTTTTGTTCGGAATGAATAGTGGATGCCATCGGTACCTAAAGAGGAAAGTGCGTGCGTTCGGAGGGGCTGGTGGGCCGGCCTGACTGTTTGCCTGTCCTCTTTAGCCACTGAGGGAAGTAAAATGCATGTTAACCCCTACTTACTATACACTAGCTACTGAAGCATGGACAAACGTCTAGAGGCATGAAGAGGCCAGCACCACCTTACGTTCTGTGCCAGGGCCCTCTGATCAGTTCGCTACCTAAAACCACAGCTAGTCACCAACCCCTGAATTTCACTAGTGCAGAATGCAAATCTGTTCCTTTCAGACTTCTAACTTGTATATGTATGCTCTATATCAATATATATAAATATACATACATATATATATATATATATATATATATATATACCTATATAGAACTATTTAGGCATGCTGTAGACGGACAATACACCTGTTTTCTATTGTCACAGACCACTATTTTGCAAAATCAACTTGCGTTTCATGGATGATACATTGGTATGGTACGTCTGACAGTATTTACTGCATCTCTGCGACTTTGTCACATTAATTATTAAATAGATGATCTTCATCTGGAACGCCAGACATTGCCAAATAAGATAAAAAAGAAAAAAAGGTCTGGTGCTTAGATGAACTAGAACATTCCCACTCGGCTCCCAAAGCAGGAAACTCCCTGTGCTGTGGAGTTTAGCTATGAATATTCCTTTTACTGTCCCACTTGCTGATTTCAAAGCACTTTAACATACTCCTTATGCCTTGGTTGATAGGTTTAGCATCTAACTCCAAATTTTGCAAGTGCAACAAAATACTGTTTTGATTGTTTATTTTTTTACCTGGTTTGTCTTTGATATATTGCCTTAGCTCTTAGTTTGACATCTTGGCACATATTGAGACTGTTAACACCTGCAAAACACCCAAGCATGTAATGACTTTTTTTCACTGCTGTTCCCTCCTTTACTGCCTTTTACGATGCCTGTATGAATGTGTATGAATGCGAGATGCCCCACTGGGTGAAACTACACGAGAAACACAACTGTCTTCTATACATCTCATTTAAACATTTGACACATTAGGAACTTCCTGTACGTTTATGTACAATGCCAATAGTGCTAAGATACAAAAGTGCTGCTATGTGTCTAAAATTGTTTTTTTTTTGTATTCTTTTGATACCTTGTTTTACTTTGAATTCTATTTTGTTCCACAGGTTTACGGTGTATTCCTGCATGTGTGTGGAATAAATGATAACATGCATGGTCCACAATATTTGTCTGCTTATTAATTCTTGCTGAGTTTCATTCAGGAGGGGAATTTACTTTACTTCAGCAGGCCAAGAGAAAATATATAATCCATGAAAGACTTGAGACATTATTTTGCTTTCCTCTGTCAAATGCACACACGTGCACAAACACATACACAGCCATTTTTTAATAGCCCTGCTGCAGTCATGAATAATGCATGGCTCAGGAAACGACACGAGACCTAGTGGCTGATTTTGCACCTCACTCGCGGGCTCCTGCTTTCTGATCGCCAAGAAATGGCTCTCTGCTGACCTACAGCTATACACACACACAGTCATAAAATTAACTACAATAGCTTCTGACAACTACAACGTCAGGTTTCAATCACATTTTATTTTATCAATTTTATTAATGACATGTCAACACTGAAATAGTTGTACTTCGAAAGCAAAGGGGGTGGGGGTGGGGGGTGGGGTATTTACGTCCACATTGGGACTGTGTAAAATGTTAATCTTTGGCTTAATGAACATAGGTTACAGCCTATACACACCATGGGGAGCAAAGTAACATAGCATTTATTGCATTAATGTCCTCTATTACAGCATGTTTCTTAAAAAGCACCCTAGAATTTGGCCCATGTCTGCTGTGCATTAGTGAAGTTAGACCTCATTCTGTGCTACATCCTTATTAACTGTCTCCTGTTGGTAGTAAACAGGCTTTCTGATCCTGCAGTATCCATGCACAATGTTCTGAAACTCAGAGTTGTCAGGTGAATGTGCAAAATCTCTTTGTTTCCACATGTAGAGGAAAATAAAATAAAACAACAGCAGTGACCAACAGGACATTCATAAGCAGATGATGCTGAAAAACTCAAACACTGAAGACCACAATGTAATTTCAGTTTGTGTGAAGGCCTAGAGGCTGCGACCAGGTGCATCATTATTTTGGAGGCTCAGATCCACCATTCACCCAAAATATTACTGAATAACATTAATCATCTCATCACTGTGGTACCTGTCAAGGGGTGGAATATATCAATCAGCAATGGAACATTACGTTATTGATGTTGACAAGCTGAAAGCAGGAAAATAAGCAAGAGTAGAGAGTAACTTTCACAAGCACTACACTGTGATGGATGACTGTTTCACATCACTGCAGACCAAGTGCATCCTTTCATGGTGTTCCCTAATGGCAGTTCTCTTTCAGCAGGACACAACTGCAAAAATTAATCAGGAATGTTTTAAAGAACATGAAAAGGAGCTGAACTTAAAATTCTACATCTCATTCCGACTGAGGATCTGTAGGATATGCTGGACAAACTTCGAGAATCCACAGCAAACCTTTGGAGGACTTGCATAGTCCATGGTTTTGTTGGCCCCTATACAATATTAGGTAGGTTTTGATGTTATGGCTGATCGGTGCTTATGGGCTAAACCTGTGATATATCATCTTTTAATATTTCATCTATTCAATATCATAATACTGGTCATAGCTCCAGGTGAGTGTTACTGGGTGTTTTGATGGACTAAGGTTTTTGTATAACCCATTAAAAGTAATTTGGTCCAATCTATAATCTTTAAAGACTGACTTGTCAGGGTTTTTAAAAGGCCCATATTCAACATTTTAGTTCAAGTTCATTTCCCCATGACGTTTGTGTACTAACAATATTTTATAATTCATTAGAATTCATTCTTACATGAAAATTTTCCAACCTGTGTTTATGTCTTCAAATTAAACTGGCTAGTTTTTTCTTTTTTTACTGTTTTTTAATACAGATACATGTAAATGATCTCTTTTCCAATTGGCTGTCCTGTATTGCTGATCATTCAAAAGGAAACAAACACTGTTTAGTTCTTCAGCTTGAATGGGCAGTGCTAAATAAGGAGACATATTACCTCATGAAGTTTTTTTAAGGGGCTGTTTTGCAGCTGTTTTCATATATGGATTTTTAAAAAACTTGTATGTTAAGCCTTTTTCATTCCAGAAAAGTTATCTGGGTCCTTTAAAAAAGGCTTCTTGCCTGCAATATGTAGCTATGTAATTGCAATAGTGTTTTGTTCATATCTTAACACTAGATTCAGTCTGGACAAACTAAAAGAAAACCAACAACTTCCAAGTAGATGACTTGGCTCTCAAAATAAATGTCAAAATAAAAATTTTTATTTGCTGCCATTAAATTCAAAGCCACCTTGTGGTGGAAGAATCTTCCAATGAATGTCAGAGCTGAGATTTGTGTTAGGACAGCTGCAGTCAGTAGGATTGAAAATCTGATTAAATCTGCCCAGTTGTAATCTCCTGTACTCTTCAGAAAGCGTAATAGGATAGCCTCACAGAGGCATGAAATACAAAGTACAACTCTAACAGTGCATAACATCACTACATACAGTATTTACACAGAAAGGAGGAGTAAAGAGAATGCTGAAGCAGTCAGTTCACCCCAGGCTGTCTATTTCAGCAGAAATCAAATTCATATCCGCTGAAAGGGGGAAAAAAATATGGGTCTATGAAAACTCTCCTCATGCAACAACACCCAGAATCCCAAATCATTTCAATGTAATTTTAGTGTATGGCAAGTGTACTGAGCAGAAACAGTAAGAGACTGCTGTGACTAAGATAAAGCCATTAAAAAGGGCAGGGCTGGTGAAACCAAAAAGAAAATGCACAGAAATTAGCAGGAAAGTTCTCCTAATTGTTGGATGATTGGTACTTTCTTCCTACCGACTGTATTAAGCATTTGCAGAGCACATCCCTCAATACACTTACACACAACTCAGAGCAAAAACACTCCCTCATCCTAACAACCCTGAAGAACATTAGTACAGGCCACTTTGCATGAACTGGGACAGACACATCAAAAATAGATGATGCAAATAAGTAGAACTCAGCAGGCCTATTTGGGGAACAGGCATCATTTGTCAAGCTACATGGACCAAAGAGAAAGGTGGACACTATCATAGACAAAGATTAATGTCTTTTAGTGTGCAGCACGCGTTAGGAGTACTTTTGATTTGAGGGAAAGGCACAATCTCATTTTGTGGCGCTGGGTTATCATTTTAAGTAGCGTTTTTCTCTAATAGTTTTATTAGCGTTAAATGAGCTTATCAGAATGGGTCCTAATGATATTTAACAAAGGGAGAAGATATAAGGACATCTGTTCTCTGTAATTTGCTTCAAGGGAGAACTTAGACAGGCATCCCACTGCTTTTAGGAATTTAGTTTACCCTTCAGATGAGACACCCCATGCCTCTCCAGCTTAGTTTTAAAGGTACCAACCTTTAAATGCCGTTTTTATTCATTTTTTTCCCAGATTTTTTCTTTTCAGCTTCCATATCAAACACCAGACTGGCTGCATTTCTCATGCTCCAGTTCTTCAGGCTGTCTGGATGTTCAGTCAGCCAGTGGAATCTCAACAACTCGATCACCATGTTGTTTTCAGGTCTTACTGGGAATAGACTGCGGTTTTCTCAGGTCTTTTAGAATCCTCACAGATGATGCAGCATCTTTTCTGCCTTCTCGGTCATACAGAACAGATATAAGGGGTAAAGTTCATCAAAGCTGTATGCAAACTGTTCATAATTCCCATGTGGAAAAATAATCTTAAACAGAGATGTAAGAAAAACTTGTTTTAGAAGTTGCGCCTACTGTGACAATTTTTAAATATCCTGTATATGAATAATTTATTAAATCACAAGGTACATAACATGACCATCCCCTTCACTAAAAGGACCATCACATAAAAATGCTCCATACCCCATTAATCAACAGTGACAGCACAGTTTCATGGTGCTGCATCAGTGACTTTCTTTTTATAAAAGCCAGTGTTACAGGTTGCTCTTTTAAACCAAACCATTTTAGTCTCATAAGTTATTTGGTCTCCATTCCCTTATCCTTGTACACAGCATGTTTGTAAAAGGAACACAAAAATGCTGTAAGAGCTACATCCATCCCATTGCTAAATACAAGTAAGGAAGTCCATGCTGGCCACAATCTATCCTGTTATCTGATTAGGCCAAGTGGGAGTCTGCTTAGTAGCCCCCAGGGTCCCATCACCAGGCTTTACTCTCCATGGCCCTGCCTCTGCTTGCAGTACACCCCAAAAAGTAATCGTCAGATGCTCGGTCAATCAGTGGAAAGCGTAAAGCAGCAGCAGGATGGTGCAGACACCGATAACTCCTCCTAGAATTAACGAATCCCTCCTCTTCCTCAGGTTGATTCGCTGGATGAGGCTGTTGATGGCTGGGAACCGATCTGATAGAGCAAGTTAAGAAACCAAAACCAAAACTTTCCACTTTACCAACTGTATATCTTGATGCTGTCAAGAAAGGAAATACAAAAATTTAAAGGTTTCATTCCATTTAAAAAGTGTTTCTGAATAAAGGGATTTTCAATACATTTAGAAGATCAGTGCTAGTAAATAAAGCAGCGTTCAAATTCCTTATATTTGATATCTGGAATAGGTGCTGGGCCATTTCCTCATTTACATTTATATTTACGCGCTTATGTTTCTCATAACTACTTAAACTCCAACATCCGAGGAAATATTTAACCACATTGGGGAAGATAAAAGCATGTCTCTTCCAATATGAAAAACATACCACAAATATGAAACAGTTAGTAGTCATATGATCTGGTCCCATCAATAATAACCTGTTTAAATGCTGTATCTGTGTCATGGCTGTCATGTTGGTGCCTTTCATAGCTGGCCCCATTCTCAGACTTTGCTTCAATGCTCCCACTAAGGAACTGTTCTTGTTGTACTACAACGCATTCTCATTACCTACCTTACTTAAAGCCCAGGAGAGATCCCCTGCTTCACTACAGTTTATTCAGAATAATATTATCTCAGAGTTGAGAGACTTAATTACTTAGTGTGTTTTAAAACTGAAAAAAAATCTTTTGGCCAAAAATTTTCATCCCTCTGAACAACACCCCAAACAAAACATTAATGAGTCAATCTAAGACACCATTATTCAGAATTCTCAAGTGTACCAAGTTCATTACAATTATACGGTAAAACAAAAATGGAAGGACAGTGATTGAATAAGATGCTTTCTTTACTGGCTTTACCCTTTCTTCCCTCTTAATATGTAAAGACATAGAAATGTAGACACACAGAAAAGATACTGGCCAAAGTGTTGACCCTGCTCTGTATGGACTTCAAAACGCCACGCTGGGAGGTCATGTTCTCCTTGGTTGCCATTGCAATGCTGGAAAAGAAGTAAGAGTTTGGTTGAAAAGTAGAGGGATATCTTAGTTTCACTGGTCTCACTATAAAATCACAGGCTTAGAAAATGGATTTCTCTAAAGGGAGCACACATCCACTAGAGTTTGAGCTCGCAGAGGAACAGAAGCTGCATTACGGCAAACCCCTGGAGACGCCGCCCAACACGCCCACAGTTTGCAGTAAAAAGCCCAGGGAAGCATCACCCTGCATTACACATTCATTTCCTCTGACAGTGTAGCGGCAGATCCCTCACTTGACAAATTATGATTTAATGAAACAGCCTTTGCTTGCTCAAGTGTAATGTAATTCTATCATGGTTGGGCCTCAAAGACTTTGTCCCTGCTTTTCCTCTTTAAATGTAATGACCCACGTTATGCACACCGAGACTTTTCTGAAACTGCGGGGCAGATCCAGAGCCAACATGCATTTGTCTTCTTCAGCTCAATCTTGCCTTCGTGTTGCTGGTGGAGAGGATTAAATTGCAGAGTGAAACTGTAGCTCACTCAGGCTCAAGCTCAGCAGCTTTGGGAGCGTAAACGATCTGGCACCTGGCACCTAAAGCTTCTGCTGCAGGCCCACAGCCCACTGCTGTCCTGCAGACATTCAGCAAGGGAGGTGGGCAGAAAAACTTTGTTTTCTAATGAAAGCTGCATCAACTTCTAGTCTATTGGGCATAATATCGAAAAAGTGCTACAATCTTGAGTGTGATGTGTTACATACAAAATAGTAGCTTTTTTTATTATCAAATGTACTGTAAAATGTTAGAGGATCCTTTTGGATAATCTGCAATATCAAAAATCACAAAAGTCAAAATCACTATAATAAACAAAATGATACAAATGATTTAGTGCCTTAACCATAATGTGAGCACAATAAATCAAATGGTCTCCTTTACAGTTTGTATAGTCTAGAACTAACAAAAAAAACTACTGCTAAAATCTCAAACGTGGACCAGTGAAGTAATATACCAAGCCCCAATGATGCAAAAACAAACAAAATAAGACATGACAGTTCTCTCTTGGGGCCTGGAAGCTGATGGTGCTTTCTCCCCAGGTGACTTCAGTCATAAACAACCTGACCTTTGTCTCAGTACAGTTTAGCAGAGGCTCCTCCAGACACCAGAGACATTTATCACCCCAGAGCTCTCCTGCCAGCCCTTCCCTGGAAGCTGCTAGACCTGCACAGGGAGCTCTTCATTTCATTGTTACTCTCACTGTGTTAATCCATGCAGTAACTGTACTGCTCAGTTTAACACTGCTTTTGTGCTTTGAGCGACCCCTCATTTTCGTATATTTTTCTTATATTTATTACCTTGGTGGAGTTAAAAACAAAAAAACAAAACAAAAACATCCATTTGACATTGTGAGTAGATTAAAGATTAAATAAAGTAATGGGAACAAAGGTTTTACTGGAACAGGCTTCAAAGTTTCTAAAGATATATGGAGCCTAGATAAAGGAGTTCCAACCACTCAGCATTCGGCACCAACAGTATACTGATCACTGCCTGATCATCTGGAAATATCTGCTTCTGGTTTTAGACTGGTTCAGGATTTCCTCTGAACCTGGTCAGTATCAGAAACTGGACTGAAAATGAAAAGTCCTTCAGGAAGCCTGGAGAACTGTTCCTCAAGACTAAAAAAGCAAGACAGTCTGGCTCTCTGGTAGTAAAATAGGAAGAAGTGAGGGTTTGCCCAGGACTGCATATGTCTATTCCCAACTGTTTTGATGTCAAAATACTGCCACAGTGCTGAGCACAATGCACCAGTGATATACATTTTACAATTCATATTAATGACTGCATTTCTACGGGAATAAATTCATATTAGTTCTTCATATTTTTGCTATTGCTGGGGATAGAATGCAATGATAAAAACACTGCACAGGGATTTCGATTACAGGGCAAGATTATTAAATGAATTGGAAATGTCCACTGGAATATTTTATAATATCTGGCTGATACAGAATCTTGTTAGGGAGAGGGTTCACAGTATCATTTAATTGCTATGTGCACCCACGGTCCACAAAGGCCACAGCCATTACAAAATGTTAAACAATGACTCTCAATTTTGGTGGCTCCAGGCTGGTGGAGAAAGTGCAATGATCTCAGGCAGCTGATACGGTGCAATTTTCTGCTCGAATAAGGCGGAGGGCTTTTAAGAGGCCCTGCAGTCAAATTAATTAAGCCCCTGTGCCAGCTGGCTCCTGAGGGCTTCCCCAATACTAGTGAATGTGGACTGCGGGGCTCATGGGTGAGTGCAGTCACACCACAGGGGAACAGCTACCACCTAACAGCCCTGCAGACCACCCAGCAGCCCTGCAGGTACACGCTCTAGGGCAACCCTACCCTGTCTCAAGGGGTTTCAGTCACACACCCTTATGTGTTGACTGTGATTTACTCAGCCATGGCTCAGGCACTTGGAAGGAGGCACGATGTTCCTTTAAGCCATGTTTAGATTTGTGCCCATTAAATGTGTTATGTGAGATGTTATATATATTGTAGATATGATCCGTACTCTTGAACAAAGAGGAATCTGGTGGTTTCACACAAAGAAATCTATAATGTCTGCCAAGAAAGCTTGTCTGCCAGCTTCCCTTAAGAGACGAGATCCGCTTTCAGCCCAATCTTGAGCGGTAATCTAATGGTATCAGAATGGACAAGTAATGGATCAGTGGCTTCATGTTAAGCATTGATTGAGGTCTCTACAAATGGAAATGGGCCCAAGAAACGCTATCGGTTTAGCAGTGATTTGAATGCAAGTTAAACTTTAGAATAAAGAACAGACATTTGTATTTAGACAGTTACAATCAACGGTGGCTACAAAACTATGTCTGTGCAAACGATCTTGGTCATTTCTACACAATTTCTGTAAAACAAGTCTTACCTTATTGTGTCTTCAATAAGTCGATCTGAGCTGCAATAACGAAAAAAAATGTGTGTTAAAAATGTTACAATTAAAACAGTGGTTGAATGATTAAGAATCTCTCATCTCAGGGAGTTACTGGGTACTGCAGCAATCAATAGTAAGCCACTGTTAATCACGATAAGGCTCCGAAGAAGGGGGCAGGATTGGTGCTATATGCCCTTTACAGCAACAGTGAAGAGGTTCCACATGCTACAGCATTCAAATCAAGACTCCTTTCCACTTTCTGGACTTTTTGAAGAGGAAGTAAGACTATGACACTAGCTTATCCAAAAATTTCTATTTTGTTAAACTAAATCTAAGAACTATAAATTGCACAAACCACATAAACGAACAAAGCTACAACAAAGCGAACTTATAGTAAATGTACAACTCACTATCATGCCAGTGAAAAACATGTGTGCTGACAGCAGAAGTGTGCTAATACTGTGTCACACCATGACAATATCATTCTTCCTCAGAGAATACAGAAATACAAATCTGCTGAGGGCTCATTATTTTGTGCTTGGTCATTTTAGAGGACAAAACTTTCAGTGCCAGTGAGACCCGAGGGCAAGGGAAAATCATCCCGTATTCTTGAACAAACGCCTTGCCAAAGGGCTCCGATTTTGATTACATGCACTAAAACAAGAGTACAAATTTTAGCACTGATGTCTGTGTGCTCCCTATTTCCCCAAGAGCAGTGAGGTTCGTCGATGGTGTTCTGCGTGCTGGCATTTAGCGAGAGGAGCTGAGGAGCTAACTGGTCCTCATTGCTCCTTTCAGGTTCTGTGATACAGAGTGTAAATACATAGACCTCGTTCCAGTTCAATCCAATTTTCAATGTGTGGCTCCACAACACTCATGTCAGAAACATGAGGACTGCATTCAGTATAATAGTCAGTACACCTACTTTAAACTGATAAAAGCTTTAGGCAGTAATGACAGCATCGTAGCAGCTGAATCCCCTACTAAGAGGTTTCTGTTTTCAACATCTCAAAAGCAACCATTATTTTAATGACATTACCCAGACCAACACATGATTGCAAGTCAGAAATTTACTGCGAAACTATTTACTCAAATCACACTAGCATAAAAGGGGTGGGGGAACCTTTAGACAAATGAGGAGGGAAGCTTTAACTCACTGAGCAGATGGCAAACATATTTCTGAGCCCAATTTAAAAGCATATAGTTATGAAAGCAGTTGGTTTTGAAGTGTATGCTGATCTCTAACATTTTTATGCCATGTGCCAATGCGTGTAGAGATTTTTTGTGGATACTGAACTATGATGTTTTGCTAATTAACATCATTAGCTGATAACCTGTAAAGGCCTCACTGGAAAAACATACTGAACCAATATTCATCCCAGAGTAACTCATGTTCTGATCTTGAGTGTCTTGGCAATCTGCTGGGAACTACACACATTTGTAAGGACAAAATTAAACATACACATACTGATATACAACACACTCATGGCACATTATCCTCTTGAAGCAGGGGGTTCAAGCAGTGCTGTTTAGCAACAATGCACTGAGCAGATAACTTCCTCCTCAATAATGATAACATTTTAGAGAAAAGAAGAAAAAAGTAAATATATCATGGTACTACACCACCTGTGTAAGGTACTGACTAATTTGAACTTCATAACGGTTAACTGCCAATCTATGCTTTGGGATTTCATTTTCAAAAACAATGTGAAAACAATGTGTATGTATATACGTCAACATTTTCTTTTTCTTTTTTTTTTTCTTTTGTGACATCTGGGCGTTGTGCGTCACGCCCCCTCATCCTCATGCTGGTTGTTTATGTTTATGTTATGTCAGAGAACATTAATTATTTCTACTTGCTGGTTATTGGCTGCTGCCCTGTGACACATCTCTTTACTGTAAAGTAAATTAAATTACTGTAATTACCTACTTATGCAAAAAAAATGCCTGTGAATGAATTACAGTAGTCTATACAGGGGTAGAATCTGTATTTACATTCTAGTACTGCAGGAGTTCAGTGTGAAATGTGCAGTAGGAATACAAGTTTACCTTTAATTTAAGGAAATGTATTAAGAGGAGTATAAAATTCAATTAAAATGCTATGGGGCATATTTGATATTTACACTATTAAAATAGGTATTTTTAGGCTTTTTTCTTTCAACATATTCTTGTTTTGGGTTAGGTAGGTGGATGTATGTATGATCATCAGTAGAACAATTTAAAATGAGTGAGTGATCAAACTAATCGCTACTGCTTCACCAATTAAGTAAAATTTATTCAAGCACACAGGAATACAAGTGTTGCAACAATAATTCATGATTGCCCTCCAGATTAACAAAGGATGATCTAACACCTTGCTGGCACCAAGAGGCTGTCTCTGTTTCTGACTGTTTCTTCTCACCTGACTTATGGTATGTCATGTAATGTGGAGCACGGAGAAGAAGAGTTCTGCACTCCGGTATATACTGTGCGTACAAGCAGAGAAGATTTACCAGACTCTTCTATCAGTCCAGAGCAGAGAGTACAAGCAGAATATCAGTGGCGGCCTAAGCTTTTGTGTGCACAAAGACAATCGGTTTCGCAAGCAGTGAAAATTACCCTTCAAACTGCCAGTCTGACCTCCTGCAGCCATTAAGACAGCCATTAGCACAAAGCCAATTCAAATCCTCAGAGTCATTCGTCCTTCCAGTTTCGCCTCCTCTCAGCTCAGGCCAGAAGCTTTCTCATCTGGATCCCACATAAACGAGCAGGGCTGGTCTTTTATATTCCACAACACACACCATCTAAGTGTTCGTGATATGCATTAGAACTGAACCATGCTTTTGTTTTTCAGTAAACATTGTAAATAAAAAAAAAAACGACAAAACACAAGAAACTGATATTTCTCAGTCTAATTATCACGCCAGCAGTGGAAAGGGTGATGAAGCATGATGCGGTGTGATGGCACCACAATACTGGCAGGGACACAGGGCAGTGGCCTGCTGTCAGCTCGCCCTGTGGAGCTTGACAGCTGCTGCCCCTTCTCAGCTTGAGTACTGCACTGAAGCAAAGACAAAGGTTGGGAATCATACACCGTAAAGGCTGACGGCAGTTAGCAATACAGAGTTGGAGCCAGGGACCGGCCAATCTGCCATTTAATGCGACCCAAGCTGTCTGACCGTCCCTAGGCGGCTCTGCTCATGGCATGTCTCACTAAAATCATCCAACCAGTAACAACACACATTAGAAGCAATTTGAAACAGATATGAAACACAAATTGAAACAGAGATGTTTATAGAGAAACATGGTCACAAGTACTATTGCATCATAAATTAAACAGACATATGCAAAACAAGCAGAGCAAAACTGGTCTAATGTTTATGTTAACCATATTTGCTTCATTACAGAGATCTCTGATCAGGGACAGACAAAAACTCAGATCATCAGTTAAATTGCAAGGAATAGCATGAAATGCTACAAAATGCTGCGAGAAGTTTAAAAAGTTTTTGAAAACCGTGATGTTACCCAGAAGTGGGAAATAAGTCTGGAGATCCATGCAGGACCTCTGGTCTATTCCTACTTGGTCGGGTTCGTCCTAGAGCAAGATAGTGTGAGACACTGAACCACTTGAATTTGAATACAAAAAAAAACTGAAAAACTAGGGTATTTTAAAACATTTGACCAGTAATGTAGATTAATCACAAGCAAATGTATTACATTCAGTTCAATTCTCTACAGACAAGTGAGATCAACTGGTTCAACACTTAAGGTGAGAAAAATGTACAGGCAATACATATGTATATCATTGTTATCTCACATGAATGGTTCTGCCATCAAACAGTGTTTTAATAGGACAGACTGAGAAATAACTGGGAATGCCTCCTGAAGGGTAGGTCATTGTGAATTCCAGAGAAGAAACCTCATGATTAATTAATGTTATTTAGTAGTTTTATCAAATGAAAATTTGGTAACTTATCAATATTACAGCTAATTAATACGACAGAAAAAATATAACACATTAGCATTAAGCTGCTGTTTAGTTCTCTATGCAATTATAATACAATTTTAAATAATCTAATGAATCTTAATATTTTGTGCGTGTCCAGCTTTATTGGTTGCACAACCGACAATAAAACAAACCTATTAATCTGTGCTTTTATTAGTGTAAATCTAGGCTTTTACTTTAATCCTAAAGATGCCTAATAAACACCTAAAATTATCTATAAAATATTCTCTTTCTCAGTCATCATGTCTTCCTTTCCAGTTCTGTCCTTTCTCTTATTCTTCCGGGAGCTTGAAAAAGAGAAGTATAATACTAGCTCATTGGAAAAGGCACCAATCTGTGCCAAGGTAGTCCATGCTGGAAGAGATTTATGTCCTGGCTGAAGAGAGTTGACAATAAGAGGGGAGCGAAATGCATGCTTTAATGCTACATAGCTCTACTATAATCTTCTCCAGCCCTTAGCATTCGTTTTTTCTCCTCTACAGTTCCTGCTAAGGGTATGTGACTGGTTTTTGGCTGTGTGTCAATCAAGAAGTGAAATAGTTGCAATCACGTTCCCGCTGAGCCCAGTGCTGAAGGTGTCCAGTGGTTTCTAGCACACACAGTAATATCATTTACGACATTTAGTAGACGCCTTTATCCAAAGCGACTTCCATTCCTAACTACAGGGGACAGTTTCCCTGGGGTTAAGGGTCTTGCTCAGGGACCCAGTGGTGGTGCTGGTGGTAGGATTCAATCCCAGGACCCACTGAGCTACCGCAACCCCACAAGCTACCACCACCTCCACCTACCTCCGCCCCACATCAGACTTCAAACTGAGGCCATACCTACATAAAAATGCTCACCATTATCAAGTTTAAAATAAATATTCTGATAACCAACAATCCTAGCTAAAACCTTGGTGTTTCACAGTTCTATTTAATCAATTTTACAAACTGTCAAATGTGATATCGGCTGTCATTTGTCAAAATGCTTAGCAAAATGCAGCAGTTTTGTTAGACTGTCTTAATTTTTTAAAATTTTATTTCTATTACTTTTCAGTTCTCTTGTTTTTGTTTCATAAATTACAGTAATAATAAATATTTTTACGTTCAAATTTTAAGTTCAATTAGTCTTATTTAGCAATAAAAAAGTCTCTTAAAATCCCCAATTTCTTTTAGATAATCAACTGCCATTTTATCGCTGTCCTACAAAAAGCAACCGAACAAAACAACTAACCAGCATTGTCAATCTTTCTCAATGTTACAGTTCCCATTTGAAGACTAATGCCCTCTATATTATATGAATCCTTCAGGATAATTAAAACAATAGAAAAGCTGTAAAGCAAGTGTGCCCAAATATGGTCCTTGGGGGTCGATGTCCAGCACAGTTTGATAGTTATCCCCCTCAAACACACTCACTATACCTAATGATTAACAGGAGAGCTGATCCAGGTGTCTGAGTAAGGTAACCACAGACCTTGGCTGACATAGTCAATCCAGGACAGGATTTGTGCACCCATGCTCTAAAGTAATTTATTTTAAATTGTTTACACTGACTTTAAATAAAAAAAATGTTCTCTTGTAAAACCTCTTGTGAAGTTACCACCCTGGAGATACAGCAACTACATAAATGACTGCAATTAACAATTTGTCTGTTTTGTTTTTTTAAGCCTAACATAGCCTGGCTGTCTGGTAAGCCACACCTTTGCCTAGCCAGGGTCCCTTCAACTCTCCACCTCTTTAGCTGGGACTTCGAAACCAAGCCTGGCTGCTGCCCTTGTCTCTAAACTCTGTGCCATGACACCGAGCAAAAGCGATGCCGTCAGCACTCTGGAATTAGTGCTATGCAAACAGAAACACAACCCTTGGGGAAGTGCCAGTCAGCAACTATTAAAAAGTTTAAAAGAAAATTACAGAATAAATTAAAGAACGACGCAGATATCAGGGAAACCCAACACAAAGAATGCGCTGGTGATGACTGAGCAGCGTAAAATCAGAGCATGTCAGAGATTCCCCACAAAGCAAAGCACATAATGGCATGTTTTGGCGCAGAACATCCTAATGCCATGCTTCGGAGTTGGCCAGAAAAAGAAGGCCACATTTCCATCCAAATTCCAAGCACTGTGATTTCAAATGCACGATTAAGGCTGAGGTAGGCGAGGAGTCAGTTAGGAGAAATACGCGGCTCTAGCAAACTCTCCGCTCACCCCACAGCTTTCAGAACTGCAGAGGAGGCGTACAGGTCGGTGTTTAAGTAAAACCCATTTTTATAAGACGAGGTTTATGCTTTATCATTATTTTAACTCTGTCTCAGCACAGCAGTAAAATCAGTTTTTATTTTACAGAAAGCTGTAATCAGCACAAGCACAGACATTACTGCAGAAGAAAAATGTCTAATGGACTCGGAGTCTGTAATATATTAATTACCATCCCTACTTTCATGCAAAGTAGATCCTCCAGTAAGTCCTAGAGGGCCAGTGTCCACCTCCCTGCTCAAACACATCTGTTAATTTCCAGGTCTGCGTGTGTTTGAGGACTGGAACTACCAAGCTGAGCTGGACACTAGCCCTCCTAGACTGGAGCTGAAGAACCCTGAGGAAAGATAGCTTTTTGAAAGTTTTTCTTGCAAAAACAAAACTGTTCCCCTCTCTGACTCAATTAGTAAACAGAGCCTGAAACTTTGGAACAATTCTTCAGTGAAAATCATTTCCATCTTTAAGACTTTCAATTATCACGAAGGTCCATCTGAAATGATTAACCTTACAAAAATGTTCATGCTAAAGTACTAAAGATGTGAAAACACCACACAGTAGGTGCAGGGAAGCACAAAAGAGTGGCATAAAAGTTTGAACCCTAAAGACTGAGTAAAGGGGGGACAACTTTAACAGACCACAAAAGTTAGTTATTTGAAACCTCCAGACCACCAGAGTCTCGCAACAGCACAAGTGTGCAGCTCAATATATTTACTTCCTTACATGCAAACTAAAGCAAGGTTTTTTTTTTATGGAGTATACTATTACACACACGTTTAGCTCTTCACAACACACCAACTGACAGAGAGCTGAGTCACACAAAGAGGTGTCTTCCTACTACTGAGACAAAGATAAAGCTGATGGAGGACGCAAGCAAAATGGGAATTACAAACTCCCTTTTGATGCTTTGATGATACCGAGGGAATTGAGAGAGGATGCCTAAGTAATTTCAGGCAGTCTAAGCCCTTGTAATGAGTTTTCACCAGTTTTTTTCCCCCTCTCGGTATCTTCCCATATTTAATAGAGTAATCATCAGTAATGGCTTCCCATCCAGCTGAGCTCTCATCATCATCTTTCTCTCTCTTTTTCTGCTCTCCCGCTGAGTGCCCACTGCTGTCAACAAGCAGTTAATGTCTTTAAATGGCATTCCTGATGGCATCATGTTCAATTACTGTTTACACTGGCATCGGCTCAGTTACTAATGCTAGAGGTGACTTCCGTTCTGACAGAGCTGTAACAGAAAAGAATAAGGTCCTCAACAGTCATCACTGATTCAGCAACACACCATCATGCACAGGTTGGACTACATACAAGGTTTACATCTGATGAGTTTACTTGCTCAGGACAATTATAGAGTGTACACTGGCTGTTATTTTGTCCAGTACTGGTTTCCAGTACACCCGAGTGGGAAGATCCCAGAGACAGAGCTGAGCTCTACTGATACAATCCTTAATCATATTTTCCATTTTAGATACAGATCAAACAAATCATCAATATTCACAGTATATCTGAATGGGATGATATTAATAAAAGTCAGCTTTAATGAAATGAATAACCCTACAGTTCCTGAGTACTGCTACTCTGTGCTGAAAGAACTATTTTGATTTGGGGTTGTATTTCTTAAACAGTACTGTAACCTCCAAGCAGACAAGGTTTACAGAAGAGAAATGTAATATCACTATTGTACTACTGTACCCGTTATTGCTCTTTCAAACAAATCAGATAAGCCCAGTAAACTACATCCACTGCAGTTAACGGATACAGCATCAAGCTCACAAAACAGAGTAAAAATAAACTAAAGAAAACAAGACGATATCTTAAGGAACGGAATGTTGTCATGGAGGTAAAGCTCATTATCTATTCATATCTTTAACACCCAGCACGACACAGAGGCGATTGTGTGCCACATCCTGTTTTCTCCCTACAGAAGTGCTGGTTTGTAAGATGCCGGCATTAGGGGAGGGAGGGCACACTGCTGCTTTCTGCTGAGAAACAAAGCCGGCATGAAGCCAGAACTGCCTCCCTACACTGCAGGCATAGAGGCGCCCACTGAAATGGCCAGGTCAGTTTTGCCTATTGTGCAAATTAGCTCCAAGTGGCATGAAAGCCCCGGAAAACCTGTCTTTAATGAACAGACATGAGATCTCTTGCATCACTCTCTACATAATCCTTCGAAACTAAGAAGAGAGATACTTAAGATAATTTACATAACATTTCACTGTATGGAAAATTAAAGTAAAGATTGAAATGAAGTAAAGAGAAAATAAAGGTAAAAGGGGGCATTTGGGTGAAGCTCCTATCCAGAGCAATTTACAGTCATTAGTAATAGGGACATTCCCCCTGAGACACTGAAGGTTAAGGATCATGTGCAAAGACACAATGGCATAAAGTGGAGGGGTTTGAACCTCTGACATTTTGGCCATTAGATTCATATGCAAGTGTTTAACCCACTAGACCACTCCCTAGTATACTTTACTGATACATAGGGCTTTAAACACAAAATGAATGCTTCCAAAGAACGCAGGCGTCTGTTAGCGGACAATGAATTGGTGAATAGCATTTTCCAAGCATTTTGGTATACTGGTATGGTAGTGCGTGGACACGACTAGACTGGGAAGAAACAAGAACATATACCAATAAATAACTCAAAAATAACGGCTGATTAACTCCAAACGAGATTTTCAACTGGTGAAGACTGCAAAAGCATTTATGCTAATTTAGTGCCAATTCACCCAAAGCGTTTCAAGTGGAGAAGTTGGTTAGATTATTTTCTATCAGCTCCAGGCTTATAAAACAAGCACTTCCTGCTTTTTTCTTTTTAAGGCAAGGCTTGGACATAAGCGATGTGTCAGACTGCATATTCACAAGCTCTGCATTATTAGAATTAATTGTTGTTAAATTTCAAAATTAAAACGTAAAACACAGCAGAACAATGCAAATTCCACATAAAGTCTATTACTCATTCAGCCCAATAAGTGTTAAGTAATTCCTGTTTTATCATCTTCAGAGGCTCTTTATAAAATAAAATTGCTGTCACTTTGACATTAATGCTTAGTTTAGCAAGTTTACCTTTCAAGCCAAAGAAGAGAAAAGGACTTACTTTCTTAGGTGCTCATGTTCCTTAAGGAAAAGCTCTGTTCGTCTGTTGTTCACCCCTGAGCCACTCTTGTATGTCCTGAGAACAAAATAAAAAAACACCACAAAAGTTTAAAATTCATTGAACACATAGAAATGCGATCACATACCATCTCTATGTAAATGCTCCAAGCAGCACATTTATCTTTCATGCCGACAAAGGTTAGGGATCATCTTTCTTTGCCACATCAGTTTCTTTTAAATCATGACTCATGTATACTATGGAATAAATGCCCTATATTAGCATAAACTAATCAGAACTCTTAAATAATGACTAACTAGTCCTCACAAAAAAATCTTGATTAGAAAACATTGATTCGAACCACTTCAATGCATTCTAAGTCTTTCTCTGAACGTATTATGTGGTCAAGGACAGAACATACTAAAATCCGTGTCACTGCTTTAGGCTCAGGTATAGATGTGCTGGGATAGCAAAGAGGATTTTTTCCCCACTGTTTGCATCGTGTACCGAGCCAGCTCTTCCACAGAAAGCACTTGGTGTGAATAATGAATGAGTGCAGTACTAGGAAGAGCTGCCCTTCTCAAGTAGTTAATCGGGACAGTGGTGGGCAAAAATCTACCCACATCCTCCTATAGTGCTCCGGATCTTCGTTACAGGATCACAGACCTCACATTCTAGGTTTTATTGCCAACACAAATTAAGATTGCCCTCCATCTGAAGGGGAAGAAACACGTGATGGGCAGAGTCAGCAATGTACAGCTGACAGAATGACTGAACTAACAGTCATAAAGCATCCACGACTGTACTCGGCAACTACGCCACAACAAGACTGATGTCGACGATTGGTCATCAGTCTGGTTGGTATGGGAATGCATCCACACACAGCCCGATCACCTGTCAGTATATCCGAGCTGAAGCAGAAGACGACTGACAGGCAACTTAATCATTCCAACCAGACTATGAGAGGGCATGGCCCTATATCTCAACCACAGGTTTTGTCATTTGTGCCTACTGGCATTTCCAGGGGGCGCACGGTGATCTCGGATCGATGGTGAAGCCAAGTAACATGGGAAGCATTATGAACACAGACAAAGATACAGGTGAAACTTCAGTGTAATCCATATTGTCCTCAATGAAACCAGAGACTCTGCAGTCACACAGGGAAAATGGCCTGGAGTGTGTTATCATAGCCTAACCCACTGCTATTATTAGAGCCCATGCTGACACCTGGTGGCCATTTTAGATAAAATCATCATCTTTCATGAGTTGACATTCACTTACACCACTTGGACAAAATTATTGGGAAACATCTCTTAAATGTTGAATTGAGGTGACCCCTTAGTTCCATTGAAGAGCAACCTGTAGCAGACCAAGACATTTCAGACAATGCAATGCTTCCAACTTTGTGGACACAGTTTCGGGGAAGAATCTTCTGATGGTGAGATGTGTTGTTAAAGCAATTAAATTGGGGTTAAACTGCTAATCTACAGGTTTGGGTTTTGTGTTCCTCATCATTACTGTTTTAGGGCAGCTGGTGGCCCAGTGGTTAGGGAGCTGCCCCTCCAGTCAGAAGGTTGCGGGTTTTAATCCCAGCAGTGACAATGTCATCACTGAGGTACCCTTGAGCAAGGTCTCATCCCCATACACTGCGCCCCGGCGCCCCTCATCAGTGGCAGACCCTTCTTCACTTAGTGAATGAGTCAAATGCAGAGAAAGAATTTCACACTTTTCAAATTGTGTGCTGTGGTGTGTTCAGGCATGACTGTAAGGGACCACTGATCTGATCTTTTCTATTCCAGCGTGACTGTGCCCCAGTGCACAAACCAAGCTCCATAAAGACATGGCTGGATGAGATTGGTGTAGAAAAACTTGACTGGCCCACACAGAGCCCTGGCATCAAATCCCCACAAAAATATTGTGGAAAGGCTTCTAAGAAGAATGAAAGCTTTATAACTGCTAAAGGGGACCAACTCCATATTAAAGTGGACATATTGTTATAAAAGTTCTATTGGCTATACAAAAGATGTCATTTTTTTGCACAAAATCTCTCTCACATAAAGAGATCTCACCAGCTTTATTCCTCAGTTTCAGGCCCTTACAAAATGAAGGCCCAGTGTGATGTAATACACTGGGCCAATTTGCATAGAACCACCCCATATCTGTCAAGACCCCATCCACTAGATTATTTGAAGATCCGCCATTTTGTCTGCTAGTTTTATAAGCAGGATAAGCTGAGCGCTATGGACACAGGCAAAGGCAAGTCACAACAGCACAAATGCTTACACTTTCTCCCAGAAAAAGAAAACCAAAGGCTTTCATTTTATTTTCAATAGCAACAATCATATTCCTTCCACCTTAAAAGTGTATAAGGTGGAAGGGAAAATTAGAATAAGGTAACTAAAGCGTCATGGTGGGATCTGTACTTACTGTCCATGACAAGTCAGCAGATGAGGGAGTTGTAAGCACTAGCCTACAAAACAATGAGTTTTGTGTTTCTGTCGCAGTTAAATATGAACTAGCGTATTTGCAACAGCTTATTTGGATATTTGCAACAGCTTATTTGCATGAAAGTGACACAGCTCTGAAGAGGCTAATTTTGAAAGGGACCGAAAAGGACAATAATAAAGCTGATGCAATCTCTTTATGTGAGACTGATTTTGAACCACCAACTTTATGAACAGGTTTTGTATATCCCATAGAACTATTCTAATTTAAGTTCCTGGTGGTATAATGGTCAAGTGTCCCAGTATTTTATCCACATACTGTATTTTCTAAGCTGCATCGTTTGCACAGTTTACATGACAATTATGCTGTATAAGTAATCACTGTCTGAACAGAGGAATGGAAGCTCTGCACATGCACAAAAATGGTATGTATATAAATAATTAACCTACTACAAGAAAAAGTCAATAAAAAATGTACAGAATATACTAAATTGTTTGCCCATGTCAAGTTTTATGCACCAGTTATTCTTTTTAAACACAGACCCCAGACCTCCACTGAGAGCAGGTAGTTTATCCCAATAACAGAGAACCCTATCACACACTATCATTTTAGCTGGATTTTCACCCTGATTACTATTGATGCTGTATCGGCCGATAATCAGACTTTATGACTCGATCGGGACTCGTTAAACTCGTCGATCTTAGGAACCGATCACAATTG
>JBBMFX010000001.1:19436656-19459189 GCA_037832545.1 Rhabdalestes septentrionalis | reverse complement strand
CATATAATAATGCATAATAATGACATGAGTGGAGGACATGCAAGGCACCGTCCCCACACACAGCTCCCTGGGTACTACCTTCCTGGCTGCCCTCTGCTCCACTTGGTAAATGGGTCAAATGCAGAGAAATAATTTAACACTGTTTAGTGTTGTGGGTGATGAAGATTGCGGGTTAGGACTGCAAATGACACAACTGAGTTACCCTTAAGCAAGGCACTGTGCCCACACACTGCTCTGTGGGTGCATCGCTGACTGCCCACTTCTTCACTTGTGCACGGGTCAAATACGGAAAACTATTGGGTAGCTGGTGTCCTAGTGGTTAGCGAACGAAGTACGGATGGGTGTATTGAAACGCACCTGTTTTCCAGAGTTTAGAATAGCCCCTTGTTGGGCTGGTGCTATGTCACAGGCAGGTACCAGCAAGAGTGAAGGAAAGGGGATGCAGTACCATTACTGTATCTCAACTATTCCCACAAGGTATTTAATAACTGTAGAGAAATAATTACCAAAATCCAAATCCATTTAAATATCTTAAAATGAACTGATGTTCCAGTGTGTTGAACGCTTTACAGAAGTCCAAGAATAAAATAAAGCTATTATCATCTATCAGATCTCCAGAATGTTAGGTATGTCCTTTAATTGTGAAATCTGTTCAGTTTTTGACTGCCGTCTCAATATTTTCAGCCATATGTTGAGAAAATATCTCAAAAAGCTGTAAGTTACACTGACATTCCTTTTTAACAATAGAAAATCATGTAATGGTGAGTGAACCCATGTTAAACCAAGTCAATTCAGCATTTTTTCCTTATAAAATTTAAAAGCATTTAACCTTTGATTTCACTAAATAAATGTCATTTATTTATCAGGAACAAAAAGCTTAATGAAGGAAAGTTCATCAGCAAAAAGGGAAGTTTCAGCAGTCAACACACATGAAGTGTACAACACACACAAATATTTTTAGCCAATACAAGAAAAATTATCAGACCATTAAGATACAAAACAAACAAACATTTTCATTCACACTTTTATTTCAGTCTTATTAAGTTTACTTATATTTAACCAGCCAGTCTCTTGGACACCAGGATTATTCGCAGTTTGTGTTCCAATCTTTGCCTTTCAAAATCCAAAATTGCACTTAAACATCATTTACATACAGTTGGCATCACTTAATTATCTACAATCAATCTTTTTATAAAAGGACAAAAAAATATACATCAGCACAACCAGTACATACAAAAGCTATACACATCCGTTCAGACGCACCCACTCTGCACATTCCGGTATGATAGTCAGCATCAAGCTTTCGTGTCAGATTCATGTGGCAAACAGTGAATGATAATTGGTTTCAAATTTCTATCATACATTATTTACCTTTAACAGTGTCTTACTTTCTGTGCAGTTATGAACCACCTGGTAATCTACACCGTCACAGAAAAGATGATTCCCAACATGTTTTAAGGTCTACGTGCTGAAAGCTTGAGGACACACCGTCCAGACCGAGGCTTTAAAAGGCTGCCTATTAAACACTTGATACAAATCAACACCACACTCCTCATGATAAAAGCACACTCCTATAAAAAAGCTCCTTTTACTGGCATTCAATCATGAAATTGGGGTGATAAAGATACAGAGACATGATGTGCAGAAAAGACAATACACAGCAAGACTGAGCACCTGCTTGAATTCATCAACATACGCAGCCTTGCTGGTTTCTCTGAGACAATGTTGGTATTAACTCAATACTTTTTAATAGCGGCATAATAACGTAGTGAATCCTTTCTACAGGGGATGGAGCACACGACAGAATGAAAGAAAAAAAAAGGCAATTTCTTTTAAGAACGTTCAGCATGACTGTGGACACTAATGGTAATTTCCAGAATGTTTCCACTAAAAAAAGATTCCTCAAAACCAACACCTTAATATGTGAATTTTAGGTCTGTTCATGATAATAATTAAAAAAAAAACCCTGAATAATTAATATAATATACAATGGTAGTGTTGCTTTTTCTGTGCTCCATAGGGAACATAATCCACATCCGTCATTAAAAGCCTCTGGACTGTATGGCATTTTATCATCACTTGAGATGACTTAGGCACTAAATGTTGTATCAAAGCCTCTGTCAGATAAATCAGTAAAAAAAAACTGTAAAAGTGATGGTCCTTTATACTGACCATATCTGACTGAGGATCAGGGTATATTTATACATGATATACATGACATGTAAATTGATTCAATATTCAATCATTATTTAATCAGTAAATGAAGATGTGGATAAAAACGAAGAACCCTGAATAAGCTGATCTTAAATCTGTCCAGAATTAACAAATCAAATATGTTATTGCTTTTGTAGTTGTTTCTGCTACCCATTTAAATTGATACACAAGGAGGGAAAAGTCATATCCATGTTTAACCTCTAAGGATACAGACGGGAACACAGTGCCAATGCACTGCTGTGAGTGAATGTGACTTGAGGAACCTTTGAGAAAGAAAAGATATATCAAAAGAGTCGATATTCACTGTATCTGTGTAAATAGATCCATTTGATCCACATCATTTTTCAAACGATTTTTAAAACATTCGCTGAATGAGAACAAATGAAAACAAAACAGAAAAAATGGAAAAAGAAAAAGAAAAAACTCCTTTACATTCTTGGCAAGTCCAACACCATTCACTTCGATGTGAATCAATGCTATGCTACAGTACAATTTTGTCAATGATGAATAAATCGGCCAACAGATTCTGAAAGCTAGGCAAACAACTCTCCACCTCAGACCAAGAACTGGCCACAGAAAGGCTGTTTAAGAAAAATAGATTTAAAAAAAACAAACAAACAAAAAAAAAGATTATGGCATGTTCTGATTTAGGTTGATGATTCTACCTGACTGATCTCCAGAAACTTAAAAATCACTCATAAGCAGCACTTTTGCTCAGTGACATTTTATGTACACAACCCATGGTCTGCTCCCAGTAACTCCCATCAGTGCGGAACCATTGTGATGTAAGAACAATAAAAAAGAAGTTACTGGACTCCCAATTATGAGCCAAATGCATGGCGGAGAAAACTGACTGACTTACACAACCCGTCTTTAAACCTTAGTAACAGCCAACAGGCAACAATGGCTCAATCTAATCAAACAAGGCACTGTGTTCAGTAATCCTGCTGAGTTTCGGTTCACTTGGGCGATTCGGTTAGTGCCAGCCGGACTGGAGACCTATTGGAAGAGCTGCGGAGAAATTTCCACACTGACAAGCAGAAAAGTAGCATAATCTAAACTCAAAGGAACAGCACGTCGGTTGAGAGCGGATTGTTCTGTGGTTACTTGCATAAATTAAGGTGTGACAACAATTGACCAAATTTCAGTAGGCCAGTAAAGTGCATCCTGTGAAGGATTACAGGCTAGTCTGTTTGGATGGGCCTTTTAGTTAAGTGTCCTCTACTGGGCCCTGAGTGTCTGAGTGCTCTGGACTGCAGGGGGAAGGACAAAATAGTTGGGCCCTGTGTCTCTCTCTGAGTCTCCTGTAGGGTGGCGCTGTAGGATATGGGCTGATTAGGTGGCTAGAATTAGGAGGCGCTGAAGTATCACAGTTTGTTGGCATACAGAGTGTCCTCATCACTTTCGCTGTCGTCCTGGAACTCGTGGCTCAACAGAGACTTTTTGGAGCCCATGGAGGTGAGGCGGATCTCATCGTCATAGTCATCCCGGTGCTGCCTCAGCCGGTGGAAGCCATCCTTCTGTCTGTTGGACTTGGCTGAGCAAACGCACCAGATGATGCATGCAGTGATGGTCAGGGCTGTCATTGCTGCAGCTAAAAGAGAAAGTACACAAGCAGATATTTGGGCTTGGAGGTATAGAGGGCAGACCAGAAAGTTGGATCGACCCTTGGAATCTGCTAGAATAAAATTTAATTCAACATTTTATTACAAGAAAACAGTGGAAATACTAAAAGCAATTTCCTCCGAGATCAATCAAGTTATCTTCTGCCTCTGCTTCAAATGTAACTGACTGGTTTTAAAGAGTAACAGTACACTCTGTAAGACCAATTTAAATGATGAGAAAGCACATGTATGCGTTTCATCCAAGTAAGTATCTCCTGCCTTTCTCACAGCATAGATCCTTTCAAGCAAGTTTTGGATATAACCTGTGTCCAGACCATGCTAGATGTGAGACGCCAGCAGATGACCTGTTCCTGTGCTAAACCTTATATTCATGTGTACAGTTGGACTCAAACTATAAAAACACACACCTTGAAGACAGCATTCCGTTGGTAAATGTGCTATATAAATTGCTATCCAGACATTTTAAGATGAATTTAACCTCCTAGCTTGCACCTTACCTGCAGTTGCCACCACCAACTCCCTTGGCAAACCAAAAACTCGGTTGTCCATATCAAACTCAATTATGATGGAGTTTGCTGCTTCATATGACGATACAATTACCTGGAGGAACCAAAATGAAAGGAGAGAATAAACACAATTACAATATATTTTTCTATATAAATTAATAATACATAATAAACACGACAACTGTGTATTCATTTGCATCCTCTTACTTCCTGCCGCTGTTGTTGGTAGCCCTCTGCTACAGCTTCGATATTGTGAAAGCCTGGAGACAGTAGGGCATGAAAGTAGCCGCCCTCACTGGTGAACACTCGGACCCCACCGTTCAGCACAATCATCGCCCCCACGATGGGCTTGCCACTCTTGTCCTTTACTATTCCACGGACGCCTTTATGCACCTATAAGGGCACAATTTTAAAGTGACAGTGCAGTTAAAACTCGGTTATTGAATTAACTGGTGGATAGGAAAATGAGAGAAGCGAGGGCTAACTGACCTCCACCAGCATGCTGAGAAGAGATTTCCGGTTCTCAGCCCAGAGGACGGGCAGCTGTTCAGCGGGGGGGAACAGACAGCAGCTGGTGTAAACCATAATCTCAGGACAGTGACCGAAGTCCACACTGAAGTCCTGCAAAATAACCAGATCGGAATACAAGAGCATTTGGATGTTATATGAATTGAGCCCTTTAAGGGAAGTCCAGTTTCTATTGTTTTGAGAAGTGAAAATCTAAACTGCATGGAAAATCAATTATAAGGAAGAACATCACTGCCATCTAGCGAATATTCTGGAATTACATATGGACTTTAGTATTCCCCACTAAATATTCAGATATATAGATGGTATTGACATGGAAAGAGCTGATACACAAAAAAGCCCACTTTTCCTCCAAAGGCCTCGATTTACAGAAAGCACGTTTTAAAGACAGGGAATCACCCACACACTTTATCCAGACCAGTGCATAACATTTAATATATTTATATAATATAATAATAAGACATATAAATCATGGCATATTCCTTCAGCTTTCTTAAGTTATTTTTCATTTGTTTGTTTACTTGTCTGTCTTTTTCTGTCCCTTTATATCAGTCCTCTGAATTGTTTTTGTTTATTCTCCATATAAATAATGCTGTAAACTTGTTTTTAAATTATCACAAGTCTAAAATGCATTTTTACTGTTGTTGTTATTATACATGTTGTCATTACTGTTATCATTTTTATTCAATTGTTATTAATATTGTTATTAATATTAGAAGTAGTAGTAGTTGTGGTAGAATAAGCACGAGCTGCACTTCTACCCTACTCTACCTACTACCTACCCTCAGAATTTCAACCCTAATAAAACAGAATTTAAATGACCTCTTATATTTGAATCAAGTATGTTAGATTAGGGTTGACAGTAATGTGCAAATGTCAGACTCTCTCCACGCAGAGTTCAAGCCACTGTTGGGTTTACCTTCATGCTGCCCATGTGACTGTGCCTTTCTGCTGCCCGCAGCACTCCATCAGGAATGTTCCCCACTGGAATAAAACAAATCCATGAGAAACTGTGTACGCTACAATTGAACATTTGTGTATTTGTTCAAATATTTCACCATTTAACATAAACTGTCAATTTTGTGCTTAGTATTCACTATTCATAACAAACTGGACACCAAGTTTGCAGCTAATTCCATTCAAATGTGAACAAATGTAAAAAATTAGAGCTTTATATATGTGGCTACTTGTTGCAAATACAGTATTTTGCGGGGGATACAAGTTTGATGTTTTATCTGCGAGCAATATGAAGCTGTTCAACGTACTCTGTCCATTACTGGGACATCCAGTATCTCCCAAATGCATTGTGGGATGATTATTGGCATACACGGTAGCCAAATATCTCAGGGTACTTTCATTTTCAACTGAAACAGAAGAGCAAAATGAAAACCTTTCCAAAGAAGCAACTGCCATTAAAGAACTATTTTATTGTAGGATTCTAAGAAACTTTAAACAAACCTGGCTGCACCGGCTTATCGTATGGGTACGTAACCAAAACAGAACCACCATCCAGAGTCACTGAGAGAGTGTAGCCCTTTTCCTGTATGAGATCCATTACTGCACGTGTCTCAGGCTGAGGCTCTGCAGAGCGCAGTGAAGCATTGCCTACAGAACACCAAACCAGTGCTTGTTAAATCTTCTTGCTACTGGAACAAAGCTATACATCTCAGTTTTTGTTGTTTCTTTTGCCACAGACACTGAATATATAAAGTGTTCAAATGTCATGATAAATGGGCCAAAAAAAGTTAAATATTACCAAGTTAAGAAACGTTTTTCCTTCTTAAATTAAAAGTTACTGTTTTGTGGATAGAAAGGTTTATTCAGACAAGCATCATGCAGAGAATCTCCACTAATATCTAGGTTTATTTACAATAAATGGCAGGGCTAAACAAAGATTTCTCATTGTCAAATTATATTATCACAATTCAGGTTTGCTAACTTCAAATACATATATGTAATTGAAATATCAGAAATATAAAAAATGCTTACCAAAGAAGTCAGTATCAAGATCTTTGCCATTTGCGTTGGTCATGCCTTTGGTAGAACTGCACTCTTTTTCCTGGGCCTGCTCGCGACCATCTGGGTTGATGGAAGGAAGGATGACGATTCTGGTCTCATTGATTAGCTGTGGAAGAAAAAGCAAATATGACTTCACTACTATAGACTACACTCAAAATGCTTGTAATATATCTGTATGTAGAACAGCAGCCAGTCTTCTCTCTTAGGGTGCTTTCACATATGTGGTTTGGTTCATTTGGTTCAGACCAAGGACAACAAATGATATGTGTTAGAATTTTTCTGCCGTTTTGGGTCCCTTTCACACAACACTTGAGTAGTCTGGTCCAGACCAGTTGAAACGAACCAAAATGCGTCACGTGACAACATCTACATCACTCGTTAGCAGTCCTTTTTGCAGTTGGGTCTGTTCGAGTTCGGATCGTGTTCTCATTTGTTGCAATTGTTGCATTCACACATGCCCAAACGAACCACACCAACTAGGAAAACAAACTCTAAAGTGATTCAACCAAAATAAATAAGGCATGTGTTAAAGAAACCTTAAATTATGTCAGTTATTAAAGAGGGGATATTATGCAAAACCCACTTATTGCATCCTTTTGTATTTCCATTTGTCTCTACTGCTACTGTAATAACTCAAAGAGTGAAAAAAAAAAACCATCCATCTGTTTTCTGAGTCAACTGATAGATTTTGGTGTCAGGAATGATGAACTGCTATGAGCCGTTTGGACGGCTCCCATATTGTGACCTCAGAATTGGGAAATTTGCATAGAACCGCCCATCACCTGTCGAGCCCCACCCACTGGATTAGTTGAAGATCCGCCATTTTTGTCTTATGGTTTTACGAGCACGCATAAGACGGCGAACACTACGGCTACAGGCAAAGACAAGTCAACATGAAGTGTTGTGTTCATCTCTCTCTGTGTCTGACTTGGGGTCCAAAATAAAGGACTGATGGTGCCTCTGTTTTCTGCCATTTTCACGAGTGGTAAATGCGTGGCGTATGCATGGCATGAGGGGGCGTGGCCAGCAAGAGGTTATTTGCATAAAAGTGACAGAGCCCATAAACAGCTCATTTTGAAAGAGACTGAAAGCTGAGAGTCTCTTTGTGTGATAGTGATTTTGTTGCTAAGTACTACATTAAGATATTTTGTAGCACATAGACCTATTTGAAATTGTTTAAAAAGAAGTAGAATATGTCCCATTAAATGTGGATCACAAGAAATAGTAGCTGCAGCCATTTGTAGCCAGGAGCAGTGATGGGTCATGTCATATGATGTTTTACCTGGTGTGGTAGATGGGCAAGATCATCTTGTGGACTACTCTTATAAAAGGTACTATGTCTATTTTATTATTGTTGTTAAATAATTACAATAAGAGATCACTTCATGTAATTAATCTAACTCTTTTATAATCTAAAGATAAAAATATTTTAAATATTAGACAAAGTGATGCAAAAGTGGTGTCAACAAACTTGGTCGGTAAAAAGGGACCTTGATTTTCATTTTTAGCCTTTCTAAAGAAAAGGGCCAAGAGAAACTTCTAAAGTAGTGTGCAGGATTTGCGCAAGGTCCATGAAAAAGATGGACAGATGATGAGTCTTCATGGACATTTGAACAAAAACACAATTCCATTGGAACACGCTAGATCACAATCACACCCAACTGGCCATGGGAACACAGCCAGATAAGAAATTAGTTTTCTATTTTTCTATACACGGACAGCAGTCAGTGTACTCCCCAAGAGGGCTGAGCTGTCCAACAAAGCTGCATCTGAGGCAGAGTGAAATGATGTGGAGTAACTTCATGTGTCTTGGAGGCACGTTCTAGCTTTCACACTCCTAACACATTGGCTGGTGGGTTAAATTGGGGAGATATTGGGGGAAACAATAACAAGTCAATCTGAGAGAAGCTTACCCTGCTAATTGCAGCATTCTTGCCGTTGTTGATGCACAGATAGGCAGCAAACTCAAGAAGCAGCTCTGTGCCCACTGGGGCGTTACCATGGCTACCAGCCACGAAGCGGATCTTAGGTTTGGACGGCTCCGGTACTTGTGGGTTGTTGGAGATCTCTAGGGCCCAGATTGTTCGAAACTCCACACTCTGACCAAGTCTACACAGAACAAATCAAGGTCACTTGGGTCCTAGGAAAGAGCATTAATTACTGAAAGAAAATTCAAAAAAAGGCAACAATGCTCAAGTTCTCCCGCCTCCATATCTCCCTGGTTCTTGTAGTTCATTTATTCTCAATCCTGGATGACCTTCTGCTCTGTAACTTTCACACACATTTCTATGGGCAATTAATTTCTACAGGGGCCACATGAAAAATCTGAACGATGTTGGAGGGCCGAACCGATGATAACTTGAACTTAATTCTGCTCAATATTAATTTTCTCCCGTTGTAAAAAGAATACATTTTATATTTTGATGATCTGCTACTGGTAATCAGAAGTATAAGAATATTCAGTAAAATTCAGTATATATTTATGTAAATGTATTAATTATGGTGTAAGTCAAAGAGGAAAAGAATCCTATAAAAATAATTTTTTTTAGATTTAGATTAAAATTTGTTAAAGACCGACATGGCAAGTAACAACGCTTAATATGAGGCTTGACTTGTGTCAATCACAAACATCCTGATAATAAAACAAAACAGCCAAAAAAAAAAAATCCATAAATTGCTATAAAAGTCAACTGTAGCTATAAAAGAGCAACTGTAAAACAATATAAGTGTTTATCTACACACAAAGCATTCATATTCGCCAGAAAAGCAGCTCTCTGAGAAAAGAGCCGAACTTCCCATCGCTGTAAGTCGTACGCCTGTACGCTTTGGCATATGTGGTATTCACAGCGCAATTTGAGTAACTTCATACTGCGTGCCCAGCCCCCCAACTTCACAGCGAGACACTGATTTTCGGATGTGCCCCATGGGCCGTAGTTTGCCCACCCCTGCTGTACAGTGTTCTTTATTCACTCTCAGTAGACAATTTGCTTTTATGGCTCAATGTGGAAAAAAAAACTTCTGTTTTCTAAAGCTTAAACCATTATTGCACACATGGTCTTAAACTTGGTGACCTTATATGTAAAGTAAAGTACAATGTAATCTTGGTTCTTAGCTCAGGTGAGCTCAGATAAGCTCACTCTCCAGCCCCATTACGTAATCCTCACAGCTATAACATGCGTCCTCTGTGGTCTGTGTGCCTGATAAAGGTGAGATGCCACAGCTGGAGTTCTTTCAGGATTAAGCAGGCTGACTTTAGCACTGGCATGTCTGCACAGGCTGGATCCAATTACACATTTGTTTAAGAGGATAACTCCAGTAAAAAATACAGAACTTGGGCACCAAACAAGGCTTGACTTGTTGAATAAATTTTGAGTAAAAAGAAAAACTGGTAAATTTAGAATGTCCAAAAGTACTAGGAGGCCGAGCTCGGTAGATGTAAGAGAAAACTACCTGTGGAGTGCTGTGATTTTGGGGAAGTTGAAGGTGAGGCCACGCAGGAACTCGGAGAGTTCGTTATAGCGGCGGTAACGGAAGCTGCTGGTGGTGGCCGTGTTCTGAATCAGCTGATCCAGCCCATCCCCTACTGAAAGCTGCTTGATAAAACTGTGGAACTCCTCTTCGCTGGAGTCTGGTTGCAGGTTGGGGCCTGTAGCAGCTTGCCCGTTTACGTCACTGTGCAGACGGGTAAGTTTAAAGTCCACCACCTCCACTCCATCCTCAGGCACAGTTGCATATGTATCCAGAGGAGTGTATCTGGGAAGAAAACGAAAACAGAGAGTGGAAAATATAAAATGAAGCTTAACCCATAATTGGGGAGTCTTCGAGTTACAAAAGACTTAATATTCAAGATTAAAACACTCCTGTCCACTCAGTTTACGCCTCCTACTAACAGACTACATGGGCGAACTAGTTTGATCGTATGCAGCGCAAAAATATACACAGTAATGTGGCAAAGTGAGGGAGTTTTCCTTTTCCTTTTTCGGTGGTTTGGTTGTGTTTTCATGATTTTACAACTGTGTTAGTATCGGTAAAAGACTGTAGAAAGAATGAATTTGTATTATAACAAATTGTAGGAAAAAAAACACATTTTCTCCATCAGTGCCATTACATTCAGGTGTCATGCAGAGTCAAGGTCCAAATACTGGGGCAGTCATACCTGTCCCAGCTAAATAACATCTTCAAAAGTCCTTGAATAGCTGGGCCAGAAGCATTAGCCAGAAATATGCTACATACAGGTTATAACTAAGGAAAGCAGGTTTCTAAGTTAGTCATTTCATATAGACAAAAGTACATCATATTGTCCCATAACCACAAAAGCATATCTATTTATGATTACGTTACTACACAGCTGCATTGATTTAAGCATGCATGTTTCACGGTGTTACACTAGAGGCTATTAGCTATGTAAAGTGCCCTATGCTCTAGTGCCAAATTAAAGACGCAAACTTCAAACACCAATCATGCATTTGCTCAATGACTACATCTGGCATTTGCCATAAACAGTGTAAATTTGACTTTTGGCCAAAACATCTCTTTAAATATTAACAGATTTTACCCTTGTGCAGAAGCAGTCAGGTGGTAAGTTCCAGGAACCAGCAGGCGCCAGTAGTCCCCAGCTTTGTTGGTGGTGATGGGGTGGTTAATGCCCTCCACAGTTATGGTCGCATTAGGGATGCCAGTCCCATCTTTCTTGTCAGTCACCAAACCTTTCACTCCTCTATGGACCTACAGACAACAAATATTCAAGGGCGCAGAACAGGGGTAAGACAATAGGAACACATTCCTACCAATAGCCACAGACTACTGAACTGTCCCTTTTTCAGTCAGTACTTGGAACACAAAGAGTTAACAGTTTTGTTTATGTACTGCAAGCCCTGCCTTCCTTGCACAGCACCATTACAGGATTGGCTTTGCTATTGTCTTGTTTTCCCCCAAGTGTGTGATTGGCTGAAGCTGTTTCAGTGCAGTAGTTGTGTGGATGTAGGTGAAAACAGGAACGAGTGTAACACTTGTAATTGTTTGGTGTTGATTCCGAAAGAGACTAGTGTTGCACAGTAGACTGAAAACACATTATTTTATTTATGACATGGATATAATTAACAGCATTTTTTAGGTTTAGATGGAAATACGCATTTCTAAATCATTATTTTGAGAAGGCAAGTGTACTTGCCTTAAACTGGGAACATTAAAGTTCCTGCAAGGTAATTCTTACCAAACCTTTTATGGGAATGGCTGAATGAGTAGCAGCATTCATGAGCTGATTATTGTTTATGGAACCACAACAAACTGTCATATATCTTTTTTTTTTTAAATATAACTGACCTGAGCTTTGGAATCTGGAAGTCTGTTTCATGCGCATGTGTCGTTTCTTTGGGTTTCACCTTTTGCTTTTTAAGCTGTCACACGCCCCGGCTCTTTCACCGCACAGATTTAAACAGGGCTCAACTGTCGCCTGTCTCTCCTTCACTACAGACTATCCTCGATTACAAATACTGATTTTTTTAAACAATCAATCCTCTGCCCCGGATCGTCCGATTGATTAATGGTGTACAACGCAATACATCAGATATTAACTGATGTTTTGATGTTGGAACATTGCTCATATTTCAAAAGCTCCAAAAGGAGAAGCGGCTCCAAAATTTGGGTGAATAAAAATAATAAGATGTAAACATTTTCAGAACAATAGTGATGAAGAGACACAGAGAGAGAAAACACTGACCTGGTGGATGAACTGCAGCAAAGATCTGCGGTTCTGCTCCCAGTACCGTGGCAGCTCTTCCGCTTTAGGATACTTCACACAGCCCAACTCGATGGTCACCTCAAAGCAGTTAGTATTCATGTAGTTCCAATCCTGCATTCCACCTACAGGAGACATCCAAAAACCTCGCTCACCACTGCTATAACCAAATATAAACCCACATATTTTAACACTGAACAAACTTACAGTACCATTTTGAGCTCTGGATCTTCAAAATACTGAACTTTGTGCTCAAAGCTAGTATCAATAACATAAAAATTATTTAAATCACCACAGTTAAAAAAAAAAATCTGCTGCCCCCTGAAGATAAATTTGCAGATGTTCATGCCTGTGGATCTAACAGCTGATTATTCTTTCCTTCATATCTTCTGCAAAAAATTATTATTGGCATTATCGCTATTATAGTTTTGCAGCATGAACTCAAGTGAACAAAATATCATAACATTTCCTACACATTTCCTACACTGAATGATCTCAATCCATTCCTGCTTATGATGCATGACTGTTGTTTTTAAAGCAGTATTTCCTGAAAGATGAATTAGCAGTGAAGCTCCTGTAATCTGCCACTCACCAGGCACGTTGTACCATGCAGCTCCATTGGTAATACCATCCTTAAAGGTCTCTTCCTGGTATTCTTTAATGTCTTTACATGGGTGGCCTTCGTGCATGAGTTGGTTTTCCTGAAAAAGCATCAAACAGACTGTTTTGCCTGGGCCAACAGAATGAGGGTCAAACAGATTTATGAGTCAGTGTACAGAGAAATTGGAGGGGTAGTAAGAAAAGGTCACACTCACCTTAGAGTAAGCAGTGGAGACCATTCGAAACACAGAGTCATCGGGAGACCTGCTGTATACACTGATGCCCTCTGAGTTATCATCAAAAGGATAATTTACCACCAGAGACCCTAAAATAGACAGTGATAAGTCAAAAACACTGTAATATGAATGATGACACATTGTGTTCAGCAGTTATTGAGGCACAGGGTGAGAACTTACCTCCATGCAGGTTGGCAGACAGCACAAACGGATAACTTTTCACCCAGTTCATCACAGCAGTGGTCTCCGGCTGCCTGGGTTCAGTGATGGTTTTAAACTGATCAGGAAAGTTGCGGTTTAGGTCGAAGTTGTTGCTGTTGTTGCGCCCCTGGTAGCCACTTACATCTCCTTTAGAGATGAAAGTGATTAAAAAAAAATTTTAATCTCATGATCTAAACACACAGAAAAACCATTTTTCTTACTTTTGGTTGAATTCATGTGTTAGTGAGAAGGTAATACCAGTTTCAGTTCATCCTTACCCTCTACAGCATACTCGTAGCCATCTGGGTTCATGGAAGGCATGATGTGGATGCGGGTGGTGTTGACGAGCTGCGTGACCTCGGTGTCGGTGCCATAATTATGGCAGAGATACTCGATCAGGTTAAGCAGCAGCTCCCGGCCCACCACCTCGTTTCCATGCATGTTAGCAATGTACTTGAACTCTGGTTCACCTAAAGGGAATCATTGATTACAAGCAGTGCAGCATTTAATCAGTCAAATTTCACTGCAGACACAAACTTCTTTTGTTACAAACTATCCTGAAAGACATTAGCAAGAAAGTCGGGGGACCCTGTTGATTCCACCCACTCAGTATATTAGACTTAGTTATTTTAATGATATATGTAATACATCGACGAGACAGGGTGAATTATTGACATAATAGTGGAATATACACACTCAGCCATAACTTTAAACCACCTGCCTCAAATGTGTTGGTCTCCCTCATTCTGGCTGAACATGCTCCTTTTCCCCCTGCTACAATCTCACACTTATTATTGTTATTTAATTATTCTATTTATTATTCTATCTATTTTAGTATCATATCTATTTTAATTATTTAATTTATAAATGAGCTACTGCATGTCTGAATCTATCTATCTGTCTATCAGTCTATCAATCCATCAATCTATCTATCAATCTATGTGAACACTGTAGGTGCTTTCGGTGGTGAGCTCTCTTAACTGTTCTATGATTAAACCTCTTCCAACCTTTCTTTCATAGTCAGCACAGAATTTTCAGCAGTTTGTGCTACAACAGCTCTTCCATGGGATCAAACCAGATGAGTTGGTTTGGCCTCTCATCCCATACTCATCAGTGAGCCTTGAATGCCCATGACCCTGTCACTGATGCCCTTTCTTGGACAACTTCTGGTAGGTTCTAACCACTGTATGCCAGGAAACAAGTCAAGACTTGCCATTTTGGTAATATTCTGACCCAGAAGTCTAGCCATGAAAATTTATTTTTCCTTGTTTTAATACCTCAATTTCAGCAGAAACTGATTGTTCACTCACTGTCTAATATTTCCCACACTTGAATAAATGCCAGTGTAACCAGAGAATTCATGGTATTTCCTTCACCTGTCATTGTTTTTCTTGTTGTTGTTGACTGGTATAAACATTAAAAATCAACACCTATTCACCAAACATTTGTCTTGTTTGAAATGCTTTGTTTGAAATTATCTGGATAATTTCCCTTTGGCTGAAAAAATGAGTGCATATTTTATTGCGTACAATAACAGAATATACACTTAAACAAATGTTTACACAGATCCAGACAAATGACTTGATTTGTTTCATCAAACAATTTTTTGGCCAATTTAATTGCAATGTTTCGACATATTTGCTAGAGTTAAGCTTCAGAAATTAAAACATAAAATGATATAAAAATGGCATTAATCTTTGCACAGGCTGCTTTGTATTGTTTTTCCATGTGTTAAATTCAGCAAATTGATCAATGATTGTGCGGTAAAATGTGTAAGTGATTGTTCTATGTCATTCACAGCTTCAACAACAAAACATGTAATTTGTATGAGGATCCCCAAACCATAGCATACGACTATGTGCCCTATAGAATTGATCACCTTCAGAATGTTGCATGACAAAATACAGTACTGTGCAAAATTCTTGGGCACCTATGAAAATTGTTTGTGTCTGTTGTGTCAGCGAAAACACAAGTGAACATCAGAATAAACTCAAACGAAGCAGTAAAACCAATATTTACTTGTTTCTAAAGAGGAGTTGATATTTTGTGAGCTGGTTAGAATATCACAGTAAAACCAGCCAAACATGGGATTTGACTTTATTTAGGGATTTGACTGAATATTGGACTTCCATGAGGAAAGAGGTCTGGAAATGGTCAGGAGAACATTTTGCCACACATAAAACCACTCTTTACTGTAATACTGTTCATTGTATTTAGTGTAATATTGCTGTTCTAACACTAACTTTACACTACGGTCCAATAGTAAAGAGGTTTTAAGTATAATTTTCCTAAAATTTTGCACAGTACTGTTTATAGAAATGGGAGGGGAAAGCCCAAAAATATAGACACAGGAGCATCAGTACCTTGCTCGTGGTCGCCTGGGTTGTCGGATATCTCCATGACCCACAGCATGCGATTCTCCACCGACTTGCCGATGGAGTAAAGGCGTGTGATGGAGGGGTACTTGGTGTTGAGCCTCTGCAGGAAAAGCTGCATGTCGCTGTAGTGGTGGTGGCGGAATTCCTGAGGCTGCAGGGGCTGTGGCCGTGGTTCTGGCTGCTCTGTGCTCCTGCTGGAGTTGTCCTCGGTGGGTCCTGTAGTGTCACTGGACATGCTGATGCTGGAGCCGTCTTTGTCACTGCTTCCACTGCCCATGGGGCTGGCGACAGTGGAAGATGCTGGAGGGGGAGTGGTTGGATAGCTGATCCTCTTATCATTCAGCAGTTCCAGCGTGAAGTTCAGCTCTGTGGCTTTGCCCTCAGACACTTGCACATTAATCTCCGTCATGGGCGTGCACCTTAAACACACAAGGATGGCAAACATTGCGTCACTGTTTTGTGGTCACAATGGGAGAGGGATTCCAAATTAATATCTACATTCCAACTTGGTGGAGTAACTTTTATAAATGTTTTCATTTTTAGCTAATCAAATAAAGTAAAAAGGTCATCACAGGTACTGATTGTAATCATTTGTAAGTAGAAGAGAAGGCGACAGGTGACCGGTGACAGAAGTTGAACCTGAATCAATGGGAGCAGTGCAGATGCTTCTAGACAGGCAGACTGCATAATAAAATTAAACAATTAATTTCCTCTCATGCTCTGGGGCAGGCACAAATTACTGAGTAGGCCCAGAGCACTCTGATGACAAAGAAGAAAAAGTTTAAATATCCAAGCAGCTTCAAGCAGGTTCATTTGGGGCATGCATGGTACATTGAAATGTATCTGGAACCGCTTCTTTTTTAATGACATTACAAAATATGTACAAATTTTACTTCGAAAATCAAATCTAAATAAGAGTAAAACTATTTAAACAAGGAACACAAGTTAAAGGTAAATATGGAAGCTAAATGAGTGGTTGAAGTTTCTATCCCAAAGACTATGGTTTCAATAAGAAAAGAGACTAAAGTGAGATCTGCAGGTTGAAATGATCTGACCCAGACGTCCATCCGTTACAATTTACAATCGTTAATTTTTCCTAGCTTCTAACACATCATCTTCAGGAACTGACTGTTCTCTTTCTGCAGATAAAATACTCTGTGTCTTGAGAGGTGCCACTGTAAGCTGATAGTCAGTGTTCTTCAGATTACCTGTCAGCAGTTTTAATGTTGTAGCTGATGGGCGTAAACATTATAAACTACATGCAGATCAACGTTACACCAAGCATTTTATTCTTCTGTTTAAAAATAACTAGAGGATTTCACTTTCTGATAAAAGCACGAGTGCATGTTTTATTCCATCTAATCACAAAATATTCAGCTGCATGCAAATGTTTGCACAGATCTAGTCAAATTGAGTTTATTCCATTTATTTTCTGAGGTACAAATCAGAAATATAAACCTAAAATATAAAATGTGCCAAAAGAAATGTGCCTGAAGATCTTTGGCAAAGGCATCAGTAAACAATGCTGGAAATTGTGGTTGAAAGCACACATTCAATGTCAGTTATGGGTGTGGGTCAGTGTGACATGCAATAAAAACAGAACTTCCTCAGGTGAATGAGAATTGTAGTTCAGGAAATGAACAGAGACTGTAAGCAGGAACAGTCCATCCAAAACCACATAGAAATTGCAAGATTGCATTTCTGACAGTCTTAATTTTATAATTTTAATAAGTTGCACTGAAATGGTTATGGATTCTCACAGACCAACTCATGGAGCAATTTACCCAGGAGCCACAGCGGTGATGTTGTAGGTGCCTGGCAGCAGCAGTCGGTAATAATCACCAAAGTGTCCAGAGCTTATATTGTGGTTAATGCCTGCGACCATAATTGTTGCGTCCGAGAGAGGAGTCCCACTTCCAGCTTCTTTGACAAAACCTCGCACGCCAATGTGAATCTATAAAACAAAGAAAAACCCCAATACGGATCTCATTTACACTCTGGACCTTGTACCAAAGGTGCACCACTGTAATTATGTACACTACCAGTCAAAGGTTTTAGAACACAACAGTGTTTCAAGCTTTTTTGAAATTCAAACAGTTCAAGTCCAATGAAAAGCATGAAATTATACAAAGGACAGTGCTGAACTGCGAGAGGTTTAAACATGGTGAGGTCACCCAGAAGTAGGAATTAATTGTGTAGCTCTATGCAGGACCTCCGGTTTGTGCCGAGTTGGTCGGGTTCCTACAGCAAGATAGTGTCCCAAAACAAAAGTTCAATTTATGGAAAACATGGAGTGTCCAGAGGTGTCCAGACTGAAACCCACTGAGCTGCTTTAGGAGGAACTGGACAGAAGAGTGAAAGCAGAGCACCTATAAGAGCCGCAAGCTTATGGGAACTTCTGCAGCAGAGCTGGAGGAACTTTCTGCAGAATGAACAATGTGACGCTTGAAATTCAATAAAAAAACAAACAGAAAAATTGTGTGTTCTATAACTTTTGACCAGTAATGTATCTGCAGTCAGTCATTCAAACTACTAATCAATATCACTGTACCTTCTCCATGTAAGCCAGCAGAGACTCACGGTTGTTGTCCCACTCTTTTTGTAAGTGTGCAGCAAGAGGATACTTGCAGCAGCTCAGCTCCATGGTAATTTCCAAGCAATTCCCACTCAAGTAATTGTAGTCCTGCATCCCTCCTTTGCAGAAAAGACCAAAAATTAAGCATCACAGGCACATAACCAAGCACAACAGACCACCTAACACAAAACACACAGACAGTCGACCCCCACAAAGTCAAGGCTTTTTTCTTAGAACCAAACAAGTAATAGTTTGCTGGAATTCCCACAAATTCACGGAACCTCTAATATCCTCTGCATCTTTTTTGGAGCAATATATAATTCTTCATGCATTTTAGTGCAAAATTATTCAGAAAAACCCAAATATCAACATACATTCAGCAAAATGTATGAAATATTACTATATAAATTGTTTTGTACTGTCAAGAGAACACACAACAACTGTGTACAAAAATGCATCTTGGGATGGTGGAATACAGCTGTACTCCGAGATAGGAGGTTTGAAAGTAGCCAATCCGAGAGAGTTATTTATCTCTGGCAGCTGCAGTCCAGTATTCCTGCCTCAGAAGTTTTCCTTTAAGTTTGTTTTAAAAGTAATGTATTGAACTGTGTTGAAAATGAAATTTAAGTGTTTTGGGAACATATTTGGGGACATATTTAAGGTTAAGATAATAAAAATAGACATTTATAGACTATCACAAATGAGCTTTTTTCACAATTCGCTGTGCTCTTGGAACGTAACTTTCAACTGTAAGCATTAAAAAAAGTGAGTTTCAAGTGCTTTAAAACTGATCCCATTAAGAAATGTGCCACAGCACAAACGACTGGCATGCATCTGCAAGGACAGACCATGGTCATACGGGTCAGTGAAAGAGAAAACAGTGAGTGTTTGCGGTGGCATGCTGCCACACACGCCTCAGTGAAAAGCCCTCTCAGATGCCTCGGGGGAGTTGCCATGGCTATGAGAGCTGGAACCCCGCGCAACACCCAAGACACCAAACCTCCTCCAAACAAAGAGGGATCGTGTTCCTCCTCCCTTTGGCTGTCCCGTACAAGTGTAAGTTACAAGCACTGAAAAAACGGCAGCAGAATTCAAATATCAAGATGGACAATCATCGACTAACTCACATAAAAAGAAAAACAAACAATGAAACATTACCGAGTCAATGCCAATTTCCACATGGACAATTTGGCTGGTGGCGACTACACGTAATTCCAGTTTCGATCACTTTATTGAAAGAAACAGGCAGCAAAGACATATGTTTGTAAGTTTCCTATTTACCTCAAGCTCAGAGTTTTCAGAATAAACACTGAAATACTTGCTTGTGTGGCGTACACTTTTTACATCCTATAATTGTAACAAAGACAAAAAGAAAAGAAATACTGTTATGAGTTGCTTGATTGGCCCCAATATACTTGGGGTCCAGTTTTAGAGAAGCATTTTGATGAAAATGTACTGAAAAGAAACATGTTAGACTACCATGTCCCAGTCCAAACCGGTGGAATATAAAGGTCCTAGAGTGTCACAGACCACAAGTCAAACATGAAATCTCCTGGACAAGAACACCTTGGTCAGTGGCCCTCAATTTATGAGGTGTCCAAACCAGCAGCCCCAGAGCCAAAAAACTAAAAGCAAGCAGAGGGGATAAAAAAGCAATCATGTCTAGAACTGTTTTAATCCTCCTGGCTCACGTGTTTCTGCATCACACTCATACAGGATAATAGCAGCAGCCCACTGCATAAACAAACATCAATTAACCGCAGCAGAGAAACCAGACCAAGTCCTGAAAACTCAATTAGAGTTCAACAAACGTAACAGTAGTCTTGTTGCTGGTAGATTAAAATTATTCCCAGTGTTATATGAGTGTCACACATCATTGATCCTCAAAGTGCACTTAGAAAAATGTGTTTTATAACTCCCAGAGCTACATGACTAGTGCTTTCGGCCAAATACCGCGCTGTAATAGAGCTTATTATGCATTCGTTATCACAGGGAGGTGTCAGTACAAATACCCACACTTGCGTTACTTAGGGGTCTTCAACAACCAGGTCAACAAAGAAAAGTCAGAAAACTCAGAACAACAGTCAAGAAGGGTCAGTAACATCAGGAAAATGGCTCAAGGAACTGGCAAGTCAAACTATGGGGTTTAAATGCTTATGCAAGTTAGTTATGTCAAAGTCATATCAGTGGATTAAAAAAAGTCCTGGGAGGGTTTCTAACAAGCAGTTTCCAAAAACTGCTGGAAAGGATGCAGCAAATACGTGCTGCTATAATCAAGGCAAGAGATTTTTATTCTGATCAAACTTGTACAGAAACCTTCATACCTATTTAACTGCCTAATAGCAGATTAGTTTAACGCATGGTTCTTTTATTATACAAACCCCTCCCCCCCAAGAATACTTGTGGATTAATACATAACAAAGGAGCCAAAAACCAAACAAAGACCAAGTCAGATCCTAGTCTACCATATTAGACATCCTGGTTTATACACTGTATTGAAAATTCAGTAGACGGATGGTACTTAAGAATGTTCAAGAAAACCTTTACTCATTTATTTTTAATGTGTGAAAGACTTTTTGCCTGTTGAGACAGTTAATATATCAAAAGGGCTTGTCCTATAACTTTCCTGCTTGGTTACACTAATAATATAGGTCACTCCTTTTCTGGTCGGAAGAAAACTTGAACATTAACTTCAGTTGGTGCTCTCTCCAGACCATAAAGTAGTTAAATATAAGCTAAATGACCTCACACACCACTGAACAGACATCGGTACTTGCATTTAGTTCTGTTGCATCCTATTCCCTGTGCCCTAGAAAATATCACAAATCAAACAGGCAACATCTAAACAGCCGCCGGGAGCTGGAAGGGGCGGAGTGTGCAGCGTGGCATGGTAGAATCTAAAGAAATATTTTCGACCTGAAATAAAATTTGGTTCCGGATGACACATTCTCTCCATCAAGTTAAAAAAAAAAAGTCAATATGCTTAGTGTAGAACAAACACCTGAAGTCTACTGATATTTGCAAAGAATCGTTACAGAGAAACGCTGGGACAATATCATGTGTTTAACAGTACCAGCCCAGACCTGAACTTCACTTCACACACCCTTAAGGACCTGGAATTCATGAGCCACGGCTTCACGCTCATTAAATCAAATGAATTTTCACAAGCAACAGATGTAGCTCAGATCTCTAAGGCACATCAAGATGTCACTTCCACGTTGGCGCTGTGGTGCTGTGACGACTGCAGTGCTGGCGCAGCATGCAGAGCTGCGAAAACCAGGAACACGAACAACACACTGATGCTGATACAAGGATGTGCAAGATACATCTGTGGATCACTGTGGGAGGTCCCAACAACATATTTCTCAACGAGCCCTCACAGTTGTTTCATATGGAGTTCAGCGATTAACTAGTCTGGAGTGTAGCCATGTGTGTAAAGAGTTAAAGTGGGTCTCTTTTGCCTCTCCACACTCAGGCCTGTAGTCTACAAACGCCAATCTGCAAATGCTAATAAAACACTGCCTGTGCATAATAACATGTCATTACCAGCCTATTCAGTCATTACTTTTATTAACCACCTGGCAATTATTTGCCATAATAAGCAGAGTTGCACAGATTGCCTTTGTGACACTACAAACATGTGTTCAGTAATAGTGCCAGCCTGACTATGAACAAAACTAGGATGTTAGTCACATTGAATGGACGCTGTGTGTTTGGAGAACTGCAGTGGTTGAGCAATGAGCCAGCCGTGCCAAACGTCTTGCCGAAGGAGACGCAATTTCTGTTTTCCTCCACATTGCCATTACACAGCAACTGAACCTAAGCTGCTCTAATCCTAAACGCAACACCCTGAGATTAGCTCCACAGCAGCAACACACCAGGAAACCATTTCCACATTTCTCCAGAACCCAACA
>JBBMFX010000001.1:19422212-19434712 GCA_037832545.1 Rhabdalestes septentrionalis | reverse complement strand
GCATATTAAAGTCTATGGATTTGAATGCAAGGTAATTTAAGTCCCTGTTGGTGTAATTGGCATGCGTCCCAATACTTTTGTCCATATAGTGTATGTCACCAGACAATTAATTGTGTGGATCAAGGATATTAGACCTGAGCTGTAGCTGGAATCTGCTGTGTTTAGGATCTTTAGGTTGGTGCAAGCCATCGCCTGGGTTCTTTGTTGGATACCACTGATTTTACAAATTGTCTGTGCAGATTTTTGAATGAGTTGACACCAATATCCTTCCTACTGGTCTGGTGTGAAAGGATGTGTTGTAGAGAAGTGTATTGACTTAGATTTCTTTTCAGTGGTGGGTGACAAGAGCCAATGTTATGATATCTCCTGTGCAACCATTTTATTAATGGTTGAATGGTTAGCTATGATACAGACTTGTAGTTTACATAGAATTAATTATCATTATATTACCATATTTTTCATATCCTCCTGAGACCTGCCCCATTCATTTGTCCTTTATAATGGACATTTTGTTCACCTGTATCTTCCTTAAGTATTTGTAGCCCTATAGTATTCTGTGTATCCTGGGCTTTCCAGCGATGTGTCATGTGATGGGTTTGCATGCTAGGAACAAGGACTGCAGTGGCAAGACGTACAGGAGGTGCGAAAAATGCTAAATGTTCCTCTGCAGAACCAAAAAGAAAACATGCCTCCAGGACTATCACATCTGACCTCTCCAGAGATTGTTCAATGGCTTATAATTCACTGCTGAACTAAAATGCATGTTTTGTTGTATTTGCAAGCAACATGCGATAGAAGAGTGATACAGAATTGTGTTGTTTTGATTTAAATTGAATGTTTTTTTGGGTTAATATCACTTTTTTCATTTTATAAATTCTGGGACATTGTTCTTTTTTACATTTTTCTTTAGTCTGAACAAAACTGGTTTCATTCAGATTCATGTATGTAACCCCTGTGGATTTTTAAAAATAGGGTCAATACCTTCTTTAAATCCTGCAAAGCAATGTCTCAGGCATCAGACAGCATATTCACATCCATTTTGTGTGATAATGTGCAGTAAGGGAGCCACTCTGAAGGGGCTGGGGGTGAGTCAGAGTCCCTGAAAGTCAAATTTAGCTGAAACAAGTGTTTGCTTGAGTTAAAATGATTTCTTCACTTCAATGTCAGATATTTTGTTTCATTTCAGGGCAACTGGTTGCATGGTGGTTAGGGAAGGGCCTTTCAATCAGAAGGTTGTAGGTTTGGATCACAGGACTGCCAGTGGTACAGCTGAGGTAGCCTTGAGCAAGGTACTGTCCCCACAGAGCGCTCCCTGGGTACTGTGCTCCTGGCTGTTTACTTGGTGAGTGGGTTAAATACAAAAAAAACATTTTTTTTACCCATGGAACAGATGGCACCAGGATGCACTATGGGATGCAGGCAAGCTTGCGAAGGCTGTGTAATGATCTGGGCAGTGCTGGTTATTTTGACACACAACACCTACCTAAACATTGTTGCAGAGCAAGTACACCCCTAATGGAAACGGTGTTCCTAGTGTCAGTGGCCTCTTTCAGTGGGATAATTTGCTCCATCACACTGCAAAAATAGTCAGGAATGGTTTGAGGAACCTGACAGAGTTCTCAAGAATCTGCTGATATTGACTGGAATCCATGCGACCCTCAACTTTAACAAGATTCCCAGTACTGCATTGTGCCACACAGCCCCACAGCATGATGGAACCTCCACCACATGTTACTGTGGGTAGCAAGTGTTTGTCTTGGAATGCTGTGTTCTTTTTCTGCCATGCATACCCTCTCTTGTTATGTCCATATAACTCAGTATTCGTTTCATCAGTCCACAGCACCTTATCCCATAATGCTTTTAGTAGCATGTGCACAGAAAAGGCTTCTTCTGTATTCCTCTGCCAACCAGCTCTTCTTGCAAAGTGCACTGAATAGTTGAACGATGCACAGTTACACAATCTGCAGGAAGGCAGGTCTTTGGAGCAGGTCTGTGGTTTGACTATGACTGTTCTCACCATACTTCGCCTCTGCTTATCTGAGATTTTCCTTGACCTGCCACTTCGGGCTTTAACTAGAACTGTGCCTGAGGTCTTCTATTTCCTCACTATGTTCCTCACAGTGGAAACTGAAATTTCGGAGATAGCTTTTTTCCCCATAAACCATGATGTTGAACGATCTTTGTTTTCAGGTCATTTGCGAGTTGTTTTGAGGCTCCCATGTTGGCACACTTCAGAGAAGATGCAAAGAGGTGATGAACTTGCAATTGGCCATCTTAAACACCCTTTCTCATGACTGGATTTACCTGTGTATATGCTGGAGGAAATGAATGGTCAAGATATTAGAAATAAGGGGTTAATTTGCTCCACCACTAGAATCGATTTATTCGAGTTTACAAATGTGTGCAGCTGCAGGGAGTCTCTGTGTAGTGTTCTATATTTTAAAAATAGCTAGAGCTTTCCTGAGTGCAAGTAAGGGAATCCCTTAAGGTAAAGATAGAATAAGTAAGGTTAAGAGTTTAGGTAAAGTCACTACTGCATAATCACCTGGGGTAAATATGTAGGTAAATGAAGTGCAAACACAGAAAAGCCACTGTAAATGAAAGGTAACCTGGGGCTGGGCTGGCTTCCCTTCTCTCAGCCATCATGAAGCTGTCTATTAAAACAGCATTACCTCAACTCAGTGACCGAAACTGGCTTTATAGTTCATTTTCTATTTTTAATTCATCTTATAAAATTCGCCACGACATATCTAGGTCAGGGGTCAATGAGCCTTCCAAAATGTTTTTGTGTTCCAATAATTAGTATTCAAATCAAGAAATGGACAAGTGTGTCCAAAAAATATATGCACCTGCCTAAATTTAAGTATTGCATACTTTCTTTAAATCCTATCAACTCCATTTCACTACTCAGATATCACTGTGTTCATCTGCTATATGATATATGTAAATGAAATTGCTGATCCATATAACCAATGACTTATAAAAAATATTATGAAAAGTATCAGGTGTGGCCAAAATTTGCATACCACTGTATATATGCATAATGATATATATATACAAATACATATAATTAATATACCACTATAACCTCTAAAGATTTTTTTTTTTTACAGATAGAAAGTAATAAATAGTAACAATCACTTTCTGTATATACAGATTGAAATGGGTTTAACGTAATCAGGTAATGTAATTGCAGCCACTCGTGTCCAAGAAGAAATGTGGGGAAAAAAGAGACAATTTGTCCCTAATCTCTGCTAACAAGTCAGACATCCTTTTTTTCTATGCATCATCACGCTTAGGAGTTCATACAGATTCACTAGCATTGCCTAAGTACAGCAGTACTGTGGATCAATAGACAGAATCACCAGTGAAATTCTCACTTCTAGAACTCTCAGCTAAACGTCTTGATGTGCAGGGCTTTTCCATTTCACCAGCACAGAAAACACACCGCGTATAAAACAGACTACTTGTAGCACAAGAGCGCCAGGTTTTATTTGAGGCAGATTTATTTTAACTTCATTGTTAATTCCATGCTGTTTTTTTCTGTAAGAACAATACAGATTCTATGTCTGTGGCTCCAGGCAAATTTCCAGTAGTACAAATTAGCACTTCAAGTTAAATATGAACAAGAAGTACAGAAGAAACTGTAGGCAATATATAAAACTGGGGGGGGGAAAAGAGAAATCTTTCATATACTTAGATGGGCTTAAAATCAACTTTATTAGTGCTTTTTATTATTTCCAAAACAGCCAATGGGAGACCTGCATTTGAGTCCTAAAAGCAATAAGGCTCCTTCCGTTTTTTTTTGTTTTGTTTTTTAGAGCTGCAACTATCCATCCACCACCATCAGCCTATCGTGCGCAATACAGTATTTTAGCACAAATTACAGTCCGGACCACCGCTACGTATCACTATGTCACTTCTACTTTGTGATGTTAAGCAATTTGCTCCACATGGATATTAAGAAACTTGAAAGTTGCTCTGAAAATCTAAATTAACAAAAAGAGCACTTTATTTTTGACTTGCCCTTTCCAAGGTTTTAATCATTTAAACTGCATTTCATAATTGCACTAACACAGAAATATTACAGCTCCAACAACTAATAGCCTAAGAGTAGACATATCAGTAATAGTAATAAAAGTTAATTTTGTAATTACATTAAGAAAAACTCAAAAAATATCCAGCAACTGATAAAATGTTGAGGAATAAAGCAAATAAACATAAAAAAGGAACATTGTACCTGGACAAAAAGAAAAAGAAAAAACAAAAAAACAAAAACAAACAAACAAAGAAAATCCTAGAACTCTAAGCTCTGCCCATCAGAAATTACAATTGATGTTTATTTCAGAAGTGGTTCTTTTATTTCAATTAAAGGACTAATAAAAAGAATAATATTAAAAATGAAACAAAGGGAGGAAAAAATGGAGGCATCAAGCTGTCGAGTGTCACTCTTGAGGTTGGGCTTGGTGGCTCCCTTTGTGAGTGGGTTTGGGAAGGAGTGAGGTGGGGTGGAGTCTCATATTGGCTGTGATGTCTCACTGGTTCTCGTCCTCCACATCTTGCAGCGCCTCTTTATTCTGTTCCTCACCTGCGAGGGAAGGGGACAAGCAAGAATAAACAATCCATTCTCAAATCATTTTTACACTTGATGCTCCTTTAGTGGAAAAGAGTCAGAACACACTTGCAAAATTCCGTGCACCAGTAATCACAGCATATTCAACCAAAATCGTTTCCGGTGCATGCAATAAGGTGAAGTAAATCATTAGCCTAGGTGGTGGAGGTGGTGGTTGTGGTTAAATATCCTTAATCAATCAGTTCTCACACAATGTTGTTGAACTTGTGTGACGAAGTAGCAAAAGCCCCAAAAATAAAGGAATAAATGAATATATGTAAAGAAAAATAACAATCCTGCTAGGGATTGTGTTGCTCAAAATAATTTGGATAACCTACAGCAGTACAAGAATTTTCAGGTGTTATGGACACTCGAGTTTAAAAAAATGCTTTCGGGTGAAATCAGCCCAGGTATATTAATCAAAAATATTACATGGAAAAAGGCTACAGCCATATCCAGTAGAAAAGCACATATCAGTGTATATTATGCGATTATGTGATGTAACTTTTTGAGCACTAGAGAAAAAGGAGGAGGAGAAAAAAAGCACACTTCAGGGTCGACATAAAAAGTGGCTTTTGTGGGCACTATTCCAGTTGTTTTTAAAAAGCTAAACGGCAAATGAGTGTGCAACACTAACACCCAAGTGCACATTGGGGCCTGTGGACATGCACAGACCATTAATGTCAACACATGCTTCAGACACAAAAGTAATCTCCTAACTTAGCAAAACCTCAGCACAGAGGTTACAAGTGAGTGAGTGACAAAACAGTTAGCAACACAGTAGTGCAAGGAATGGCCTCACTTACAAATACAGTTTGTGGGCAATTAACTTATTTCCATTTAGGAATCTAAACGGTAGGAATGGAAAAAAAGGGAAGATGGGTTAAAATGAATGTCATTGACTTTGGGGGGGGGGTTTGGGGGAATGGAAAGAGTTTGACCGATACCCGGTCTTTGACTGACACCGGTCATAAATAAACCTACTGATCTGACAAATAGCCGCAAGGATAAGATCAATCTAATGTTAAGTGTGTCGCTGATATGGAATGCTCAATGTATGCAGAATTCTAAAAATCAGGCATCTCTTGAAACGAAAGAAAGGGTGCGGTCCGTCTTGCTATCTGAAGTAAATGGACATCTGAAGTGGCACCAGGGCTTCCTATAATTACTCATATGTGGCCCTCCAGCTTTGAACACTATGGGCTGTGAGCAGCCAACTTGTTTTTCATTGCAGCACATGGCACTTACCAATCGACACATTATTAAAAGCTGTATGTCAAAACATGAAATACCTTTTAACTTAATGTTTACCATTGAAAAGCAGAGGAAACTCTGATTATGCACTCAAGTTAGGTAATAAATGTCAACAGTCCAGTTCCAGTCGGGACACCTATGATGGGTCTGAGCTACTACTGAAAAACGAAAAGAAACTAAGATTTTGTCACTGATGCTTCAGTTCGTTCTATTACGTTGCACAATGTAAAAAAATCTATGATTTTTACAGTTAAATTCAATATCTGGGGCATCTTACCATCTCCCTGCATATCTGAAGTCCATAGTGTCAGATTATCACGTAACAACTGCATGATGAGTGTGGAGTCCTTGTAGCTTTCTTCACTCAATGTGTCCAACTCTGCAATAGCATCATCAAACGCTGCTTTTGCCAACCTGAAGCAAATCAACAAATGTTGTCTTGGTATGGTGAGGAGAGCAGGTGAAAACAACTATTTAAACAAAAGAAACAAGCAACAAACCAGGAGTAACAAAGATGTGCCAAAACAGAACACAAACCTGCATGCACGGTCAGGAGAATTGAGGATTTCATAGTAGAATACAGAGAAGTTAAGAGCAAGACCCAAGCGAATGGGATGTGTAGGCTGAAGGTCTGTCATTGCAATATCACTAGCAGCTTTGTAAGCGACCAAACTATTTTCTGCAGCCTCCTTCCTGTCGTTTCCTGTGGCAAACTCAGCGAGATACCTGTGGTAATCACCCTTCCTGTGAAATCAAAGAAACACAGAAAATATGTGGTTATGACACTCACATATAACCTTTCACAACTTTCGTTTTTAGTAATTTCATTCATTTTTCTCATGAAAAGCTTTCACATGCTAAATGTCACCAGATCTTTCAGTAAAAGGTTTATGTTCTGATGCATTTTACTCTACATTAAAGAAACGTCAGACAAGGTAAGTAAGAATGTGGAGATGGGGTTTTGAGCATTACATTGGCTAGCCACTACCCACAACAAGCTTAACAAATCAGCTGTATCACAGAGTGTAGGAGAGGGGCACTGATAACCTGTCAATCAAATTTTTAAAAGACGATGCATGGGAAACGTTGGAAGATTACCAACATTTTGTAGTAGAAGACCTTGGACTCTCCTGAATTAGCAGCTGGAATTAGGTGCTTGTCCAAAACATCGAGGATATCATTGCAGATTGACTTCAGCTCAGTCTCAACCTGAACATAACACAAATGGGACAAAAGGGAGGACTGTGATTAAGAACAAGTCACACAATCACTTTAACTCATTACATTGTGGTCAGATTGAGAACACCACATACCGTTTGCCTGTACTCCCGGATCATTTTCAATTTGTCTTCTCCACCTTTATTTTCTTCTTTCTGCTCAATACTACTAATTATCCTCCAGGATGCTCTTCGTGCTCCAATAACATTCTTGTATGCCACAGATAGAAGATTTCTCTCTTCAACTGTCAGCTCAACATCCATTCCAGCCACCTTCTTCATTGAATCAACCATTTCTGTAAAATTGCACAAAAAAGGGGAACGTTCTTTAACAAGTTAAATATTCACAATAAATCTGTGACCATTTGTAATTATTTTGATTTGACAATTAGCGAAATTAACAATAGATCCCACAACACATGATGGAGATGCAGACAGGTGTTATTATTTTACCTGGTCAGTGAGAGTGATGACCTATAATAGGTCACAAGATCTTTGATTTGTCTGTCATATATGTGTAAATTAGGTTGTTAAAAGTTCACTTAGGAGCCCTGGTGACATATATTTTAGGAATATATTGCAGCCACTTGTGAACATGCCAGAGTACAGCACAGAACAGTGTGAATGTGAAAGTCTTTCTCTGCATTTAACCAATTCACTGTGTGTGGGGACAGAGCCTTGTTTCAGGTTCCTCAGAGGTGCCACTGGCAGTCCTGGGATTTGAACCCATGACCCTTTGATCGCAGGGACACCTTCCTTAATATAGGCCACCTGCTGCCCCAACCACAGTTTTGTTTGATCACAGCAGCAACTGGTTTTAACAGATTAATCCAAGATGTTCTGAAATGTGGGTGTTTACTTGGTTTTCAAGAGGAGGGCTGAGTAATCACTACAGCTGAACATGAAATTTCTCACTGCTAACTTATATATGATAAAATAAACATAAGTCCCATAAGTGGGAAATTTGGAGTGTTTAAGCAGTAAAGTGGCCAGTAACCTGCAAGACAAGCATAAATAGAATAAAAGCTATATGACAACAGTACCTCATAAACCTACACTATACAAACAATACCAAAATATACACATGCATGCATTTGAGTATACAAAGCTTATATATTTAAATATATAAAATTACATACATAGCTATATATATGTATATATTTAAATAGTGCAGACATACATGATTCTGTGTGTGTGTTTAAAAACATTGGATATATACAGGTAGACATTGGCATGTCCATAGCTGTTTAGTAGTAGGAGACCTTGACAACAAGAATAATGAACCAGTCAAATAGCAGACACTAATTTTTTACCCCAAAATTGCAGATTTTGCACCAGAAATATTGCACACAACAGAAATTCTGCTACATCTGTAGCAGCTCCAGCTCCCTTCCTATGTCTTCATTAGGTTTCAGATCACTTGGTAGAGAAAATCAACTGTATTTTTATGCTGCAGAGGAGGCAGACATGCAGCACTGTATGGGCGCCAGGGGAGCAGTGTGTGGGGACGGCAACTTGCTCAAGGGTACCTCAGTGGTGCCATCAACAGTCCTGGGATTCGAAATCATGACCTTTTAATAGCAGGGGCAACTCCCTAAACACTAGGGTGCCCCTGCAACAGTTTAGATTGGTTTTATCACAGTGCCTACTGTTTCTAGAGCCAGATTAAACCAAGATGTTCTTCAACGTGGGCGTTCACTTTGTTTTCAAGAGAAGGCTTGAGTGAAGGTTATGATTGGAAATGAATATTTTTCTCACTGTAACAGCTCCAACTCCGATATATGTCTCCATTCGCTTTCAGGTCACTTCATAGAGAAAATAAACTGTACTATGCAACAGGGGAGGCAGACAAGCAGCACGGTTGCTGTGGAAGTCCCTACATTAGCTTCAACCGGCTACTGCTGCAGCCAGGCTGGAAGCTAGCTAACTTTACTGCGTTGGTTTGCAGGGGACGGTCGTTATGAGACACGTACAAACCAGAAGGTTTAGAGAGTCAAGATTACTGCAACCTATAATTAAAGCTATTGGGGTCAAGTGGGGTGTAGAGGTCCGCACCCCCTCCTCCCTGCCTTGGCTAGCAACAGCCTGCCTCACCCAATAACTAACCGTCCGCCATTTTGTCTGCTCCACAAACGTCTCCATCTTCATGCCGTCCCTCACTGAATAACAAAGCTCGAAATAACTTCAGTTCGTCCACATGCACACTAATTCCAGTTTCGTGTCACAGTTAAAAGGTTTGGTTATCGACGTCCCCGGTCCCCGATTTCCTCACTTAAATAATAAAAATATGAGCCAGGGTTTTAACCAGCGTAGCTTTCAAATAACCCCTGCTCCGAGTTCGGTCTTACCGTCGTATCTCTCCGCCTGCTCGGCCAGCTTGGCCTGGTATACTAAGTCCTCCCTGTTTGCCATGTCGGAAAGTGTGATAGGAGCGTACGTCTGCGACGGGAGAGTGAAAGAGGAGTGCGGAGAGCAGCGGCAGGCCCACGGAGGAGCAGCAGGAACAGGAGGAGCAGCAGCCGCAGCCTGAACCTTCCACCGGCGCCACTGGGGCAAAAAATGGCGAAAGGCTCATCCGGGGACTTCACACATGTTCAACAGAGATGAGCGGCCCCAGTGCCACTCAGACCCAGAACAGGACTAATGTCAACACACTCCTCCGACACACTTTATTGTTAACAATAAAAAAAAAATAATTATTATTATATATATACATATATATATAACGCGATGGGGAAAAATAAGAGAAGAATAATCTTCCTTTTCTAGTTATTTATTTTTGTAATTTGTGGGAGTATGTCTGTGTAAAATGTGCATGTCACAATAATTTTATACACTATTGGCCATCACTTGATTAAAAATTCCAATCAAAAAATGATTTTTTTTAATTTTATTGTACCATGGAAATATTAAACTACATTCTTACATTGTTTTACCACCCCAACAATTAAAACAGGAATTTTAAGAGCAGAGTGTGTGTGTGCATGTGTGTGACTGTTTCATCCATCAGAAACTGAATCAGGGTGGAGCTGTTGTAACCCTGATATCTGTCCCTCAGATTAAAAAACAATATGATATATTTTTTCAAAAACATTAGAAATACATAAAACAAATGCAACTCATTGTTTTTCCCCCAGTATTTTGTATTTTTTAGTATATTTTCTTGCCCATTGTTTAGCAACAAAGGCTCAAGGTATTGGTTCTGAAGAGATATATCAGGTCTGTCTTTCGTGTACTGACACTTTCACTGACTATCACTTCATTCTTCAACGTCACACGTTTCCTTCTGGTTTATGAAAAATTGACAAAATTTCATTCAACAACCGGGATAATGATCTCGCAGTCCAAAATTTCTGATAATGATGTCTTGGCCTCCCCAGCCTCCACCTCATTCTCCCATTGAGCTTCACAGAATAGCTTGAAAAGGTGATGTGAGGGTCTGGACGCAAGTTAGTTTTCAAGACATTGCTGGAATTTATGCTGTTATTCTGTGCTGCTGTGATGCAACATGAGCTTTGCATCCACCAAATTGCATCCATTAAATAATTTTCTGGCCTCTAGGTATATATTAATAAAAAGAGGAAGCACCTCATATAAACTTATTCTACAATGTTAAGTGTAGAAATTGTGTTGTTATATTGTGAAAAGCAGCTTAAACCAATGCCTACTATAGAAAACATTTATATTACAACCAGTGAGTAAAATTAGTGTTACCTCAAAAACAAACAAAAAGTAATAATAGACTACAAACCTAAAAAATATAGGAAATATAAATAAAATAATTACTTAACTACGCACCTATATGTGCTTAAGGTAATATAATGCATGAATGTGATGTAATTCAAAGAATTATAATGGGTATTTCTCAGATATCTCAATAGTAAATTCATGGTAATAGAAACCAGACATCCAAAGTATTTCATGTGTCTGAAGCGTACCTCACAAAAATCACAAAAATGTCCTAATGCTTGTTTTGGGATACGGTTTTGGCCTAAAATGTATATTGAGACTTTTGTAATGAAGAGGTCTCAAAAGAAAATAGAAACCTGTTTTGAAATGTCTTTTTATCACCAATAATTTACTGTAATTGACACTAAAAAAAATTCAAATGAAGGCAGCATTGTAGACAGTGACCCCTGGTGTCTTGCACCACCATCGTAAGTATTCATTCTTTGTTGCAATATATTTATATACATACACCTCATGTGCAATGTGTACAATATATGCCTACATGTTTTTATTTCTATAGTTTAGTGAAATATTCCATGTAAATATTTAATACAGCACTCATTTTGCAAACCGTATGTCAGCTACATATAAGTAAGTACATACTATGTCTTTAGATGTATCTTACTCGATTAAAGTCTACAATTTCTGCAAGTTTTAATTTTATATTTTAAATTTTTTATATTTTTAAATCTTTGCTGTGTCAATCAATCAATCAGTCAATCAATCTCTCTATCTATCTTTCTTTACAACGAACCATTTCACATTAAACTACTCTGAATGGACTTATCTCTATATATATATATATATATAAATTAAGATTGTTCTGAAAAATGTATGGGATTTCTGTTTTTCCCTTTTTACTTGTGTTTCTAATCTGCAAGGAAGACTTATTATATAATTAAGTGAGGTGGTCATAGAAACTTATAGAAAAGTATAAAAAGCATCAGGTCAAAGAATCAAGTGAATAATTCTCTGCAAATCCACAGAACTGCAGCAGAATTCTGTAGTACAAGCAGAACTGAACATTTCTAAAACGTGTTTTTTGTTTTTGTTCACATCCAAAAGCACATTATGCATGTATGATCCCAAAGAGGTTTACTACAATTTTTATTTGATTTGATTTTGACTTTGTGTTATATTGTTCTTGCCTCTGTGTCTCCATGTGTCTGTACAGTGATAATATGATTTTCTCCGGGATCAGTAAAGTTTTCTGATTCTGATTCATTCTGACATATCCATTTTGAGATTGCTATAATAAGATTATTCATTGTATTTTTAGACATTTTGAAACCACTGACAACTGAATTGAACAAAGTTAATTATCTGATTACAATGGCATCTCTCTAGGAGAGGGATACACACCTCTGGAAAAAGAAGAGGCTGCTGCAGTTTAGAAGTTCCTCAAAGGTAATTATTGTCCTTCTGTTTAAGAGTGAACAAGAGATTTGTTTTCTTTAATTTACTCAAGTTTTTTAGTCATTTCCTTTAGAATGATGCTTTAAAGAACAATATTTGTATTTGTAATTGGGGAGAAATATTGTCAGCATATCAAACACCAGGGCAAAGCTGTTCAGTTCAATACCTGCACCTATAAAATATAAAACCTGAGAAATGGGAAATTTTTGCAGTGGACTTTTTTGTCTGTATTAGGCAGCAGCTGCACAGGCAGTTCTTAAAGTTGACATGAG